>JAGDYQ010000032.1:2855305-3227969 GCA_021962125.1 Bulinus truncatus | reverse complement strand
CGTTTTGAATCTTTTGCGACCACATTTTTTAAATTTACAAATATCGTTGTTCATTTGTTTTTGCTTTTTTGCATTCTTCAAATTTTACTGGAACAATTTTTATTTATCGTAGCATGCCTGAAGTTATTAAATCTAATCATATATATTTATAGTTTAAAAAATCATTTTGTTGATGTAAAATAATGTAAAAATCTCTCAAAGGCATTGCGCTATTTTTGAAAGAACAAAAAAGATGGCCGAACAACATTTAGACTATTGAGGGTTAAAAAAAGTAGTGTTCCGTGATTTTCAATATTATTTCTGGAATCAGGAAGTCAAAATTGTCTTAAAATACATCCTACTCTCCTAAAGGTCACTTATTACAAGGCACATCACCAGGGTCGAACTTATGCTAGTTTAGTGCCCGGGCGCAGAAGAAAATTTTTGGACACCTTTAGAAAAAGAGAGACGTATGAAATGACATTCAATGGGCTCTGTGGGGGCCCCTAATTATTCGTTAATTAAAAAAAGCTATGGCGGGAATGAAAGAAGGGCACCATAAAATATTAATAGATTAGCCTTACTGATGTAATTATATATATTACTAGATTAGTCTCACTGATGTAAAAATATATATATATATATTACTAGATTAGTCTTACTGATGTAATTATATATATTACTAGATTAGTCTTACTGATGTTATTATATATATTACTAGATTAGTCTCACTGATGTAATTTTATATATATATATATATATATATATATTACTAGATTAGTCTTACTTATGTTATTATATATAGTACTAGATTAGTCTCACTGATGTAATTATATATATATATATATATATATATATATATATATATATATATATATATATTGCTAGATTAGTCTCACTGTTGACTGATTATTTTTTTTTATCATCATCTGTTAGGCAGTAGCCTAGGGAAGGTGTGTGTGTGTCACACAGGGTGACGAACTAGTAAGAGCGTTGCTAAATGTTTTTTGCAATTTTCACATCGGAAGGAGGGCGCCAAAAATGTATTTCGCACAGGGCTCTGTTGATTGGTTGTCTATTTTTCATCTTTACACTGACTAAACAAATGGTGACTAAACAGTACATTTATGTACAGTATTCTACTGTTATACAACAGTATTTGTCTATTGCTACTCTTCTTTCACTAAAATAAATTATAGTCCACATTGCAATGTCACTGAACTATTTCATGCTGACATCCTTTTTGAAAAGGAAATTCTGAAAAATCATAATTAACAAAAATGAACGATTTGAAAAAAACTAAACAAGTCCGCTTGGCAGATAAGAAATAATGAAGATAATGAAATCAGCAGCAATATATGGATTAATAGGAATTTTTATTTCGATTAGATAAAAATTTAGATATTTTTTTATATTTTAGATAATTCCAGATATTTCGTCATTTATTTTAAAATATTTTCTGTGGAAAAGAGTTGAATCAAATTGGGGGAAAAATCAGGCTAGAATGCATACAAACTAATGAGCTTGAAGATATTTTCTTTACGACATTCGACAAAATATACTTAAATTAGCAAAGACATGTTTGTTTTGAGGCTCTAGAAGAAGGTAATTTGATTAAAATTCTAGCTGCTGACAGAAAAACTTTTGAAACGAGCTATTGTCCATCTCTGGGACAGTCCTATGAAAAACCTCACGTAAATGTGCACAAGAACTTCAAAACTACACCATCTTTCCAGAATAGTTCAGTCGTTGAAACTCAGTGTATGTATTACGTAAGATAGAACTATGTAAATAGAAAAAAAAGTTTTTACCCCCGTTCTCTCCATTATAAGTGGAACAGTTGCTGCCTTCTGAGTTGGACTGGTAGCCAGAGTTGATGTACGCCCCGCCCTGGTAGTACCTCAGCTTATCACCAGGAAGAGAGTCGAGGTCAGAACTTTCCTTACTGGAGCAGGAAGCAGGGCACTGACACAAACAAAACATAATAAAAACATAAATATATCAGTAGCATCTACAGAATGTAACAATTGATGAATAGTGTATAGTAAGAACATAGCTATATCAGCAGCAACTACAGAATGCACTAATTGACGACTAGTGTATAATAAAAAACATAATTATCTAGTAGCAATTACAGAATGTACTAATTGACGACTAGTGTATAATAAAAACATAATTATCTAGTAGCAACTACAGAATGTACTAATTGATGAAAGATGTCTATTATATCTCATACACTGATTTATTCTGGAGCTTTTCAAGAAAAAAATAATAGCACTGGCACTGTTTCTATATACCATAGACGCAATAACTGATTGTAAAAAGGGATTTCATATAATTCAATGCTGGAAACTATTGGAGTTCTAATGGAACCTAGGCCGCCAGATGTCGTGCGGTGAAACGTTCGAATGTCGAACTGAGGGTCCTGGTTCGATCTCTGGACTAATGGATAGGTCATGGTTTAAGTACCCGCTATGTCTCCCGTGGTGCCTCCATTGCACTATCGGCTATGGTGGGGATGAAAGAAGGACACCATAAAACCCGTCCCATTAGTTGTTTATAGGATCTAAAAGATTTCATCTCATCCTTACAGGGACTTCACACACCAAAAAAAAAAAACTAAATGGCTCAATCGACAACTTTAAACTGAAAAGGTTCCTTAACCTAAGCAGAATTGAACTTATCCAGGTTTCCATTTAAGAAACCGTGCAAGAGAGATAATTATTAACCGTTATTTAAAAAAAAATACATTCAGTGTTATTCAAGGTAGGTGATGATCATTGTTCACACCACTGCACTGACAAAGCTGGGCAAATGTGGCGTTAACCTTTCATTATATCAATCATGTTTTTGTTTTTTTTTTAAATTGGTCATTGACCCTAGTTGTATGACACAATTCAAACATGAACAGATTCTTAACTGTCTAGTCCTGTTGTTCTGATATGAGTTGTTTTTAAATGTTGCCGTATTTGAACTCATTATTCTATGTATTAAAATTACAATGGCTACAACATTACAACTATTTTTTTTATCAACATATTTTTCATTAGTTGAAATGGAAACTACACCACTCTTAAACACCGTTGAAATGTAAACAATAGGGTTAGAGTTAGGGCTAGAGTTTGTTATAGAAGTAAACTCTAATAAAGACCAGCATGTGTTTTTTTTTAAAAAAAAAAAGGTTGGAAATCACTGGTCAGTCAAGTAATCCGCATTTAATTAACAGAACAGAAAGTTTAAAAAAAAAAGTTTTTTTTTGGTCTTGAAGCTGTCGTTTTAGGCTGCCAACACATACTGTCTGTTCAATTTTTTTTAGATCATTTTCAAATTAGAGTCTCGAGTTTTAGAAGGGAGCGATCGGTAGCCACTTGTAGAGTTAAATTTGTTCGCAATACTTAAAAAAAAAATGACCCCCCCCCCCTGATGTTTAGATCATGTTATTTCTAGTTTAATTTAGTCACGTGGACAAGGCTAATCCATTGTCATAAGTATGACGCATTTTGTCTACATACTGCCTTGACATGATGTAAAATAATATAATGAACCTTTTTTTGTATTTACCTTTTTCACCAAAAGTAATTTTTATACGAAATAGTAAATCGAAACCAAGAAAATTTTACTCAACTTAACAAATTTATGGAGCAGAAAATGTTTGATAAATATATATATATATATATATATATATATATATATATATATATATATATAATTATAGCCAGTTGATAATTTAATTGTATTGAGCAAACACGGAACAAACTAAAAGACATTATTTTACTAAAGAAATGTAATCACATCTCTTAATATAATTTCTATACAATAATTGGTGTACAAACAATCTTACTTGCTGTCAGTAGCGTTACTAGAATTAGTGTATTCTTAAAATGCCTCCCCATTTTTGTGCCGAAAAGTAATATATAATTATTGAAAATGTAGCCCCCAGGTATGCGGCGAAAGAAGTGCCTTCCAGGGGCGGACCCACTCCCACATAGTTACGCCATAGTTTCAGTGTCAACTTACCTGGGAACCAGCTTCACTGTGTGGTGGGCTCGAGTCATCAACCGATGGACTCTCTCTGACGCTGGTTGTAAAATCAGCCAGAGTTGGGTAACCTATGTTCGAGATCTGTCTCAACGTGAACTGCTCGCTGCTATCCACGAACTGACCCACGACCGTCTCATTCGCCTCACTGGAAATCCTGATCTCCGGAAGAGGGCGCTCCCTTGTGTAGAACGGCTTGTTTTCAGAATCGTTGGCCCACAGAGCTTTGCGGAACCTCATGACGTAGTTTATGTACATGGCCTGGCTCCACCTCTTCTTGGATTTCACCTTCTGAGGGTCTTTCAGATGAGCGAACAGCGGCAGACCGCTAGGAAGCTGGCAGAATATTTGCAAGCCGTACGGCGTTGCCCAGCATTTAGTCTTTTCCAGAGCGACTCCGCCTTTGGTGGCTAGAAGCGCGACAAACTGAAGCGCGAATTCGTTGAGCTTAGCACCAGAGCACCCGTTATCCATGAAAATGTTGCTCTCGAAGTGGATGTCTTCCAAGAGCGGGTCGGACGAGATTCGTATGAGGCTCTCCAGCAGCCTGGACATCTCGTAGTCTGCTTCACGGTACATTGTCGTGCAGATGTAAATGCGGCTCTTTATCTTCGTGTCGGCGAACGTCGCCGCCTCTGTTAAGTTTGAGTCGTATCCGAGGAGGAACTTCTGATCGTGGAAGATTGGGTTCCACCCGAATGTCTTGAACAGGACTTTGTAAGGCGTCAGCAGGCACCGGGGGCGCCTGAGAAACAGGGAGGCGTTGAGAATGTACGGCCACGCCCATGCCCAGGCTAAGATGGACGCGCAAATCAGGAAAGGGGAGAACGATCCGAAATAAGTCGTCTCGTCGATGCCGTACAAGGTGGGCGACAGTGACACGCAGATGACCAGGCTGGACACCATAGAGAACAGGGACGGGATGACCACGCCAAACATGGGCTGGCACAACGCCAGAGACGTGTAGGAGAGTCCGAAGCCGATCAGACTGGCCATGAAGTGGACGACAAGCACCAAGACTATTTCCGTACGGGTGAAAATATAGAATCCACACAGATATCGTTTGATGAGATGGTGGGCCTGTGACAGGTCACTCCTGAAGTACATCTCCACTAAAATGAAGACAACGATGGCCAGCACCTTGACCACGCCGTAAAGAAGACGGAACCGCCTGTGGCAGACCGGGTCGGTCCCCGATGGATCCAGAACGTAGGCCTGGAGGTCAGTGTTCCAAATCAGGCCCAACAGAATGGGAACGACGGCCAGACTAAGCGCAGTCACGATGTCCGCGAGGTCCATGACGTACAGGAAACATCCCGCTGCGGGCGAGACCAGGGTGCAGGTGACAGAGGCGGTGATTCGGGCCCCCATACAAAGAAATGACTTTTCCTCCGGCGACTTGGCGGCATCATCTCCAGAGATATTCACGTTACCCGTTCTTTTCTTTTGAGACAAACATTACAGGCAAAGATTACAAAAAAAAAAAGAAAAGATTGTCCCTGCTTAAATATAATACACACTTCTCGCTTGTCGATATGTAATTGGAAGTTTAAAACAACAACAACAACAAAGAACAACACCCAAATATATAAATGAAATCATAATTAAGTTAAACAAAAATTATAATAATAAGATAATATATATACTATATATGAGTTCAGACCCGCCGAGAGGGGCCCGGCGAGTTTTAGGGGCCCCGACTGAGCTGGCCAATCAACTTTAAAAAATATTATTATCAGCACGTGGGGGCCCGTGACAGCCCTGCTCAGGGGCCCGAAATTTCTGTCGGTGGGTCTGTATTAGTATACAAAACTAATAATAATTTTACCGCCTACACATAATAACAATGTTTTAATTCCGTAATCCAAACACTAAATCTTCATTTATTCTTCATTTTTATTGACACTGACAGATTACGCGTCAAAAGTTGATCATATCATTTTTTTTAAACAAGCAAATTAACTGTAATTTTTTTTTTTGAGGTTCATGATTGATTTTTTAGTCAAGTGAAAATGAACTTAATCTTAGAATGAAGCTCAGGGAAAAGGGAACTTTTGAACATGCAGCCACTCATCTTCGTCGTTCACTTTGTTGCCCCCTCCTATCAGGCCCAAGGAGAGGGTGTGCAGATGGTGGTTCATTGTTTCATGGCCCTAAGATTGCATCTCAGCATTTTTACATTCCTAAATGAGTACATGTGCTGGATTGTTTCGTCCATTTCTGTACTTACTGATCTAAAATGCTCCTATACAAACTAAGTTTATTCAACAATAATATACTTGAAATATATTTGTTTAGAGTTTAATTACATGGGAACCTTACACCTACATTGTACTAGGGGTCCATACACCTTCATTATGCATGGCACCCTCTTTTGTATCAGCGGCCACACACCTTCATTATATGTGGGACCAACACACATTCAATGTATCTGGGGCCCGAACAACCTCATTGTTCCTTGGGCCTACACACCTTTATGGTGCCTGGGGCCTGATAGCGACGAAGGTGTTTGTGGGCCACGGCTATAATGAAGGTATGTGGGCCCCATGAAACTTCTTGATTGACATCATCTTTACGTTTTATATTGGTAAGCACAGTCACTTGGCCCATTTCATGAGCATCAGGAGACACTGAAGCTAGTTTAAATTTATTTTACGGAAAGAACCTTCCTCAATATTGGGGCTGCTCCTAAAAAGGCAACCTATGCTTTTCACACATTTTGAACTTCCTTGGTATTGTATCAATGATGTTATTTCTTAAAGTCATAGATCAAGTAAACGTATTGCTTTAATTACCTTTCCCTTGTTAAAAGCAGAGATGACCGACGATATGGCCAGAACCCCATGTGTGGCTGGGAGCGCCACGAATACCGGAAGTATGGCCATCACGCGTGTGGTGAATATAACCACACACGTGGCTTCAACAACAGCGGAAAACACACCCTGGTTGGGGGCAAATAAAACAAAAGTGGGTGAGTGAGCAAATACAACAAAGTGGGTGAGTGAGCAAATACAACAAAGTGGGTGAGTGAGCAAATATAACAAAGTGGGTGAGTGAGCGAATACAACAAAGTGGGTTAGTGAGCAAATAAAACAAAGTGAGTCAGTAATTAAGAAATGAAAGTTAACAGCGCTATATGAAATTATGAAATGAAGATATAACCGTATTGAAGTTTGCCGGTTATAGAGAAACACACTCACAGTACTCTTTCTCTCCTCTCTCCCTCTCTCTCTCTCTCTCTAACACACACAGACTAAACGCACTTTAAAGGCTGGAAATATAAAACTGATCTGCAGATATTTGTCGAAACTATTTTCAACTTGTAATTTATTTTCCATTTAGACTTGTTCTGAATCATTACTTCTTTTTTTTATTATTAATTGTTATTAATTAAAAAAAGTTCTTGAAATAGCTGCTTTTTAATGTGTTTGTGTGTGTGTTAGAGAGAGAGACAGAGAGAGAGAGAGAGAGAGAGAGAGAGAGAGAAATAAATAAGAGACGTTCTTTTGGATAGGCTAACTATGCGGCTCTCTATGCCCCAGTGCTAAAGGGCTTTCGAGGCTTTATTTGCCACAATCCAATAAACATTTAACCCTTTTAGTTCCAAGTGCACATTTTTTTAACCATCGTGCTACTCAAGACTTGTTTATGAGTTCTAAAAGAAATAAGATGGTCAAGTTTCACATTCTGGTAGACCAAGGTTGATAACAATCAAGACCAGTGGTCGATTTAACAAAAAAACCAGTGCTGGGGATGAAAAAAAAATTTCTGCAGAGCGGGGATAAATGTCTATGATTTCATCCCCGCCGGGGATGAAATTAGTTAAAGCATAGCCGGGGATGACGGTTCTCAATGCCGGGGATATTCCCACATTCCCGACGGTAAATCGAGCCCTGATCAAGACCCCCGTAAGGAATGGCGATCTGAACAATTGTCAGGGGTTACGGGCTGCAACGAAAGTATTGGTAGGTTCAAGGGGCACCATTTGTCAAAGGATATAAGAACACCAAAGATTTGAATACAGCAGCATTGACAGTGGTTCTGATTTGGGGGGAGGGGAGGGTCTTAAATGTATTTCTCTAGCTAGTCCTGGTTAGGCGCCAATGTAATAATCCCCCCCGCCCCCTTCACGCACCACCACCACCAAACGTAAGAATGAATTTGGAGAGTAAGAAAAAGAGAGAGTGTGCAACTGTGTGTGCGTTTGAAAGCGAGAGAGAGAGAGAGAGAGAGAGAGAGAGAGAGAGAGAGAGAGAGAGTGTAGATAGAGAGAGAGAGAGAGACAGAGAGACAGACAGAGAGAGAATGATTGACCTTACTAACCAAAACTATACAGGTAGCAGACGGCAGAGAACACGTTTGAGACTTTCGTAAAAACGGGACATTCCACAGGACAAGCAGAAGTGAAAACAAATAAGGGGCGACAAGCAAAGTCGTCAGCAGAGCGTAACTGAAAAAAAAAAAATAAAAGTTAAACGCTGAAGTTCGTTTATCTCGCTAAGTTACGCTAACATCAAGCGCATACACACCAACAGATAATAAAGGCAACTCTCGGGTGAGGTGTAGGGGGAGAGGAGGGATGGGATAACTGATCTTGGCTATTCGTTTTCTGCAAATCTCTGGTGTGCCGTCCAGCTATTAAAAGTGTGACGCGAAAAATTGAAGTATGCCATATTAAAAACTGAAGTATACCATATTAAAAACTGAAGTATACCATATTAAAAACTGAAGTATATCATATTAAAAACTGAAGTATACCATGTTAAAAACTGAAGTATACCATATTAAATAAAACTGGGTTGAACAACTGAGCGTTTTTGGAATTTTTTTTTACTGAGTTATGGAATTATTTTTTGCGAATAGTGTTTCTTTTTCTTTGTATCGCTCTCAGGATTTTTTCTTTTTCAAGTTTTGTCATCCAATAAATGATCCGCAATAAAGAGTCGAATCTTCCCGTTGGGCGACTTTAAAAAAGCCAGAGGCTAGTTGTGTTTTTTTTTTTAAAAAATAATAAAGTTCCATAAACAATAAAGGCGACGACTGGGCTGATGAAGTTTAGAATTCTACTGCTTATATAAAGACGACATATTAAGGGATTGCGTGGCTAGCACAACGAACGGCTGATTTTACTTCCCTAATTAAAGTAAGGTACCCATAGTAAGCCCCGGGGGTTGGGCTTTTGGAATATTCAATCATCTTTCACCAGGACCTGGAAAAACTCTTTAGATTCACCCCACTGATCTAACTGAGGGAATTCTAGCTAATATAATAATCATAATAATAGCAATTTTGGTTCTGCGTTAAATCGAAAGTAAATAATTAAGTAAATACTGCAACAGTATTCCAGTTTAAAATACAATCATGAAAAATCGGATCTGCCCGAAATCAAAAGTTTTTTTCTCTCTCTTTTTTTTTTTACTCCACTAATGCCAGCATGATAGGGTGTAGTGTGCCTACCACACCAGCATTGTTGGCGGCGCTGATGCAGGTCTGCCATGCCTACAGAGCGGCGGGGTGAGTGTGCCCGCTATCATCTGCCGGGATGGCAGATAAGAGGGTTTTAAGACTTGCCCAAAATGGGTGTGTGTACTGCTGATCGGCCAGAATGGCAAGGCAAGGGATTTTGCTGCCACCGAATTAAAAAAAAAATAACCTAGCTTACCGATCAAGCCGAAGGGGGTATTAATCTATGCAAATGTTTTGAGCAGGGTACAGCTAGTATTTTTTAATAGGGGTTTGTAATTTGATTGATTAGTATTAATCATCACCCAGCAAGTACTGTGTTGAATACTCATGAAAAAATGGAATACCATATAATCAAATCTATACATGTCTTGTTAAAAACTGATGACTATTTTTTTTTATTTTTTTTTTTATTTCTGATCCAGTGCATAACTTTTTAGAATATATTCCTGAATGCATATTTAATTATCTAACCCTTTTTTTTTCTTCTGCTAATTGATCGTTAGTTTTAAAATAAATGAAGAAAAAAAAATTGTCAAAAAAAAACCCACTATGAATAAACTCGGCATGAAACGGTAAAGCCTCATCTTGGTATGACCTGCCATTAGCATAACATTACCCTGCTTTTTAAATACATGACAGTTTCAGCAGATGTCACACTATGGACGTATTATTTTAGAATCAGACAGGCAGACTGGCAGGCAGCAGACTATTGTGAAGGCGGTGAGTTCCACTGAAAATTACTAACAATTAAATACATATTTTTACATGACTCATTATGAAATTACCAGGGCCGGCATCAACCCATATGGACCGTTGATTCGTAATGAGAGAGGCGCCTTGCTTGTGTAATCTACTAAAGGCTTGTGTAATCTAATATAGGCTTGTGTAATGTATTACAGGCTTGTGTAATCTAATATAGGCTTGTGTATACTACTATAGGCTTGTGTAATCTATGATATACTTGTGTATACTACTAAAGGCTTGTGTATACTACTATAGGCTTGCGTAATCTAATATAGGCTTATGTAATCTAATATAAGCTTCTGTAATCTAATACAGGCTTGTGTAATCGATTACAGGCTTGTGTAATCTACTATAGGCTTGTGTAATCTATTACAGGCTTGTTTAATCTACTATAGGCTTGTGTAATCTATTACAGGCTTGTATAATCTACTATAGGCTTGTGTAATCTACTATAGGCTTGTGTAATCTACTATAGGCTTGTGTAATCTATTACAGGCTTGTATAATCTACTATAGGCTTGTGTAATCTACTATAGGCTTGTGTAATCGATTACAGGCTTGTATAATCTACTACAGGCTTGTGTAATCTACTATAGGCTTGCGTAATCTATTATAGGATTGTGTAATTTATTACAGTTTTGTGTAATCTACTATAGGCTTGTGTAATCTACTATAGGCTTGTGTAATCTATTATAGGCTTGTGTAATCTATTACAATCTTGGGTAATCTACTATTGGCTTGTGTAAACTGCTATAGGCTTGTGTAATCTACTACTGGCTTGTGTAATCTATTACAGTCTTGTGTAATCTACTATAGGCTTTGTAATCTATTACAGTCCTGTGAATCTACTATTGGCTTGTGCAATCTTGTATAGGCTTTTGTAGTCTACTAGTGATTTGCGACACAGTTCAATCATGAATGAAACTAAATGATTGTTTCAACTCAGGCCTCTTACCCCCCACCACATCCAACACAAAGCTGCGTACAAATGTCATATACTTCAAAATACCAAGAGTATGCTAGAAATAATAAAGTGTGGATATTTTCAAATGACGATTTAAGTGAGTATAAAAGACCCCCATATTTTTCTATCTCCCCCCCCCCGCCTCCTTCTTTCCCCCCTTTTATTACATTTCCCAATGTATTAGAAAATATTTTCACAAACCAATAATCTCAAATTAATCCTAGGAGGTGACTGGCTACAGGTTGTTAAATGCTTTCAGGATTAATATATAGATCTAGTGTAAAACATAAATAAATTGATCCAGTTTACAAAAGTAGAGCAAATAGTAAATGATGTAACTCTTGCTAGTTTAATAATTGACACAATTTTATTTTTTTTGCTTAAAAGACTAAATTAGACATTAAATACATTGTATCTAAACGTAGTTTTACATGAACTATATACCATCAACAATATCCTAAAGGTACTTGTTTAAATTATTTCTGACTTTTAGTTAGATGTAGCCCTAACTGAAACGATGTCTTTTTGGCTACTCATCCAGAAGTCTTAGCGAAAACCATTGACTCACCCAGATTCAACAGAGACTTCTGTCTGGAGAAGCAGACGTAAAGCGACAATCAATGACGTCTTCTGTAACGTCATCAAGGTCAATGTCACGAAGAAGAGGGCGCAGGGGAGGATGTACTGAAATAGGAAGTGAAACAATCTTCCCTGACAATCTTCTCTAACAATCTTCTCTGACAATCTTCTCTGACAATCTTCTCTTACAGTTTGTCTTAAATGATAATATATTTCTACAAATACACATTGAACAAATATTGAACAAAAAAAAGTTGATTATTTTTTAAGATGTATTTGTGACACAATTTGACCCCGAGCACGTTAAGCATGCTTTAGGCCAGCCCTGTCATCTATGTCCCCCCCCCCGTGGTGTCTCCTTAGCTATTACACACTCAGCTATAATGGGTATGTACCTGCTAATTAAAAAAAACCGCCCCCTTAGTATCTGTATAGCCTTTATGGACAAAAATCTCACTCTGAACGTAACTTTAATAATTTATTTTTCAAAAAAAAAAAAAACCATTATAAGATATAAAAAAAAAAAAGAAAAACCCATTTTATCCAACATGAATAAGAATATTTACCTTTGCAACGTTAGCCATCTTAATCTGCCACGAGTATTCCAAAAAAGTGGCTGAAATAAGATAATACTTAAGAAATGGGAATCGATTTATGCTGGCAGTCAAGGGAAGAAGACTTTGAATTACATCACCATATCCTCAATCCTCATATTCGAATACATTTTGTATTTTATACCAGTTCGATTCCGTGCAAGTGAAATCATTCTCATTTTTTAAATATCATAGTAGTAGTCATTGGACAAACAACTGCGTCATGAACGACCAACACATTCAATCCGGAGAACGACGAAGAGTACCGAATTAGGCAAATGCGCATGATCTAAGCAATCAAACATGAAAAAATAAATATACAATGGTTGTTTATGTTTACTTTGGGGGCAAAAATTACGTCTTTTGTAAAATGAATTTTCCTATTCTGAATGAAGTCTATAATAGACCGAACCAAAAACAATCTCGAATTTTTTTTTTAGATAATAGAATCAGATGTTAGCCTTAAATTTACATAAATATTAGACCAGATGTGTTTTTGTTGTGAGACACATAAATTTACATTTAATGAAGAACACAAGGCTGCGAAAAAGATACATTTAAAAAAAAAAAGGGATAAATGAGAAAATGAAACGAGAATAAATGTAAATGAGCAAACAGGAGTGGTTGCCCTTTGTCTATATACTGACCCCAGGGACGACAACTGTGCGACGGTAGGGTTAACCCGGGAAATATTACTGATATTTTTTTTGCGATGTTTACAAAAATTCCCAAATGTTAATGGCGGTTAACTCCGGGGGCATCTTGCTGAGTTGGGCCAGGCGGACGTGTTTAAACAGCGCGGCGTCGAACTTCAAACGGAAGCCGATTATATTGTTGGACAATTGTAATCTCACCTGAACTTTGCACATTTCCGACTCGATTTTTTTAAACCCCCTCCCGCGAGACAGGGGGGACCACCGCAGTGTACAGTTGACGAGTTATAGTTCTTGAAAATAAACAAATAAGTATACAGACCCAGGGTTCAAATCAATTATGATTTTATGTTACAAGTATTCATGAGACATTATATGTACACTTGTTGTACCCTGCAAAACCTTTGCATAGAGTTGTATTCCATTTTAGGTTTGATCAGTAGGCTAGGTTATTTTTGGTTTCGGACAGATCCAATTTTTTTCATGAGTTCAATACAAATTAAGTATGCAATTAAGTATAATAAAAAAAAACAAAAAAAAAAAATATTCAAATGGAATTATTTAACATTTTGGCCTTTGGGTTCCATGTTAGAAAACCGCAGAAACTATTCAAAAGTGTAGATTTTTGCAAAACATTTATCGAATCGAGACGATAACAGGACGCCATTTTGAATTTTTACTTTCAATATAACGCAGGTTCGAGAACGCTATTATTATATTAGATATTAATATGTTCGATGATAAGCATATATAGGAAATTTTCACAATAATTTGAAAATAGTAATTCAACATTTTGTTCACAAACTAATGATGTCCGAATGCCTGTTATGTCCCCGGCAACAGACAATAGTGTTGGGTCCATACAACTAATCAAAAAGGGTATAATATATATATATATATATATATATATATATATATATATATATATATATATAAACACACTAGTATGTCCATAAAGAGATTGTATTGTCGGTATCATTTATTACTTACACACGATATGATTCTGCGTCAGTTTTCGTCGTCTTCTAGCCCCAGAGAACTTGGAATGGTAGATGCTTAATTACATCGGTTTGTTTTGCTCATTGTTGATCATCAACCTGTGACAGTTTATGGTGAGTTTGGTTTACTTGCTACCCCCACCACCTGTCGCTCCAGTGGAGCATGGTCACATCCGCCTCCCTAATTCAATGTTGGTTTTACATAATCAAATTACAACTGGAGACCCCCTATCACGACCCATTTCGTAGGGCCCTAAGATAACTTTGGGCTTCACATACTAACTCAATATACGTCATTATTTTATGTGGTGGTCGTAGGTGTCCAAGTTAATCCTGGAGTAAGGAGGGGGGCGAGGTAGTGGGCTGGTGGGGTGTGGGACATTATGCTTAAAAGAAAAAAAAATGAGCAACACATGACATTATTTCTTCATTTATCCCTCTACCAGTTGGTAAAAAAAACAAACAAAACAACAGGAACCAGCCAATGAATAAATATAAACATTTTGTTCTTGTCAAATCTGCGAATGAATGATGTATGTGTTGGCGAGGAGCGCAGGACCAAAGCCCCACCCAGGACCAAAGGCCCACTCAGGACCAAAGGCCCCCCCCCAGGACCAAAGGCCCACCCAGGACCAAAGGCCCACCCAGGACCAAAGGCCCACCCAGGACCAAAAGCCCACCCAGGACCAAAGCCCCACCCAGGACCAAAGCCTCACCCAGGACCAATGTCAATGTGAGATATCATGTCTGTAAATTTGAGAGATCATGTCTGTCAATTTGAGAGATCATGTCTGTCAATAAGAGAGATCATGTCTGTCTACATATGGAGTGTGTCAGTAGGCATGTACCGATGGGCCCATTCACTTATTAAGTAACGTTAATTTCATTTATTTACCTCCCCCCCCCCTAACGGCGTTAAGTCATGTACCACTCATTGACACTGTGTGTGAGTGTGTCAAACTTAAGCACACCCCCTCCTTCTTTTCCCCAAGATTAGTCTTTTATCCCAGGATGGAAATTCCACTTCACATTGGGCTAAGGGAAATGCCCGTCGGACAGAGAAAACATGACTGCCCACACAGTGAATGTATCAGTAGGCATGGCTTGTCCCTATGATGTTTTACCAAAAGGTAACAAAGGACTGAATTTTGACCACCGTGGTTCCAATGTTGTTTAAATAAGCTGGCACTATCAAAACATGGTCAATCTTGACCTTGGTAGAAAACTATTCTTTTTGTTTGCGCTATAAGCCGCCTGTCGATGTAAAGCTAACAGAAATATCGGCTTTAGACTATTGAGGCTAGAAGGATAGATTAACAAACTGGAACATAACGTGGTTCTTCGTGCTAAAATAAAATCCACTTAAAAGTTGAATATGTATATGACTGCGTGTTTTTATCTGTGCACGATATCGAACTAGCAATGTCCTTAACGATCTAGAGTGACGACGTAGCCTACACTACTTTTTCCATGGGGGAAGGGGCTTTTTTACCGATGGGGCTTTTGTCTGTGCGGGACTTTGTCCGGATACCGTTGGTGAGATAGATCATCTCCAACAGGTGAGAAATCACCGAAAAAAAAAACTCACACAGGTTGTTTCTTTCAATAATTGATTCTGTAATTATTATTGTCATTGTGAAGAGTGAGGAAGTTAATGGATCGCTACATTAACTCAAAAAAAAAATTAAATGGAAAGCAGCACAGACAATAAAAACTTGCTGTTGAGCTCTACAATGTTATATTTATCGTTGATGTGTTTGGCAATCTTTTTGTAAAATTTCATGAAATATATTTATAATTGTAAGATAATGTAAACAAAATGTATATGGAATTAAGAGTTTATAAGTGACACATTTTGGACATTATCCACAGTGTAGCTATTCCAGTAACATATGTAGAAACACATGATGTCAACGCTGACAGTCGTATTACACATTTGAACTTGACATCTGCGTACCTAATGAATAATATAAACTGATCATTTTTACACCCTGCTCTCTCTCTCTCTCTCTGAACTCTCTCAGTTTTATCTGCGGGCTGAGACTTAGTCTCTTAGAGCCCGTGAGATCAGACCTGCTGTGTCTCTCAACATCTGGAGACTGCCATAGAGCCCGATGGCCAGCAGGCTTCCGGACTGGTCCAACCTGTGGTCCGCCAGTCCGGGGCACTCGAATAGCAAATGATCTACGGTTTCCTCCACTTCCCTGCAGTGTCTGCAAAGGGTGTCGACATTGGGCCTCAACCTCCCAAAGTACGCGCCAATAGGACAGTGCCCAGTTCGGAACTGGGCAATTAGCGCCTGCTCAACACGCCTGAGCTTCCACCACGGGTCAGTTTTGGACGGCCGCTCTAGGACTTGCCGGATCTTAAGTCCGTTCACCCCATGAGCCCAGCCCGAGAACCACTTCGATTGTCCAAAGAGGCAGATCATGGAACGTGCTGCCTCAAATGAGCTCTTTCTTGCACTCACGGGCAGCACTTGGGAATCTGTCGATGGACTATTGCCTTGGCAATGCCGTCTGCCCTTTCATTTCCAGGCACGTCCGCATGCCCGGGAACCCATTGAAGGGTCACATGCACGTGATGTTGGGACACAAGACCCTGTATTGCCATCAGCATGGCTTCCAGCAGAAGTGGCCATCTCTCCTGTCCCTTTTGCGGCTTGGAGAACAGAGAGCGCGTCAGTGAGAATGACAATGTCCAGAGCAGGCAAAGTACCCTCACCGATTAGCTCCTCTATGGTGGTCCACTGCATCAGTAATGGCTGTCGTCTCTGCCTCCCGTAAGCACAGAGTGACCCACATAGGCCAGCATGGTCTTTCCTGAAGCCAGTTTGTGGGAGAGTGATATGAACCCCAAACGAGGCGCTTGTCCGACCGTCTCTACTGGATACAGAAGCATCAGTATAGGCCAGTATAGCGTTCCCCGAGTAGTTTTCAATCATCTCCAAGCCACATCCGTGATGGTTCGGCGATCCTTTGCGTTCCCAGCATTGGTTTCGACCAGGGTCGTGCGTACCTCAGGCATGTAGAGAGCCTTGCCAGGCGGGAGCCTAGAGACAGTTTCTAGCATTAGGCGGTCTGTCGGCAGCTTGATCTCGGAGGCAAGTCTCACTGCGTGGTGCATAAGACTGCATCGAGAGCCGCTTTCTTTCCACCCAGCCATCGACCATCTCCCTTAGGATTCAGAGGTCTCCTCCTGCCGCTTGAAACGCTCATACGCGGTCAAGACGGCCTGCTCTCTACGAATACCCAGAGGTGGCACATTTGCCATGATTTCCTCACCGCTGCTGTGGGTGCCGTTCGAAAAGTGCCTGTGATCAGCCGGAGAGCCTAGTTCTGTACAACATCCAGGGCCTCTAAAAGAGGACTTATTCCTATGGACCTGCACAACCTGGCTATAATCTATCTGAGACCTTACTGCACCCATGTACCCAGTGACCTCAGGACATCTGCTCGAGAACCCCCAGGACGTGCTCGCCAGCTTCTTGACAATATTCCAGTCTGTTGGAGGCGCAGCGACGGCAACCTGTGACAGATGTGTGTGCAGAGAGTAAGCTTTCTGTCAAGTGTTACTCCCAGGTACTTAGGCTTAGGTTCCAGAGCAAGAACCTCCCACCCTCTACCTCCAGTCTAAATGGCTCCTTGAGGATACTCGTGCCCATCGTAAGCAGCGGTAGACAGTCTTCGAGACGTTAATCTCTAGCCCCCACATCCTAGTATAACAGCCGACCGTAGTCAGGTCCTTCTGGAGTGCTCTCTCAGGGACTGAGGCACTCTTTCCGGTCTTCCAGGCCGCTAAGTCGTCGGCATACAGTAGGCTTTTACATCCCAGAAGCTCAGGCAGTTCATTGATGAAAGCTAGGAACTGTGTACAACTGAGGGGCGGAACCCTAGTAGGAGACCCTGTTCGAGGGTCCGTTTCCTCGACACGCTGCTCCCAACGCGTGTCATGATAGTACGATTACTGAGGAAACTGCGTAACCAAATGTACATCTCAGCGGTGACACCCAACCGCTGTAGCTTCAACAATAGTCCTGGACGCCAGACTCGATCGTAAGCCTGCTTGAGATCTAGGAAAACTACCGCCGTTGACTCAGCTCTCTGAAAGCCGTCGGCTATTTCTTGGACGAGGAGCGTGACCATGTCCATCGCACTCTTACCCCGCCGAAAGCCTCCTTGCTTTGGGGTAATGAGCCCTTTTCCTCTAAGAACCACATCAACCTTCGGTTGACCATGCGTTCGGCTACTTTCCCGACACATGAAGTGAGGGAAATAGGACAGTAGCTTTCGGCTTGGTCAGTCTTTTCCCTTTTTTAAGTACCGGCACTATGACAGCCTCCCTCCACCTCTGAGGGAGTTCTCCTGTCAACCACGTGCGGTTGACGAACTGGAGAAGCTTTGCTTGTCCCGCTGCCCCAGGTGTGTGATCATCTCATTACTGATCAAGTCACTACCTGGAGCCTTTCTCATGCGACACTTCCTGACTGCGTATGCCAATTCATTGACAGAGAATGGGGCTCTGAACGTGTCTCGATTTTCCGTGCCAAACTCAGCCTTCTCTTTGACCCGTCGGACTTTATCCAGTGCCTTGGACAATGTACTCTTCTTACTCGACTTACTGACCTCTGCAAAGTGCTTGTTAAGCACTTCGGCCTTCTTGCTATCGCTAGCCGTCAGGCCTGAGTCCGTTTGCATCGGGGCACCAGTTCTAACTGCCCCAGCCTGGGTCAAGTCTTTCAGCAATTTCCATGTCTTTTGGCTCTCCCTTCAGGTCCAACTTCTCGCAAGTATCAGTCCATTTCTGCTTTTGGCCTCAGCAGACGCCCTTTTACTTGCTCAGTTAGTTTATTGTACTCACGGCGCGCCTCAGCCGTTTTCAATCGACAAGCTTTCTTTCGAGCGGCTTGTCTTTGCCGAACTAACCTTGCAAGGGCTGTAGTCCAAAATGGTCTGAACTTACGTTTCGGGAGGCTCTTTGGGATCGTCCTACGTGCGGCACCTAAGATCGCTTCAGTGATCTCCTTGTAAGCAACGTCGACTGTTCCACGCTCGGTATCTACCCTCTCCAAGGCAGCGTCAGCTGCTGCCCTGAAGGCGTCCCAATTTGCTTTTGAATAAACCCAGCACCTGTGCTTAGCTCCTGGGTTTCTCTCAGGTGGAGGAATGTCCACTGAGACGAGAACGGGTTTATGGTCACTACCGACGCAATCTAGCACGCGGAAAGAGGTGTTACAGGCCAGGTCAGCCGAGACGAGTGTTAAGTCGGGTCTCGTTTCGCTCCCACTCGCACCGTGCAGCAAGGTGGGTACAGACTCATGGTCCTGCAACCCTAACTAAATTTGTAATATTACAAATTTCCTCAATCCTCTGGCCAGCCGCATCAGTGCGCTCATAGCCCCATGCCGGAGACATGGCGTTGAAATCACCACATACGAAGGTGCCAAGCAGAGTATCCTCAGCTGTTATTAGACTGAGCTCTGTCTTGGGGGGATTGTACACGTTAACACAATGGTACTTCCTCCCATCCTTATAAACATCCACCGCAAGCGTATCCGTTTTTCCCGCGTGAGCCGTGGGCGCTGCTCGGCTGAGCATTTAGCGTATTTCTGACCAGGGTCACCAATCCCCTGCAGTTCTTGCACCCACAGCGGAAGCACGAATAGCCAGTGAAGTGGACTGTCCTAAGTCCAAGGATGCACTCTTGTAACATTGCAACATCCACGTCATTCTCGTTCAAAAGTTTTGCGACTTCTAGGCTCTTGGGGATGAGACCCCGGACATTCAGGTGGACAATCCTGAATTGAGCCTTACCAGAGCGTTTCCCGAGTCTTCGCTTGTCAGTTGTGGTGCCGGCCACCTCAGGCGGGGAGCTTTCGGCTACACCCGGAAACAGTGACCTGCTCTCCTCAACTTTCGGCTTCCCGCTGACAGAGCAATCAGCGTTTATCACCGAGGGCTGGGCTTGACAGTTCCCAGTCTCTTTTTGTCTCGCCGGGCACCATAGGCGGGGAGCTTTCGGCTACACCCGTTGGCGGTGCCCTGCCTATGTCAGTCTTGGTGCCGGCCACCTCAGGCGGGGAGCTTTCGGCTACACCCGGTAACAGTGACCTGCGGTCCATGACTTTCGACTTCCCGCTGACAGAGCAATCAGCGTTTATCGTCGAGGGCTGGGCTTGACAGTTCCCGGTCTCTTTCGTCGCGCAGGGCGGAGCCAGCCACTTTTCCAGCCCCGTTCTCGGTACCCTGCTGGTCGTCGCGATCGGTTTACCGCTGGAAGAGCTGCCAGCGTTACCCGAGGACTGGGCTCGACCTGCCACAGCCACTTTTGGGGGTCTGCCTCCCCCTCGTCTCCGCGTGGTCGTACGTTCTGATTTCGTGCCAACAGAGCAATTAGCACTAGTCAGGGACTGGGCTCGACCTGCCGCAGCCTCTTGTGAGGGTGTGCGAATTCCCTCGTAGCGCCGTTCAGCGGTCACTCGTGCCTGAGTCGGGTTGACAGAGCAGTCAACCGTATTCAGTGGCCTTGCCTGACCTAGCTTGGCCTTCACCTGTGGTGGGACGCGACTCCCACCTGTACGCTTGTCCGGTAAGCCCGGCGGTGGACACTCAGTGCCTTCGATCCGCCTTAGTGGTTCTTGGGCTGGGCCGAAAGTAGCTTTTTTTGCGATGCCAGACCTTTCAGCTAAAATCCTGGCACCGGGGCAAGTAGTCGTGCTTTTAACGATGGCGGCCCTACCGCCCCCTAACCATCCATCGAGGCATGTTTGGGTGCTGCCCAGACCCGCTTTATTCCTTTTCTTATCCTTTTCCATTTGCTTTTCGGGTGCCCCAGGGAGGGGCGGGTTGGGTGGTCTGACAAGTAAGCAGAGCAGCTCAGTTGCCTCTCCTGCCTCGACCCAGGCTAAACCAGTGCCGGGGCGTGCCTACCGCCGGACATGTCTGATCTCTCGGAATGAGAGTGGGTTGGCGTACCTTTTTCCTCGAAACCCCGATCTGCCGTCGAGGGGCTGGCTCCGTGCAATACCAGCGTTCGGTCACAGTATCGAGTACACCAGGGTTCACTTCCCGCGCTCGTCCTGCAGCGGGGGAGCGTTTAGCTGCATCTCAAGAGTCCTCGCGTTCCTGTACTGGGAGGCCGGGGGTGCCGGCCACTCACAGTCGTGGTACGCTTTTCGCAGTTGTGCACTTTCGTGCTCCCAGATTAGCCGTTAGCCCAGAGCAAGGCTACCGTTGTCCGCCCGGACCGCTAGGAGGTTCTGGGGTTTAAGGGCCACCTGGGGAAAGTTGTCGAGGTCAACACATCCCAGTCAAGACACACTAGGCCTAGCATCTCCAGCCCTCATGCACTAAGACCGATGGCAAGTAAAGGTCACCATTGGCGTTGCGCACGGGGAGGTCTGACACTGAGGTCCACCTGGGGAAAGTTGCCGGAAGCAACACATCCCAGCCAAGACATTAAGGCACTGGCGTCCCCAGCCCACATGCACTAAGACCACTGGCAAGTAAAGGTCACCATTGGCGTTGCGCACGGGGAGGTTGTCCGACGCTCTAGCGCCATCCATTTTCAGGGCTGGTTGATTCGGCAGGTGAGTTGTTACACACTCCTTAGCGGATTCCGACTTCCATGGCCACCGTCCTGCTGTCTAAATCAACCAACACCTTTTATGGTGTCTGATGAGCGTCTGCGTTTGGCACCTTACACCCTGCTATCTACTTTCACTTAACATCCACGAATAAATGACGTTTAATTTGGATTTATTTAGAATTATAGTTTATTTTTTTTTAGTGTTAGGGAGTTGGGGAGAAGTGTCAGTGTCCACTGGTGCAGAAGTGTCAGTGTCCACAGGTGCAGACGTGTCAGTGTCCACTGGTGCAGAAGTGTCAGTGTCCACTGGTGCAGAAGTGTCAGTGTCCACTGGTGCAGAAGTGTCAGTGTCCACTGGTGCAGAAGTGTCATTGTCCACTGGTGCAGTTCTTATTTTAGCGATCACTAATCAGTAAGTCATTGTTGTCTCAGTCACGTGACGGAGGCTATTGGCTGTAGTCTCAGAAATGCAACTAAGCCCAGTTCCCTTGCTGCACATTGTTCGGATCCAAACAACCTCCAATGGTGCCAGTAAACTTCGAAGACTGTAAATGTCCTTTGTATTATATGTCCTATTAAAATGTCCTTTTTCCTTTCTACGACACGAACAATGAAGTCAGATTATCGTCTTGTAACACATGCTTTTGTAGCTCTCTCACACACACAAACACACACACAAACACACACACATACACACAAACACATTCAAAGCAAATAAATAATGATAATACTAACAATGAATAAGAGGACGAAAAGATGTTTTATTTACAAAATGCATTTAATGGTTTAAGGCTCGTATATCAAACTTTTTATTCGAAATAATCTCTTGCCCAAAATTAGTCATACATTATAAAACAATGGTTGTGTTATAAGCAGTGAGATATCATCATGTGCACGCGTGCATTGTCTTTTGAACATAACACACTTTGTTTATAAACATAACCGTTGTATTTTCTGGCAAAATGTACCTACCACGTAAAAAACAAAAACTGGTTGCACTCGTTAGACTGATTCTGTTCTTTCATGTTCTTCATTGAAGTGAAATTCTCCGTGATTTAAATTTTTATCAAGAAAGATAACACTTTATTTGACCCAGTGTTGGCCTCTCAGTGTGCTTGGCCATTATTAAGCATAGGCCAACTTGGCAACCTACTGGGCACACATTGGCAATAGCGCGCCCTCCACATTCTTATCGTTTTTTCACGCCAGTATAAATTTAAAAAAAAAATGTATTTAAAATCAATATAAGCCATACATCACTAATTAATACGCTGTTCAAATAATTATAACACACTCATATGGATATAATTAATGATTATCATTTATTCATATGAATAAATCATGTTTGCGACATTTTTTCCCCCCAAGGGGCACCCACAAATTCCGACGACGACATTTCTGCCTAATGTCTAAAAAAAAAAGGCCCAGAAAGTACACAACTGTCTTAAACGAACATAACACAAACGTACTTGACTCATCTGGAATAAAATAAAAGAGAACAAAAAAAAAAAAAACAAGAACAGCACATTAAATATTTGTTGTGTTCGTCAAATGGTTCTGTTCTTCCCAGTCCTTCCGAGAACTTTTTTGCGGCTTCCTGGACAGCTTCAGTCTCCTGCAGCCATTTCTGGACGAGTCGCTGGACTGCTTGACCGGTATCTTCCTCAGAGAGTATGTTTCCGCGTGGCTGGAGTTTCCGCCGGGATAGCACCCTCTCCTGACGTCGGCCATGGAGACGGAGCCGCTGATGATGTCAGGGTTGGAGTCATGGTGACCCTGACAGACGATACGCCCACGCAACATGTTGTGGACCTGAAATGTTCACGAAAACAAAAGCCATTTATAAATTTCCATAAATAGTGAAATAAAGAAGAATAAAAAAGAATTGCAACAAAATAATGAGAATGAAAGCCCTATAAATTGTTTATATATAGATTTACTCTTTTACTTTGCAGATTTACAATTGTTTAGTTTTGTAATATATAGAAAATGAGTTGTAATAATACAGGTATAGATTATTTACATTTTTTCGCGACCCACTCAATGATCGTCCGACACCAGTCGGTTGGTACTCCCACTTTGAGAATCACTGATATAAGTATTGTCTAAGGTATGCTAATACTGATGTGTTTAGGATGTGTTTTTATAACAAAAAATCATGTTATTTACGTTTATTTCTAAGTTATATTTTTGTTTTATTTACATTTAGAAATTAATAAAAAGAAAAAAAAAACAGCCTCTATAATGAATGTCAATTCCTTATTGCCAATCAAAAGAGCTAAATACACATTTTCACTTAACATGGGGCTCCCCTAAGTATATATCTGGGAGGGTATGTGTATGTGGGGGTGGGGTGGGGGCTACCCCCGTGCACCACTACAAATGACACATGACATCAGTTTAATGTGTTCACAAGATACATGTTGAAAGTTTTAATACAACCCCTTCATTGTCTGAAATGTGTACTTTCAAAATAAGAGCCGAATAAATTGTAATGTTTCTAATTCTTGCGAAATAAAACATTTCTTCGGGCACCCTCCCCCCCCCCCGCCTATCCATAAGAATATCATCAGTACGAATATTGAACATGAGACGTGACATAAGTATTGAACGGACTGGAAGTTTGTTGATATGAAAATGACGGTTAAGAGTCTGCATGAAGTAAAAGGTTGTTGATATAAGATATTTAACAACATTATTATTATTATTTTTATTTCAAAAGGAGGTGCTATTGTTGATATTTAAAAGAAAAAGCAAACACGTGATATCATAGCGTGTCACTAATTATTAGGGCTGTACCGGATTGTAATTTTTAGATCCTGCAGGATCGGAACCGGAATCGGATTTAATATTTGAATCCTGCCGGAATCGGAACAGGAACCGGATTTTACCGAATGAAATAGTATTTTTTTCCGAATGAACTAGTAATTTCTCGCCTAACATAAAAAAAGATATAAGAATGAAAAATAGAATAAAAATTTAGTTAAGTTCTAGATAGCAAAAAACAGTATTAATCCATTTCGATCTTGAAGACTGTGACTAAAACCTCTTCCCCAATCTTGAGTTAAGAAAGATAACTCTGTCAAAATAACAGGTTCTTCGTTTTAAAAAAATATTTTAATAAAGCTGTACCTAATTTAACTTGATTTCTATTACAATCAATTTGAATCAAAAAAAGAAATGGATAACATATCTTAGAAAGTATAATAAACATGTTTATTAATAAAAGAATTCCAAAAAAATATTTATATATACTGTGGCACCACCCGATAGCTTATTTTTCTTTAGTTTTCCATAGTGACGTCACCAAACCTTGTTATTTCGTTTATACTTTCCTTTAAATCATTATCTGACTATTTCCCATAAAAACGCAAATTAAAATGCATTTCAAATCTAAATCAATATCACTTTAATGTTCAATTAAAAATGTATTTTCAAGCTATTTATCAAAATATTCGAGGAATTTTATCCAAATCGTGAAAAAATCCACTAAATTAAAAAATGTGCAGAAAAATAAATTATTGAACTTTTTTAAAACACCCAAAAATAGATCGTTGTCTGCTCTTTAAAGAAGTTAAACTTTGATAGCTAAATATAGTTTATAGAAAACACGGAATCAAAAGTAGCGGAAGACAATGTGTCGTATTACTAGACCAGGGGTCGGCAACCTTTTGAGACGGAAGAGCCTAAAATTATAATTTACAATTTTCTCAATTTTTAAAGAGTCACTAAATTTGTTGTTTCAGTATTATGGTATTTGATTAAGCCGCAATTTGACATCGAAAGAGCCGCAACTTGACATCGAAAGAGCCGCATGAGGCTCGCGAGCCGCAGGTTGCTGACCCCTGTACTAGACTAAATACGATTCAAATCTTCCTTTTTAATATATTTGTACTTACATATAGAACTAAAAGCGATCTACGTTATTGTAGTTTTAAAAAAGCAAAGGAAGTTATTGTTTTAATTTAATTGTATAGCGCTAAATATTTCAAAATTATGTTGCGCTAAAAAAATTTCTTACAAATTTTAAATAACTAAGAAATCCGGCTTAAATCCGGCTAATTTTAACCGGAACCGGAATCGGAACCGGATTTGTTAAAACTGCCGGAATCCGGCTTAACAGGAACTGGAATCGGATTCCGGTACAGCCCTACTAATTATAAATCATTTCATCTTAATATCACGTGACACATTAAAAAAAAACCCATCAGCATTTTTAAATAGGAATAATCCATTTCATTGATTACTACTAATAAAGACTAATTCGTCTTAGAAATATTTTTGATGTCCTATTGCTACTTATAAAGAGGAGAAATGTTTTGGAAATGCTGAGAGGGTGAGGAAGGGGGGGGGGGCGTATTTGACAATGATTTAAGCAGGTCTACATTTGTTCCTTATAACTTTAAAATTCATACTTTTCTTACCTCGCCGTTCATGAAACAGAATACAGCAGTCACTGCCATACCCTGGATAGAAACAAAATGAAATGAACAGATTATAGATTATACCAGGGCCTTACACATATATTTACTTTTTTTTTGCTGATTTATAAGGTAAATAATATATATTTTTATAAAAAATTAATTTTTTTTTTCGATCAAAATATTTCATTGTAATTTATAAAAATGAATCCAATCGATATTACGAAATATTACAAAAAAGGAAAGAAGAAATTAAAGTAGAGATGTAGACATAGCTAGGTCAAATTTCTTTAAGATGTATTTTTTTAAAATTTTAACGCAAATCTTTCGCCATATATTTGAAATCATTCTGAGCGCGAATTTTTAACAATATAATAGAAAATATTTTCACTTTCCTAAAACAGATAAAATGTGTCTTTCGTTGATCAAGCTAAACATTTTATCTTTCTTGGGAGAGCAAATAATAATTGGCAATTATGAAAAGTAAAGATTCAGTCTTTCATCTACAACAGTTTAAACAACTTAGAGACCACTCACCTGAGAATTATTGATGATCTTTGTAAATATCTCGTAAGTTGCATTCTCCTCGATGTAATCCCCGGGTCTGTAGATGACCAACAGAAGTTGGAGTCCAAACAGAGGTACCAGGATCACGGTGGCCTTCAGGGCTCGCCTAAAGAAAGGTCAATAGGGGAGAACACTTTTATTTTGTCTGTGACTTAATTCTTACAATAATGACTTACATTGCTGCAATACTGCCCCGCGGCATAGAGAGGTCGACTGTGGATATGAGAGCCACGGGTTCGATCCTCGGTAAGAAATTAGGGAATTTATCCAGTTCCTGGTGAAAGTTGGTGAAACGTAATGCAAGTTCACGAAGATTTAAATGGATACTTGGCTTAATGTGGGGGGATGTAAAGGTGGCTGGGCGTTGTGCTAACTACACAACCCTTTTATATGCCGTGGTTATAGAAACAGATGAATTGTACTTTTTTCTGAATGTTAGTGTGTAGGTAACTGGCCATGGAGAGGAGAAGCTCTTTGTGTGTCGCTAACCTAAGACGTGAAAGAAAATTAGGCCTTCCCGGGCAAACGAGTGAGTTAGGCTTCAGGGAAAACCAGTGCGTTGGGCAACAGGACAAAACTAGCTAGCTGGGCCAGCGGACAAACCAGCATGTTGCGAAATAGGGCAAAACTAGTTGGTTGGGCGAATGGACAACCCAAATAATTGGGAAACAGTGCTAATTAGTAATTAGCTATTTCGGCCACGTGATAAAAACCCATCTTGTTGGGCCCCATGAAAAAAACTATCTAGTTGGGCCTGTGGGAAAACCAACAATTCGGGGCCCTGAGAATACCAGCCTGTTGGTGCTGATACGATGGTCACTGAACAGTATTCATGACACATTACTAATTATCCCGCGGCATCTGTACCTGTGGGGCACGGGTGGCTATGACCGTTAAGATGACCCTGCCGTCACCATATTGTCTTTATTTGTAGAACAAAATATAATCAAAAATTTTACTTCATCATTTTTCCCATACCATAACTATATCAACAAGATAACATTGCCATCATGAAATTATCCATAGTTAGGTCTGCTAATTATTTTCATTTTTATATGCACAGAATTAGTTGACAAAAACATATGACCAATAAAAAACCAAGACAGAGCACTACTCTGAAACAAGTAGATTTATACATGTGATTTATACATGTGATTTATACATGTGATTTATACGTGGAATTCATACATCTTATGTATACATGTGATTTATACACATGATTTATACACGGGATTTATACATGGGATTTAAGCATGGGATTTATATACCAATCAATTAGTGATACACGTTTATGCCTTAAGAAACAGTTCACATTTTATAATCCGCAAACAATGATTAAAAAAAAAAAGCCCCCCCCCCCTTCCATTATGTTACAAAATTCAGGTCCTCCTCTCTATTTAACTATATAACAAAGACCATACCCCGTCAACCTGCTACATTAGATTTCAGCTAAATGGGCCCCCTGGGAAAGTGATCAGTATGCAGGGGCCCAATGTTTTTACATTGGTCTCAACAACCGGATGTCTGTGTATTAATACTTGTCTAACAGGCAGTGTGCGTTTCTGTCTGAATATCAATACCAGCCTAATACATTCATACACATGTCTATACATGGCGTTATGATTTTAAGCTTCACGTGATCCAATCACGGAATTGAATCAATAAAAGTGATTGGCCGCTTGAAAGTTGTTGTTTTTTTGTTTGATTGAATCAGAGACTTATAACCCCACAGAAGTATAATTTTACGTAAGGAAAATAATAACGAAAAAAAAAACTCTCCATGTCTTTTATAATTAATTGTATGAAGCTATTCCAATAGCTCTTGGTAATGCATTGAAGAAGGCACTCTATTTTTTCTGTTGTAATCTCCTGATCAAATACAGCCGATGCCGAAGCACAGAATTTATATATATATATATATATATATATATATATATATATATATACATATCTATCTATATATTCATTTATTTAGTTTATTATTATTAATGTCGAGGATATAAAGCGGCACATTTGTATAAAATTAATCAGCGTCATCCAAATTCTTTTACCCCCCCCCCCCCCGACACACTGGGGAAGTTGTTATTATTGTTATTTATTTATATTGGCTATACAGGATACGTAGGGGTAGATGTAAATATTAAATATTGATTGAAGTATAAATCTATACATTGATTCTATCGCCTGTCCAAAAAAAACTATCACAGAATATATAATTGATATTTATTCCCTGAACCTATCTATCTATCTATCTATCTATCTATCTATCTATCTATCTATCTATCTATCTATCTATCTATCTATCTATCTATCTATCTATCTATCTATCTATCTATCTATCTATCCATCCATCCATCCATCCATCCATCCATCCATCCATCCATCCATCCATCCATCCATCCATCCATCCATCCACCCACCCACCCACCCATCCATCCATCCATCCATCCATCCATCATCTATCTATCTATCTATCTATCTATCTATCTATCTATCTATCTATCTATCTATCTATCTATCTATCTATCTATCTATCTATCTATCTATCTATCTATCTATCTATCGATCCATCCATCCATTCGTCCGTCCGCCTGTCTGTCTGTCTACATATCTGTCTGTGGTTATGTGTATCTGTTTCATGATCAATGTGTCTGTTTATCCATTTATCCGTTCATCCATCCGTTATTCCATCCATCCATCCTTTCATCCATCATGTAAAAAGGTCATTAACCTAATTCGATAAAACGAAATCAAACTAAAACAAGTCTAGGCATGAAAGGGGGGGGGGGGGGTTATTTACTCTCCTTATTATAATCGGGAATATCCGTAGTTCAAAAACGCACGGGCCAACCCACCCTTTTGTTTCTAGGCTCAATACCGGCAATCAATTTCCTCTCCAAAAGACCCGAGTGCGGCATCTTAAGAACCGTTTTTTTTCCTCTCCACTAGAGTCCACCTGCTGTTATTTGTTCACAAATGTAATCCCTTCCTTCCAACTAGCGTGATGTCTCATTGTTATTTGAGTAAAGAAAAAAAAATCGGAGAGAAGATCCCAAGAGAACAAAGCTCGTCAGGATTAAAAAACGAAACAAAACAAAACAAACAAATAAAAAAGAGCAACAATGAAACTGGAATAAAAGCAATATTGGAATGAATTGGGAATCGTATGGTGTGGATATGTGGAATGAGAAATTTGATCAACTTAGAGATTTCTTTTTTTTTTCCGTTTAACAAAATAAAAGCAAAACTGAGTGCCTTTTACTATGAAGATTATGTTTAATAACTATTACTTTAATATTATTTGAGATGTAAATGTTTCACCGAATGCTATTGATTGGAGTGGTCTCAGTTATTGATTTTATTTTTCTTCACTAAATAATGAACGGGCTATTCATAGTAACATTCACACTAAATATCTAACAATTGCATTCCTGTCTATCTGACTATGTTTCTATGTATCTATGTATCTATATATGTATGTATGTATGTATGTATGTATGTATGTATGTATGTATGTATGTATGTATGTATCTATCTATCTATCTATCTATCTATCTATCTATCTATCTATCTATCTATCTATCTATCTATCTGTCTATCTGTCTATCTGTCTGTTTGTCTGTTTGTCTGTCTGTCTGTCTGTCTATCTATCTATCTCTATCTAACTATCTAAATGTTGACAATAAAACGTTCAAGATTAACAAATTAACCTAATATTATTAAGAATTTAAAATTGTTTGACAATAAAAATGAAAGACTAGTTTAATTTTTTTTTGTAATGCTGTGATATCATGTAAAGAAAATAAGTATCGTTGGATAACTCTTTTATTTTGCCAATTAAATTCTTAAAAAAAATTCTAAAGTGAATTACTTTCCCTTGTTAAGACAAGTCTATTTGCTGCGCTTTCCACAGTGTGAACTATTTTTACCTATTTTAAACAGGTGACGTTACACATCACTGAACATTTCATGACATGCACAGGTTGTGGGACGGATGGCCGAGTCGTGTAGCTACTGGACTGTCGATCTTCGGTGAGGCCCATAATTTTTCCAGGTGAAATTCGGTGCAAAGTCGTCCCACAAGTCCACCCAGCTTTAAATGGGTACCTGACTTAAGTTGGGGAAGTAAAGGCAGCTGGGCGTTGTGCTAAGCACACAATCCCTTTATATGCTGAGGCTACAGAAACAGATTAATTCTACACTTCATCTGTCTCGATGTCCTATAGCATTGGTGAGCAGACTTTGACCGAAGAGCCGGGACGAGGACTGGGAGGGGGGGGCTGAGAATGTTGGAGTGTTTATATTGACAAATCATAAATGAACGTAAACGTCGTTGGTGTGATTGAGGAGCAGAGTGCGGCCCGGATCAAACTTTCTGACGGGGGTTGGACGTGGCCCGCGGGCCGTTGGTGTGACTGAGATCAGAGGAGCAGAGCGCGGCCCGGATCATACACTCTGGCGGGGGGGGGGTCGGACGTGGCCCGCGGGGGGTGGGGCTTGATTTGCCCGTGTGTGTGTCATAGAAACACAAACTCATTAAGTATTCCACTCACACACACACATATTAGATGTGGTCAGCCCTACCTGTAATTACTGGGCTCATTGCTGTGACGCTGCAGCTGAGTCATCAACACTCTCAGCACGTTGGCTAGGAAAAAAATGTTGAGCTGGAGATGAAAAAAGGAATAAAAAAAAATGTATATTATAAAGACAACAACAATGACAGATCGATATCTCAGTAAACCTTAGTCTCATTTCGTTACACTGAAATAAAAATACGCGTCATGTTGTGCACACCCAACACAGCTAAACAGATTGTGTTTCCGCAAGTCTAATATTCAGACTGATGGATGACCTACTGTCCTAACGGACATACACGCAGAGGCATACTTAAAGATAAGCAAACTGCGCGGCTGAACGGAGCACCTTAATGTTAAGTGGAGGGGTTTAAGTGGGGTGGGGGGGGGGAGAGGCCGGTGGGGGACGCAGCACATTAAATTTACCGACCGTGTATTACTCAAGAATTGAAATTCTTGATACTCAAAAAATATTGGCTGTTTCTAAATCCAATGGTATCAGAATTGAGAGCTCAGTATTCAGGCAGGGATATATTGTTGACAGTCAAGCCTGCAAGGGAGGTTAATTGAAGCCCTTGTCAGAAGGATCAAAGATTATTAACGGGCCCAAGATTAGCAAGCCTTGGGTCCCTTGATGTACCTTTAACCTAGCCCTTTCCTCTAAGTGTACCTTTGCCTGAAGCCCTCCCCCCTCCCGCCAAATACGTAACATCCTCTATGCCTACAAGGTAATAAAAAGAGTGTCGTAACAAAACGCTCTGATCTGCCACAAAAACAATAAATTGTCATTTAAAAAACAGAAACTTTTTATCTTTTTATAAATATTTATAGTGAACATTCAACAGGATTAAAAAATAAAATAAATTCTGTAATGTTTTCCTCCTACTTAACACAATAAATTATATAAACAATAAAACGTGGATGAAGCTCGGGCAGTAAGAAAATAAACGCAAACATTACAAATAGTCTATACAGGGTGTGTTTGTGTTCTTCTGTTGTAACTCAATGTTTTTCACACAAAATACGAATTGCACAAGATCAGTACTGATAGTGACATATAGATAAAATCAACAGATCATTAAGTGTGTGTGTGTGTGTGTGTTTGTGTGTGTGAAGTCCCTATAAGGATGAGATGAAATCTCTTAGATCCTATAAACCACTAATAGGACGGTTTTTACGGTGCCCTTCTTTCATCCCCACCATATCCGATAGTGCAATGGCCATGGAGACACCACGGGAGATATATCAGGAACTTGGTCCTCACAGGAGATCGAACCAGGTACCTTCAGGTCGACAGTCGAGCGCTTTATCGCACGACTATCAGTCCCCTCGGATCATTAAGTAGAACCATTCATCACTAAATGTGTCACCAATGGTCTTGTCCCCCAAAAACTAATGTTAGGTCTAAATAATACAAGAAAAAGAAAAATCTCTTTCCTTCAGGGCCTGACTAAAGTTAATCGGACCTATTACACAAAACTCCCCCCTACCCCACCCCACCATGCCTGATTGGGGCCCGCGAGAGTACATTCTTCTCTCAGCTGGTCGGTCCTGTTTTATTCCAGCCAACGTGTCAGACAGAAAGTGACAGATCCAGCCAACGTGTCAGACAGAAAGTGACATATCCAGCCAACGTGTCACACTGACTGTGACAGATCCAGCCAAAGTGTCACACTGACTCTGATAGATCCAGCCAACGTGTCACACTGACTGTGACAGATCCAGCCAACGTGTCACACTGACTGTGACAGATCCAGCCAAAGTGTCACACTGACTCTGATAGATCCAGCCAACGTGTCGGACAGAAAGTGACAGATCCAGCCAACGTGTCGGACAGAAAGTGACAGATCCAGCCAAAGTGTCAGACTGAAAGTGACAAATCCAGCCAACGTGTCACACTGACTGTGACAGATCCAGCCAACGTGTCACACTGACTGTGACAGATCCAGCCAACGTGTCCGACTGACTCACTGACTGTGACAGATCCAGCCAACGTGTCACACTGACTGTGACAGATCCAGCCAACGTGTCACACTGACTGTGACAGATCCAGCCAACGTGTCACACTGACTGTGACAGATCCAGCCAACGTGACACACTGACTGTGACAGATCCAGCCAACGTGACACACCGACTGAGACAGATCCAGCCAATATTGCATATTGAAAACAACGGATCTAGCCATAACATGATATTGTTGATCATACTGATGGTCAATGCCTGCAAGGCAGTCTTTTGTCCATTCTTATTTGCTTTCCGGATATCAAGGTTACAGCATTCTCACATATCTCGATGTGCTTTCCTGTTTTCTCTCTTTTTTAAAAAAAAATCCAATATTCCTGGATGACTTATTTTTAAACACATATGAACAGCATCTTTTGAGAAATCTGTTTACTTTTATTACTGTACGAAATGTATTTTTATTTGGTATCAATTAATGCAAATGAAATCTGTCATTGATCAATATTATAAATGAAATATTTTTATTATATATACTTACTATCGTAGTGTATATTAAAATGATAGAATTGAAGTCTACTTAATTTAAAATGTTTTAGAAAGAAAAAAAAATAATCACTCAAACGGATAGATTGCAGAAACGGTTAAAACGATTTTGGATGTGTGTGTGTGGGGGGTGAGTGGGGTTGGGGGTAGGGCGCCTTACTTAGGCCAAATTGCGTGATAGCGACCTCATGTCTACGCAACCAAAAAATAATGTCACGTGAATAAACAAGTTAATTTAAAGTGTACGATTAACGTTTAATAAATGAATCGTATCGTTGTTTGAGTACATAGCATCGGGGTTGTTTTTTTTAACAAAAATTTGTTGTGATATTGGGCTCCTTTGTTGTATTAGCAGAAAATGGCCCTTCGGCTCATTGGATCGATGGCTCCCTGCTGAGCCCTCCCGTTGCGGTTTTAAAGGGTATCACCTGCTCCTCGCGTGATCTACTGCAGGCCTGCCATTTACTAACATCAATGTGTGAGCCGGGGGTGGAAACTGTTTGGGCCCCCCCCACCCTACACACACATGCCAATGCCGGCTTCGAGTATTATGAGGCACGGCCAAGGGCGGGTCACCTCTTTCAATCTCATCTCTCCGGGATACAAGAAAACAACTTCACGCCTACGCATAAATGTTTATTTTTTTGTAAATATGCCTACTGGCGAAGGGGAGGTAACATCTGTTACAATTAAGGGATCTTGAAAAAAAAAAAACTTGGTCACTGCTTTGTCCGACATTATTTTGTTTTGTCGACACTGATACATCCTGTTATAGGAAGTTTTATTTTTTTTTTTCATAATTATTTCTTAACATTGATTCTGACGCTTGACTGCTCAGAGTTTTCATGTAGGGGTGGGGGGGGGAATGAACTGTATAATACGAAGTACGTGAAAAAAGGATGTACAACCACCCGAGAAGTAAGACGTATGTCTATGAAGTCAAATTTCAAGGGTTCCACTAGGGAATTTCTTACGAGACCTCCCCCACCCCACCCCTACCCCCAGCGAATTTCGGGCCCTTAAGCCTCTGTTCACTGGATCCACTTGAGTTTCCCCTCCCCCCCCCCACACACACACAAGAAATTTGTGCTAAATTAAATAGAAGATTAAAGACAAGTGCCCATGTTGCTCCCCTTCCTGTACCCCCTCCCCCCGACTGCATGCCTGGCGTATCTTCCTATTTTTCGCCCCCACCGTGACGACTCTCCTCCCCGCCAACTTAAGTCACGAATGTATATAACATGTTCACATTACGGCGGGGAATGGTGCAAACTGAAATTCATAACAACAATGGCTGAAACAAACACGAAATCAGAACCACAGCAGGAAAAAAAAAATCTCGCCAGCACATGTGCATGTATTCGTTCATAAATATGTGTGTTTAAATCACACACGCCCAAACCTCCTTCACAAACTCACACACCAAACACATACACATATATCACTGCCACCGTATACCTCTATTGTAACCACCGTATACCTCTATTGTAGCCACCGTATACCTCTAATGTAGCCACCGAATACCTCTATTGTAGACACCGTATACCTCTAATGTAGCCACCGTATACCTCTAATGTAGCCACCGTATACCTCTAATGTAGCCACCGTATACCTCTAATGTAGCCACCGTATACCTCTAATGTAGCCACCGTATACCTCTAATGTACCCACCGTATACCTATAATGTAGCCACCGTATACCTCTAATGTAGCCACCGTATACCTCTATTGTAGCCACCGTATACCTCTATTGTAGCCACCGTATACTTCTAATGTAGCCACCGTATACCTCTATTGTAGCCACCGTATACCTCGAATGTAGCCACCGTATACTTCTAATGTAGCCACCGTATACCGCTATTGTAGCCACCGTATATCTCTATTGTAGCCACCGTATACTTCTAATGTAGCCAACGTATACCTCTGATGTAGCCACCCGTATACCTCTAATGGATGGACCAGAGCATAACCTTCTATATACGGAAGATGGCTACACATCCGCCCAAAACAATTTTTTTCCGGTTTAAACTCCTGTCAAATCTGCTAACGGTGCTACTGCAGGTACTTTTATGTTTCGCTCACTCCACCTCCTGGTATATCACAGTTGTCTCTGCTCTAGTGACCCTAAAAACCCCAAGAACGGTTCTGAGTGCACCGCAGACACACTAACCAGTGTGGACCAACAAAAAAAAACTGGAACAAGTAATACAATGTAGCACAATCTCAATAACAAATCAGATTAAATACTTTTTATTAATGGGGTAGATGTCTACTCAAAATGTGAGAACCTGTGTTAATAAAAAAAAAGTAAGTTAAAAAAAAACCCGACTTGCAAGTGACCTCCGGATGAAAAACAAAACATCTAACATACGTCAAGATCTATGTATCCTGTTTACCAATGCACATACAAGAAAAGGTGCACTTGACTATACAAACTCTAATTTCACACAGAGTAGAATCAATTCACCGTTTCCCTCTTCTTAAATCTGGTCAGAAAATGCTGCTGCCGATCACTTTCCTGGCATGCCTGACTTCGCTCAAGTTAACCGACTCCTCGGCGTATGTTAACATTCTGACGGCCCCCTTTAACTTCGAGTGCCCCCCGAACCAACACATATCTTACATCGGAAGCGTCCATAGCAACAGGGCTGAAGACAGGCTGTGGGACCTGCAGTGCAGATCATCTGGGAGGACAGTTCGGTGTGCAACTAGTGGTAAGTAAATATCGCGTTAGTTTCGGTGGCGGTGATGGTATTATTGTACGCACGGCGGAAATAGTATAAATCTCAAACTTTTTTTTTTCGCGATTGTACCCCAAAAGGTTGCGGAAGTATTTCCACCGGTACACCTTTACACGTAAGTTCTTCACACACTTTGTTGTTTAAAAACGAGAATTATATATATCGTTACGTACCCCCCCCTGCATAACATTTTATTTACCCCTTGGGGTATGCGGACCAGTAGTTGAGTACCGCGGGGTGTAGGTGACTGGTTCGAGATCCAGGGAGGTCAAGGAGAAAAAAAGCTATTAAGAAGTTCTGTCGGTCACATTTTTACGAGGAACTACACACACACACACACACACACATGTGCCAAGCTTTTTATACTGTCTTTCATAAAAACATAGTCATTTCATTTGTAACAGAATAAAAAAAAAAAGTCTAACAGATGATAACGTGTGTAATAAATTATACTTTAAAGTAAATCCATTTATAATTAATCAAAACGCAATGCCATCTTTATAGTTTAGTTTATAATAAACACTTGTCATCTATCAATTGTCATCTGTCAGTTTATTATTTTTTGTTCAGTGTAGTTGCTCTAAATTGTTAATTATCAAAGCTTCATGAATAATTTGATATGGCCATTTTATTTTTATTTTTATAGAGTACACTACGTCGATAACAAAAAAAAATAAATTATGAAACCACTTGCAATCGAGGAACATTTATGTGTAATTTAAGAATATCAATCGAGGAACATTTATGTGTAATTTAAGAATATCAATCGAGGAACATTGATGTGTAATTTAAGAATATCAATCGAGGAACATTTATGTGTAATTTAAGAATATCAATCGAGGAACATTTATGTGTAATTTAAGCATATCTATCGAGGAACATTTATGTGTAATTTAAGAATATCAATCGAGGAACATTTATGTGTAATTTAAGAATATCAATCGAGGAACATTTATGTGTAATTTAAGAATATCAATTGAGGAACATTTATGTGTAATTTAAGAATATCAATCGAGGAACATTTATGTGTAATTTAAGAATATCAATCGAGGAACATTTATGTGTAATTTAAGAATATCAATCGAGGAACATTTATGTGTAATTTAAGAATATCAATCGAGGAACATTGATGTGTAATTTAAGAATATCAATCGAGGAACATTGATGTGTAATTTAAGAATATCAATCGAGGAACATTTAGTGTAATTTAGAGAATATCAATCGAAAGGAACATTTATGTGTAATTTAAGCATATCTATCGAGGAACATTTATGTGTAATTTAAGAATATCAATCGAGGAACATTTATGTGTAATTTAAGAATATCAATCGAGGAACATTGATGTGTAATTTAAGAATATCAATCGAGGAACATTTATGTGTAATTTAAGAATATCAATCGAGGAACATTTATGTGTAATTTAAGAATATCAATCGAGGAACATTGATGTGTAATTTAAGAATATCAATCGAGGAACATTGATGTGTAATTTAAGAATATCAATCGAGGAACATTTATGTGTAATTTAAGAATATCAATCGAGGAACATTTATGTGTAATTTAAGCATATCTATCGAGGAACATTTATGTGTAATTTAAGAATATCAATCGAGGAAAATTTATGTGTAATTTAAGAATATCAATCGAGGAACATTTATGTGTAATTTTAGAATATCAATCGAGGAACATTATGTGTAATTTAAGAATATCAACCGAGGAACATTTATGTGTAATTTAAGAATATCAATCGAGGAACATTTATGTGTAATTTAAAAATATCAATCGAGGAACATTTATGTGTAATTTAAGAATATTAACTGTATGTTTGAGTTTTTTGAAAAGTTAGTTCATCTCCCCATTTTTTGGAAGAAAAAAGTGAAAAAATATTTTTTTTTCAAAAAAGGACATGGTTTTTTTTAGCTTAATTCAAAAGGGTATTAATAATAACTAATCAACTTTTATTAACAAATAAGATACAGAACAGTTAGTAATATGTACAGAATGTACAAGAAATGTTCTAAACATATTTTGTCCTATGAACTTCAGATTCAAAAATTCAATTTTTCTCGATTTCGCATGAAGTTCCGCCATCAGTTTCACAGCACGTTCAGCAATTTGGTTAGATCTGGGAATGTCAATCAATGACTTCTCGACTGACCAATGGGTCTTTAAAAACTTTATTGCCTTCTTGCATTTGATCTTGATGAGTGAGATAAACAGTTTATTGAAGGACGCTTCATTGTAGTATTGCGAATCGAACCAAGCATTTGCCCATTCGTAGCAGATGAAGTTGCAAGCAGAAGCGAGAATGCTGCGCCACTCTGGTATCAGAAATAATGCTATAACAGTAAATATTGCACGTGAGTTCCATCTAGCCTGGTGTAAATTTGGTAATTTATTCCAGCTGATGCGAGGCCAACGTGGGTTCTCGCCTGTGCTAACATCTTTTGTCGCAAGAAGCGGTAATCAGCCTGAAGAGTGACATAGCTTTGTGTTAATTTGCCAATGAAGGAATAGTTGAGTTCTGGTTTACTCGTTGGCTCTTGAATAAGAAAATTCATGACAGGTTTCAGAAGAAGGTCGAGTACATGGTGCTGACACTCAATGTATTGTGGCTTCTGAAAGCCATTGCTCAGGACATCATCCTGTATGAGCTTTACAATCCCGTGCAAATGGTCAGTATTTACTGCGGTCGTGTTGCAAATTAACATGCAAATATTTTCTAAAGCATCATATTCATCAATTAGCTGATGTAGTTCATTGTGAATGACCGCGGCAGAACCACTCTCACATTTGAGAATACCGAGTTTGATTTCGGTTGTCATATTTTTCAGCAAACCTACTTGATACTCTTCCCCTTGCACTCTTTTACCATCAAAGTGGAGACAACAGGGATCTTTGCTTTGAAGTTTTTGAACAATTTTAGTTTTCATTTTCCGTCCTTCAGAGATTACTCGTTTCCAGACACCCACCTGACTTGGAACCGGCACATCATGACCTGTTTAGCAATGGTTGCAAGAACGTCATGTGCTTTATGTGTGGAAATGTTTTTCAGTACTAGTAAACCCGCCATTCTAGTGCTTGCTCTTTTGGTATTTCGGTTTGCATTCAGATGATGACGTTTAAGAAATAGTTGGCGACTCGGGTGAAGAAGCAGAGGTTTCAGAATCCGAAGATTTTGAGACAGTTGTATGTTTTTGTGTAGGTTTTGAGACAGTTGTATGTGTTAGTGTAGGTTTTGAGACAGTTGTGTGTGTGTTTGTGTAGGTTTTGAGATAGTTGTATGTGTTTGTGTAGGTTGTGAGACAGTTGTATGTGTTTTTGTAGGTTGTGATTGAGAAAAGCTGGCTTGAGATTGAGTTTTTGATAGTCGGATTCGTTTTCTTGAGTGGAATGATTCCAAAGGGGCTTGTTTGAACATTGAATAACCAATCTTTCCTCCACTGTTAACTCGCCTCTGGTAGAGCTCTTTATCCTCTGTGCTTTTCCATTTTCCATTAACGTTGGTGACATCAAATAACTGAGAAAGTGTTATCAGATGGTTTCTTTTTGTTTTTGTCATATAAATCAATCAGACCATTGAGTTTCATTCTGATTAGTGTGCTGGATAATAGTGGAAAGTCTTGAATTTCCCTCCAGATCAATTCTATATCAGTAATCATAATTTTGATTCGATCCAGTCGCCGTTTCTGGCTATTGAACAGAAAAGTGAAGGTTCCTAGAATTTGACGGTTTGTCGGCATCCATGTGAGATTGATTGGCTTTTCAACAGATAGAATTCTTGGATACCTCTTCTGTTTAGAAGGTGAGGGAAGATGAGTATAGTAAATGCCTTGTTTATAAACAAATGGAAACAGGTGACTGGAATGTGTTTAAAAGCAGTCTAGAAAGTCATATAAAAATTCAGTGTGAAATTGAAACCGAGCGTCAAACTGCGCGATATGAGAAAACAAAAATTAAAAGGTGGGGGAACTTTTTTTAATTTAAAAAAAAATTAATGTTGCTACTGTCATCTACATACAATTGTTCCTCGAATGTTAGGGGTTTCAATTTCGTTACGAAAAAAAATGAAAATAGTTATCACCCTAGTGTACACTGAATTGATTTCAGATAATGGCTGGTTCATAATGAGCATGACATTCAAAACAAATAAACAAACAAACAAAGGCACAAACATTAAGTTCTCTGGTTGTTAAAAGCTATTTCTAAATACATTTGCAATTTGACAATTATTATAGATAAGTTCGTCTTCACACTGTCTGTTTTGTAAACATTAGTGGGCCTGGATTGTACTGGATTGTACTAGAAGGTCAGAAAATATTGTCCTATATTATGGTATCCAGCTGCACTTTTACCTTAATTCCACTCTTCCACATAGTTGAGGTGGTACTATGTAATACTTTAACATTTACGGAGCTTGGAGTTCGATGTAGGGGGGGTATGGATGAGGTTCACGCAAGTATATTTGTTAGCGGATCACCCTAGAATTCCAATCCATGTATTAACATGTTATGTTAGTTTGTATTTTTACACCTATCTCGTATTATCTGTTTATGTCTTTCAGTCCGTTGGTGCAGAATCACACCTATCCCCCCGGTCTGATATACGCCTCTGTAAGAATGAAACCCCGCTGTCCTCCCTTTTACCGCACCTGATAACACTGAACGGTCAAGCGTCAAAATAAAAATAAAGCCTTCCAACCCGTCCCACAACAGGATACACCCCTGTCGACAAAACAAAATCAATACGAAGGTGGGAGTGGGGGGTGGGGGGGTAGAGGGTGGATGTCAGATAGCTTTTTTTTATCTTACAGAATAAATGGCCAAATTTGGTTCAGAGAGCCACATGAGAGCCACACGATGGCCACACGAGGGACACTTGCTCTTTGATCTGTTATAAGTGACTTGCTACAGATGCACTGTTTTTGTCCATTGTTTAATCATTTTTTTTCGCTAATCCTACTTACACTGACCGAAATTTTGCTCTCATCGACATCATGCGTGACCACTGCTGACCACTACCGGCCATTACCCATTGTGTAGAATACACTGAAACTATTTGGACATTTGACCTTTTATATTTTAATTTTAAACACACAGCCTACACGTAACTTTGGCTTCTAAAGAAAAACCCATTTCTGGCTTTTTTTTTTAAATTCTCACTTCTAGCTGTACGAGAATAAATAAACCAAGAGTCAGTGACTGAAAAAAAAAAAACAACTTACATTTTCTCATTTTGAAAGTGAAGATTGAAAAAAAAAACGTATTTTAGTCTCAATAGGTTTGTTTTATGTACTCTAGTTAAAATGTGACTTTGAGCATCTGTACCTTTGGGGAAATCTATGTCCTCATTTTATACAGTGTCCTCAGAGAAGGAGAAATTCAGTGCTGAATTAGTTCTCTGTTCTATTTCTACATGTTCAGTAATTATAAACTTCAGTTCTACCTCAGAGTATCACGTCTGCTTCCACACCATCTGCAGTTCTCTCTAGTTAGACTGCTCTCTGTCCTACTGTTACGTTGTTATTTTCAAAGATGTAACGTTATTATACCTTATACTTTACAAGGCGTAGGATCGCCAAATATGTTACGTTAACTTTTCTAACTAATAAATATATCAACGCCAAGGCTTGGTATATGAACACAACAGATCTAACTTTAATTGCTTCTAAACATAGGTGAATATATATGTATATACAATATAAGTCCTTTGTCTAATGATGTCTACTTAAACAAATGTCACTACAAGTTTACAACTAACTCTTAGAATCTTAGAACTGTCTACACCGAACTAACTACGTCTAACTCATATGTCTGTCAGCACCTTACTAACTCAGAGCACCTTACTAACTCAATTACTGCCATTCACGTATTTATAAGGTCGGGGCGAATACGTTGGTGCAACGTTTGGGGGGGGGGGGGAAACTACGATGTCTGTCATCGAAACGTTTGGGGGGGGGGGGAAGAACGTCAGTGAAACGATTGGGGGGAAGGCGACGTCGACGAAACGAATCTACACAAACATAGCGGCTGGAGAAGGGCAATTCTACACGTCACACCTACTCTGTCCTGATCTCTACTGCTCTGTCCTACTCTATCCTATCCTGCCATACACTGTCCTGCTCTGTCCTGCGCTGTCATATCCTGTCATACCCTGTCCTGCTCTGTCCTATCCTGTCCTACCCTGTACTGCTCTGTCTCACACTGTCCTGCTCTGTACTACTCTGTACTATAATGTCCTACCCTGTCCATCTCTGTTCTAACCTGTCCTACTCTTCCTGCTTTGTCCTACCATCTCCTTCCCTGTCCTACCATGTCCTACCCTGTCATACTCTGTCATACTCTGTCCCACCCTGTCCTGCTCTGTCGTATCCTGTCATACTCTGTCATATCCTGTCATTCCCTGTTCTACTCTGCCCTACTTTATCCTACCCTGTCATGCTCTCTCCTACCCTGTCCTACCCTGTCCTACTCTGTCCTACTCTGTCCTACTCTGTCCTACTATTTCTTTGAGAATCTTTTAATTTTATTCTACCCCTGTGCCTATTTCAACAACCTCTGTAATAAAAAATTTAAAACTACTACTCTCTGTTCTGTCATCGCCTCTGTACAAATCTTTAGTTTTACTGCTATGTCATGTCTACCTCCCCATTGGCTGTAAGAGCCGTGAAATGTATTGCTTTGGTCTCAAATTATCCCATTTATCCTTACAGTAGTTATGAATATTTATTTTTTACTGCTATTTAAACTAGTCATTGAAAAATTAAGCATTTTTAGGAGAAAATGTTGAACTTTATGAAAAATTGTTCATTTTTGCTTCAGCTGATGGCATTGCCATTAAAATAAAAAGTGCTATTTTTGATGAAATAACGCCTTTTGCCTGAGGTTATCCCACCTGTTGTTTACGGTTTGTTATGACGACGTTTCAGCACTGAACAAAGCAACTTATACAAAATAGTAAAAAAATTATTCCATTGTAGGAAAACCCGTTTTTAACCATAAAAATCTCTCTCCCAAGTAGGAAATCGGACATTAAGAAAGAACTAAAATTCTCAACTCAAAATCTGTGTATCTATTTTAAAGAAAAATGGATTCATTTCCTCGAAAACCTTTAGAGCAACTATATTTTTTTTTGTCAGGTTTCATCAACAATTTTGATGGAGTGATGAACTTCAACTGCAGCGGAAATCAAGTCCTCACTGGTTTAGCAAGTGAATTTGATTCTTTTTACAAGGACAGAAAGTTCAAGGCTCAGTGTTGTGCCATTCAGAGGAAACAGCCTAAAAATTGCACTTGGTCAGGATTTGTCAACGAATATGATAAACCTATAGGTTTCACGGTGCCCAGTGGTCAGGTGATCAAAGGTCTCCATAGTGTACATGACAATTATTATGAAGATCGCCGTTGGAAATTTTTGACTTGTGAATTATAAAATCTCAAACATTGCAAAAAAAAAGTTGATTTTTATTAAGAAACAAAATAAAAATAACAAAATATGAACTTCACGCAAACTAATATATGAAAGAATTATTTGTTCAACTAATAGTATCTATCTATCTATCTATCTATCTATCTATCTATCTATCTATCTATCTATCTATCTATCTATCTATCTATCTATCTATCTATCTATCTATCTATCTATCTATCTATCTATCTATCTATCTATCTATCTATCTATCTATCTATCTATCTATCTATCTATCTATCTATCTATCTATCTATCTATCTAATCTATCTATCTATCTATCTATCTATCTATCTATCTATCTATCTATCTATCTAATCTGTCATATACATTTACTTTACAATTGTAACTAAATGTTTATATATCTCGAAATGTAACTTGTATTAAAATCATGTTAATTTGTTCAATAAAAACTGACAATTAATGTGATACAAACTAAATTAGTTCATGTGTTATTCACTGACTAAATGAAAACCACCCAACGGACAAATAAAGCATTTCATAATCTGCTCCGATTGTTCTTACACAATCTCAATTGAAACATCCTTGCATAATTTACAAGGGGAATATCAGTGACCCTGACAGAACAAGGGAGGTGAAGCAGACATCACAACGAATAGTTAATTCAAGTAAAACATATGGTAAAATGGAAAAAAAAAGAACAATTAATTAAACCGGACGATTAATGAGATGAATGGTTTTAGCGAATCAACCAGCCCTGAAAATGGATGGCGCTAGAGCGTCGGACAACCTCCCCGTGCGCAACGCCAATGGGGACCTTTACTTGCCAATGGTCTTAGTGCATGCGGGCTGGAGACGCCAGTGCCTTAATGTCTTGGCTGGGATGTGTTGCTTTCGGCAACTTTCCCCAGGTGGAACCTTAGTGTCAGGCCTCCCCGTGCATGTCGCCAATGGTGAACTTAACTTGCCATCGGTCTTAGTGCATGAGGGCTGGAGACGCTAAGTCCAGTGTGTCTTGGCTGGGATGTGTTGATCTCGACAACTTTCCCCAGGTGGCCCTTAAACCCCAGAACCTCCTAGCGGTCCGGGCGGACAACGGTAGCCTTGCTCTGGGCTAACGGCTAATCTGGGAGCACGAAAGTGCACAACTGCGAAAAGCGTACCACGACTGTGAGTGGCCGGCACCCCCAGCCTCCCAGTACAGGAACGCGAGGACTCTTGAGATGCAGCTTCGTGACCCTCTGCTCTTGGAGGGCACTGAGCCGTTTCGGACCATAACATGGCACTATTAGTGATGGATACGTAAAAACGAGGACCGTACGGCGCGGAGCCCTCGACTACTAGTCTCGAAAAACCCTAACCCTAGGAACGGGTAAGGGCTTGCAAAACGAAATTTGGCGGCATCGTCTCTGACGTGGGTCAATCGCATCGGACCTTTACAGTACGCGTGGCGCTAGCGTGTCGCTGTTCGTCTGGAGGATCCCTGAGACTCACACCCGGCCGATGCTATGGGGGCTGAGGTCATCCCTAGGTGCTGGCCGGCCTCATGTCTGGCAGAAGACAATAAAGACTGTCAAACTTGACCGATAACTGGTGATCCAAATAGAAAGTAACATTGGGCTTCCTTGCTCTGGGAAGCTCCCAGCTCTGGGAACAATGTGAAATCCATAAGTATCTCTTAGGTAATGCCGCTACCTACGCCACCAGCCCACCCCGCTCTGGAGGGCACCTGAACGCTCTTAGGTGAATGGTGGTGGGACGCCCGCTTGGGAACTGCTAAACGCTCCCCCGCTGCAGGATGAGCGCGGGAAGTGAACCCTGGTGTACTCGATACTGTGACCGAACGCTGGTATTGCACGGAGCCAGCCCCTCGATGGCAGATCGGGGTTTCGAGGAAAAAGGTACGCCAACCCACTCTCATTCCGAGAGATCAGACATGTCCGGCGGTAGGCACGCCCCGGCACTGGTTTAGCACTGGGTCGAGGCAAGGGAGGCAACTGAGCTGCTCTGCTTACTTGTCAGACCACCCAACCCGCCCCTCCCTGGGGCACTCGAAAAGCAAATGGATAAGGACAAGAATAGAAATAAAGCGGGTCTGGGCAGCACCCAAACATGCCTCGATGGATGGTTAGGGGGCGGTAGGGCCGCCATCGTAAAAAGCTCGACTACTTGCCCCGGTGCCAAGATTACAGTTGAAAGGTCTGGCATCGTAAAAAAGGCTACTTTCGACCCAGCCCAAGAACCACTAAGGCGGATCGAAGGCACTGAGTGTCCACCGCCTGGATTACCGGAAAAGCGAACAGATGGGAGTCGCGCCCCATCACAGGTGAAGGCCAAGCTAGGTCACGCAAGGCCCCTGAGAAAGGTTGATTGCTCTGCCAACCCGACTCAGGCACGAGTGACCGCTGAACGGCGCTACGAGGGAATTCGCACACCCTCACAAGAGGCTGAGGCAGGTCGAGCCCAGTCCCTGACTAGTGCTGATTGCTCTGTCGGCACGAAATCAGAACGTACGACCAGGCGGAGACGAGGGGGAGGCAGACCCCCAAAAGTGGCTGTGGCAGGTCGAGCCCAGTCCTCGGGTAACGCTGGCAGCTCTTCCAGCGGAAAACCGATGGTGACGACCAGCAGGGTACCGAGAACGGGGCTGGAAAGGTGGCTGGCTCCGCCGCTGGTACCTGGCTTGGGAATGAGATGCAGGGCGGAAGGTTGTCGGCCTCTACCCCTGGGGAACCCTGCCAAGGGTGAACCAGTCACTATGCGTACCCCCGTGGTACATCCCGACAGCACGGAAATCGACTCTGGCAGGGTGACAGAGTGGGGAGATGGCCATACCCCTTCGATAGTGCCTTGCGCGACGAAAGAGACTGGGAACTGTCAAGCCCAGCCCTCGACGATAAACGCTGATTGCTCTGTCAGCGGGAAGTCGAAAGTCATGGACCGCAGGTCACTGTTACCGGGTGCAGCCGAAAGCTCCCCGCCTGAGGTGGCCGGCACCAAGACTGACATAGGCAGGGCACTGCCAACGGGTGTAGCCGAAAGCTCCCCGCCTATGGTGCCCGGCGTGACAAAAGAGACTGGGAACTGTCAAGCCCAGCCCTCGGTGATAAACGTTGATTGCTCTGTCAGCGGGAAGCCGAAAGTTGAGGAGAACAGGTCACTGTTTCCGGGTGTAGCCGAAAGCTCCCCGCCTGAGGTGGCCGGCACCACAACTGACAAGCGAAGACTTGGAAAACGCTCTGGTAAGGCTCAATTCAGGATAGTCCATCTGAATGTCCGGGGTCTGGTCTCATCCCCAAGAGCCTAGAAGTCGCAAAACTTTTGAACGAGAATGACGTGGATGTTGCAATGTTACAAGAGTGCATCCTTGGACTTAGGACAGTCCACTTCACTGGCTATTCGTGCTTCCGTTGTGGGTGCAAGAACTGCAGGGGATTGGTGACCCTGGTCAGAAATACGCTAAACGCTCAGCCGAGCAGCGCCCACGGCTCACGCGGAAAAACGGATACGCTTGCGGTGGATGTTTATAAGGATGGGAGGAAGTACCATTGTGTAAACGTGTACAATCCCCCCAAGACGGAGCTCAGTCTAATAACAGCTGAGGGTACTCTGCTTGGCACCTTCGTATGTGGTGATTTCAACGCCATGTCTCCGGCATGGGGCTATGAACGCACTGATGCGGCTGGCCAGAGGATTGAGGAGATTTGTAATATTACAAGTCTAGTTAGGTTGCAGGACCATGAGTCTGTACCCACCTTGCTGCACGGTGCGAGTGGGAGCGAAACGAGACCTGACTTAACACTCGTCTCGGCTGACCTGGCCTGTAACACCTCTTTCCGCGTGCTAGATTGCGTCGGTAGTGACCATAAACCCGTTCTCGTCTCAGTGGATATTCCTCCACCTGAGAGAAACCCAGGAGCTAAGCACAGGTGCTGGGTTTATTCAAAAGCAAATTGGGACGCCTTCAGGGCAGCAGCTGACGCTGCCTTGGAGAGGGTAGATACCGAGTGTGGAACAGTCGACGTTGTATACAAGGAGATCACTGAAGCGATCTTAGGTGCCGCACGTAGGACGATCCCAAAGAGCCTCCCGAAACGTAAGTTCAGACCATTTTGGACTACAGCCCTTGCAAGGTTAGTTCGGCAAAGACAAGCCGCCCGAAAGAAAGCTTGTCGATTGAAAACGGCTGAGGCGCGCCGTGAGTACAATAAACTAACTGAGCAAGTAAAAGGGCGTCTGCTGAGGCCAAAAAGCAGAAATGGACTGATACTTGCGAGAAGTTGGACCTAAGGGAGAGCCAAAAGACATGGAAATTGCTGAAAGACTTGACCCAGTCTGGGGCAATTAGAACTGGTGCCCCGATGCAAACGGACTCAGGCCTGACGGCTAGCGATAGCAAGAAGGCCGAAGTGCTTAACAAGCACTTTGCAGAGGTCAGTAAGTCGAGTAAGAAGAGTACGTTGTCCAAGGCACTGGATAAAGTCCGACGGGTCAAAGAGAAGGCTGAGTTTGGCACGGAAAATCGAGACACGTTCAGAGCCCCATTCTCTGTCAATGAATTGGCATACGCAGTCAGGAAGTGTCGCATGAGAAAGGCCCCAGGTAGTGACTTGATCAGTAATGAGATGATCACACACCTCGGGGCAGCGGGACAAGCAAAGCTTCTCCAGTTTGTCAACCGCACGTGGCTGACAGGAGAACTCCCTCAGAGGTGGAGGGAGGCTGTCATAGTGCCGGTACTTAAAAAAGGGAAAAAGACTGACCATGCTGAAAGCTACCGTCCTATTTCCCTCACTTCGTGTGTTGGGAAAGTAGCTGAACGCATGGTCAACCGAAGGTTGATGTGGTTCTTAGAGGAAAAAGGGCTCATTACCCCAAAGCAAGGAGGCTTTCGGCGGGGTAGGAGTGCGATGGACATGGTCACGCTCCTCGTCCAAGAGATAGCCGACGGCTTTCAGAGAGCTGAGTCAACGGCGGTAGTTTACCTAGATCTCAAGCAGGCTTACGATCGAGTCTGGCGTCCAGGACTATTGTTGAGGCTACAGCGGTTGGGTGTCACCGCTGAGATGTACATTTGGTTACGCAGTTTCCTCAGTAATCGTACTATCACGACACGCGTTGGGAGCAGCGTGTCGAGGAAACGGACCCTCGAACAGGGTCTCCCACAGGGTTCCGCCCTCAGTTGTACATTGTTCCTAGCTTTCATCAATGACCTGCCTGAGTTTCTGGGATGTAAAAGCCTACTGTATGCCGACGATTTAGCGATCTGGAAGACCGGAAAGAGTGCCTCAGTCCTTGAGAGAGCACTCCAGAAGGACCTGACTACGGTCGGCTGTTATACTAGGATGTGGGGGCTAGAGATTAACGTCTCGAAGACTGTCTACTCGCTGTTTACCATGGGCACGAGTATCCTCAAGGAGCCATTTAGACTGGAGGTAGAGGGTGAGGTTCTTGCTCTGGAACCTAAGCCCAAGTACCTGGGAGTAACACTTGACAGAAAGCTTACTCTCTGCACACATCTGTCGGAGGTTGCCCGCTGCGCCTCTGACAGACTGAATATTGTCAAGAAGTTGGCGAGCACGTCCTGGGGGGCTCGAGCAGATGTCCTGAGGTCGCTGTACATGGGTGCAGTAAGGTCTCAGATAGATTATAGCCAGGTTGTGCAGGTCTATGGGTCTAAGTCCTCTTTAGAGGCCCTGGATGTTGTACAGAACCAGGCTCTCCGGCTGATCACAGGCACTTTTCGAACGGCACCCACAGCAGCGGTGGAAATCATGGCAAATGTGCCACCTCTGGGTATCCGTAGAGAGCAGGCCGTCTTGACCGCGTATGAGCGTTTCAAGCGGCAGGAGGAGACCTCTGTCCTAAGGGAGATGGTCGATGGCTGGGTGGAAAGAAAGCGGCTCTCGATGCAGTCTTTTATGCACCACGCAGTGAGATTTGCCTCCGAGATTAGGCTGCCGACTGACCGCCTAATGCTAGAGACTGTCTCAAGGCTCCCGCCTGGCGAGGCTCTCTATATGCCTGAGGTACGCACGACCCTGGTCGAAACCAATGCTGGGACCGCAAAGGATCGCCGAACCATCACGTATGTGGCTATGGAGACGATTGGAAACTATTCGGGGAACGCTATACTGGCCTATACTGATGCTTCTGTATCCAGTAGAGACGGTCGGACAAGCGCCTCGTTTGGGGTCCACATCACTCTCCCACAAACTGGCTTTGTGAAAGACCATGCTGGCCTATGTGGGTCACTCTGTGCTTACGAGGCAGAGATGACAGCCATTACTGAGGCAGTGGACCACATAGGGGAGCTAATCGGTGAGGGTACTTTGCCTGCTCTGGACATTGTCATTCTCACTGACGCGCTCTCTGTTCTCCAAGCTGTAAAAGGGACAGGAGAATGGCCGCTTCTGCTGGAAGCCATGCTGATGGCAATACAGGGTCTTGTGTCCCAACATCACGTGCATGTGACCCTTCAATGGGTTCCCGGGCATGCGGACGTGCCCGGAAATGAAAGGGCAGACGGCATTGCCAAGGCAATAGTCCAGTCGACAGATTCCCAAGTGCTGCCCGTGAGTGCAAGAAAGAGCTCATTTGAGGCAGCACGTTCCATGATCTGCCTCTTTGGACAATCGAAGTGGTTCTCGGGCTGGGCTCATGGGGTGAACGGACTTAAGATCCGGCAAGTCCTAGAGCGGCCGTCCAAAACTGACCCGTGGTGGAAGCTCAGGCGTGTTGAGCAGGCGCTAATTGCCCAGTTCCGAACTGGGCACTGTCCTATTGGCGCGTACTTTGGGAGGTTGAGGCCCAATGTCGACACCCTTTGCAGACACTGCAGGGAAGTGGAGGAAACCGTAGATCATTTGCTTTTCGAGTTTCCCGGACTGGCGGACCACAGGGTGGACCAGTCCGGAAGCCTGCTGGCCATCGGGCTCTATGGCAGTCTCCAGATGTTGAGAGACACAGCAGGTCTGATCTCACGGGCTCTAAGAGACTAAGTCTCAGCCCGCAGATAAAACTGAGTGAGTTCAAAGAGAGAGCAAACGGGTTCGACTATCAGGCGGGTCTCACTCGCCTCCCAATATCTCCCGCGGTGCCTCCGTGGCTATTGCACACTATCGGCTATGGTGAGTAACGGGTTAGACTGCCGGCGAGTCGATATGAAAGTTATCTTCGTGACTCACGGCGTCTCATTGTTTATAGGATCTGGGAAATGTGTATCTCATCCTTCACGGACTTCTAGAAACCAAAAAATAAAAAGTTCCAGTTCTATTCGATGTACCATATTTTGCTGATAAACTTCTGAATTCTTTGGTTTAGTTTAAAAAAAAAAAAAGATCAGGGTGAGAAGAATCTACTTTGTTAACAACAAAAAGTAAACAGGACCTGACGAAAAAAAAAAGACAAACAAACCAACAATAACAATAGTTTGTGAAATCTTAAACACTCTGAAATGGTTCAGAATCTAGAACCATGTGGTGGTTTCAAAAAAAATGTAAATGCTTTGAGATCAAAAGTGAAATTAACAACGATTGTCATCAAAATATCCATCTTCATTCCCCCCTTCCCTCCGTCCCACCCACCCATCCATCCATCTTCCTATATCCTCTCTCACTGCTCTTATTATTTCAAGAAATTTAAAAACATCTGGCTTGATTCTATCCTGCTGTGTACATTTGTAACTTAAAAAAAAAACAATCTGCAAACCCTCCTTCCCCCGTCCCTTCTCCTCTTACCACCCCCCCCTCTCATAGACAGTTGTTGTTTGTTACAGTGTAATTCCCTCCCCTTTTCTACCTTTAAAGATAATACCAGATCTTAAGGTGATGATCTCAACTCTGATGACGTAGAATATTACTCAAACTTCCGCTTTGTTTTCCTGTCTGGGACTAAAAGGAAGGAGAGCGAAGGACATTAAATAATGTCCGAATGAACACAAAACAATGCCTGGAGAAGTTTGTATTAAAATAAAACATTTTATGGAATTTGATTCTCGTTTATTGACTAGCCAGTCTTTTTTCCTTTCTTTCATTCCACCCCTCCCCCCATCTTTTCTCCTCCCCCCCTTCTCTCTCTCTCTCTTTCTCTCTCTCTCTCTCTCTCTCTCTCTCTCTCACACACACACACACACACAAACACACTTTGTATGCTGTATAAGAGATAATCTGATAGAATATTTCAACGTTCAGTTTACACTAACTGATGACGCTAACGCTAAACAAAGGCATGTTAATAATAGCTTCCCTTCAATTTATTTATTCCAGTCTCAAAATCCATACAAAACAAAATCAACAATAACACACGGATCTTAGATACAACAACTACACACAGAGGTTAGATACAACAACAACACACAGAGGTTAGATACAACAACAACACACAGAGCTTATATACAACAACATACAGAGATTAGATATAACAACACACGGAGGTTAGATACAGCAACACACAGAGGTTTAATACAACAACAACACACAGAGGTTAGATAAAACAACAACACACAGAGGTTAGATGCAACAACCACACACAGAGGTTAGATACAACAACAACACACGGAGGTTAGATACAACAACAACACACAGAGGTTAGATACAACAACAACACACAGAGGTTAGATACAACAGCAACACATAGAGGTTAGATGCAACAACAACACACAGAGGTTAGATACAACAACAACACACAGAGGTTAGATACAACAACACACAGAGGCTAGATACAACAACCACACACAGAGGTTAGATAAATAGCATCTTTTCGTTTGAAATTTACAACACTACATCTCTCACTCATGTTCAATTACAGACAAATTGACCTACGATGACAGCAGTGGATCATCAATACAGGACTTTTAATCACACATTGGTATATTTGAACCGAAACGAACGCACCATTGTGGATTCTGTCACTGAAAAGTTTATCTCTTGGCCGTAAACCATAACCGTAATGTCGATTTGGGACAATTTTGCAGTGTCACTTACACACACCCAGGCTTTCCGTAAAGGGAGGGCAAAATGAACACTTGCCAGAGGGCCCTGATTGCTTACATAACCTGTAATAAATTTACTTGGCTTATGGGGGGGGGGCGCCTCTGCTTTTAGATATCGTCGGGACCCAGAAAGGGCCATTTTTACTGCCAAAGGTTTTGATGTATGAATGTCATATATATAAGACATGAAGCCCGACACGAAACCGCCATCCCCGCTAGTGAGCTAAAATTCAAAACGTTGTCTGAAAAACACCGCCTAATCTGGCTGGAAACACGCCAACCTGGTAACAATTGGCGTAGGGCTAGAAATCAATGCATGTATAAAATACACTGCGACTGAAAACAATGCAATGTTAGACAACTAAAATACAATCTTGAAAATTGTGTGTTAAGACTGTTATTTTTATGCATTTTTTTTACAGTGTAACAGCTTTTACAACACGACATGCCGAGCAAAATACAAAATAAATAGAACCGCCGGCAAGATGAACCAATAACAATATTCTCCAATCAAAACAAGAATTACATTCAAGGGATTACTGGATTCAACCAGTTGGATCCTATAGGGTTAGAACAACATTATTGTGATAAAAAAAATATGTCAGAGATGCACCACATTATTAAGTTGTTGTTTTTGTCCATCGCCATATTGTCTGATGATTCATTCCAAAGTGGGTGTGTGTTTGTGTGAATGCTACTTTTTATTTTTGACTTTTTTTATTTTTTTTTTTATTCCAGACAAGATTCCGTTGTTTAGACACTAATCTCCAAACCCTGACATGTTAATGTCTTGAACAACTTCTTTTAAAGACACTTGTCTCCAGACGGATGACGTAAAAACTGTTGCCGGTGGAAGGGACGGGAGAGTAGAGGGGGAAAAGGCGGGTGGGGTGGGGTTGTAAAGACGAAATAAAACGTCCGAATCGTTTTAAACAATTTTAATTTTTTTTTTTAATTTAGTTTGAATGTGTTAATATAAAAATTAGATAATAAATGCAGAAAAATCTATCTCTTTCAGTCCCCCACCCCAATCTGCCATGAAAAACATCACTTACCAAAATACACAGAATGTTCGGACAATACATTATCCATTCGTAATGTCCAGCGTGTTGGACCCAGCATCTGTGGAAAAAAATCGGTTGGGGGGGGGGGGGAGGGGTAATTTGTAAGAAAGACAGATTGGAAGGAAAAACCAATTCACATCGTTCATATTTGAATTATTGTTATACTTGAAAACAACAACAACAACATTAAATAATAATAAATACAAACAAAGTACAATGATGACTGCACTCTCTCTATATTGAGTGAAATGATTGGAAGATAATAGGTCATTTCAAGCATAGCCGATCTAGACAGACACTAACTAGGTCATCGCCTAGGGCCCTTATTGACCAGTGCGCCCCTCCTGTCTCCCCCCCTCCACCCCCCTCCCCAACATGAGTACTCCTTACAATCTACTAGTCAACACGCGCTTGTGTTGATATATAGATTTATAAAGTTACTCATTGAAACAAAACGAGTGTCAATAAACTGCCATGTGTTCTTTTATTGAGAAATCAATCCCCCGCCCCGCCCTCCGCCCACCCCACTCACAGACAATTTCTTTTTCTTTTTCTAGTGCACGGAAAATTGTCTACATCACCCCGACCAACAGTGTACCAGAATACATGATAATATTTCACTTTGGACCCCCCCCCCCCCCCAAATTCAAAGTCTACGAACGGTTCTACTTCAGGCATGAACATAATAAATTAACATAAGAATAAAAACAAAAATTGATTGAAAAGTTTTCAAAGTAGTCCTACATACCCAATGTCTGAGTACAATAGTCGCAACAGGGAATACACGCTGATCGGCAACAAAGGGAAAACTGAAATATTTGCATGTGGAAATAATCAATCAATCAATTAATACATCAACCATCAATCAATCGAACTATATATATATATAGTCTAACTCTAAACCAACAAAATACACTGTGATCATATCTATGTATCTGTCAGAAGTATAAAATATTTAATGATAGGAGCGTTAACAAAATATCACGGGATCTACGGCTAAATTCAATGCGGTGATCAACATTTGATCACATTAAAAAGAGTTTCCTTATAATCAAAGAAATATTTATTTTGGCTATTTCCCGTTAGTAAATGGTCTATATCTAAATCTGTCATCATCATTTTAGACGTCAAAGTGTGTGAATGTTCATTATCAGCATTATATATATATGTGTGTGTGTGTGTGTGTGTATGTAGCACTAGCTCTTAGTTTTGGGATATTTCTAGCACTACATTGTCTGTGCCAATACTATATATATATATATGTGTGTGTGTGTGTTTGTGTGTGTGTGTATGTAGCGCTAGCTCTCTGTTTTGGAATATTTCTAGCACTACATTGTCTGTGCCAATACTTTATATATATATATATATATATATATATATATATATATATATATATATATATATATATATATATATATATATATATATATTTATATATATATGTTTGTGTGTGTGTGTGTGTATGTAGTACTAATTCACTATTTTGGGATATTTCTAGCACTACGTCTCATCTTCTGTGCCAATATTTTTTCTATCTCATTTCCCTCTATTGTTTCCCGTTATTTTTCTCTTTCTGCAATATCCGTGTCTTTGTAATATCTGTGTCTCTATTTTATCTATGTCTCTTTAGTATCGGTGCCTCTGAATCATCTGTATCTCCATTTTATCTATGTCTCTATAGTATCTGTGTCTCTGTATCATCTGTGTCTCTATTTTAGCTATGTCACTGTAGTATCTGTGTCTCTGTATCATCTGTGTCTCTATTTTATCGATGTCTCTGTAGTATCTGTGTCTCTGTATTTCTCTGTAACCGTGTTTCAGTATTATCTATCTGTGTCTTATTTTCGCCTAAATTTCTTCTTACAATCTTCTGTCTATTAAAGGCCTTACATTTATTGTATACCTCAGTTATTTATATACTTCACCTCTCCTAAATGTCTTGATCTGATAAGAATATTAGTTTTCTCGAGTCGATAAAAATATTTGTTTCACAACACATTTTAATAAAAAATTAATACTAAATACACTTTTAAGTCTGTCTATAACGCAAATATTCTTAGCCAGTGCTTTGAATGTAGACCAAATGTCTCTTCGTCATAATCTTTCACCATTTTGTTTCGTCACCGGTATATTGAACATGTTTGTTCAGCAATTATCTAATGTGGACACAATTTATGTTCCATTACTTTAGCTGACATTATAGGTTATACTATACACTACTGTCAGAAAACAATAATTTGCTTTCACAGCATTTAGAGCCTGTATGCCTACTGTCTCCAGTCGACTACTTGTTGTACAAACTCTTCACATCATTCAAATTATCGGAAATAAACTCTAACTTACCATGTATACAAACTTAATATGTATACAAACTTACCATGTATACAAACTTACCATGTATACAAACTTACCAGCATACACCACTAATCGTATGAACAAGAGAAATAAAATTTCCAATCATGCGAAATATTTTAGCATAATTCAGGTTCAACATTCACACATTTCAGTACCATACTTCTGAGCTCGCTCGTTTCATCAGCAAAAATAGAATCCCAGTTCAATCAGTGACTTCATAGCCCACGCGCCTTAACAGCTATTTGGGCCCCGGTTCAATAAGAGTACAGTGGCCCCTTGACATTTCATCCCGTCATAGAACCCCACATCAGCAAATGTGTGCCCTGTTCAATCAGTGTACTGTGCCCCATGGACATTACAGATCCCGTACGTCTCAATATCTATTCGGGGCCCCGGTTTAATAAGTTTACTGTGGCCCATCACTGCAATCACTCGCAGCTAATAAAACGGTCGTTGACTCTCAGGAGGTTACCATATTCGTGTGCCCCCCGCTTCCCCCCTTTAAACAAGAGACCACATTTTGGCCAGTGCGTTCAGACGGTCCTGCCACTATTGCTCATACAGCTTCTAGTCACCGAGGAGTGACTTATGGGGAAAATAAATATAGATCAATCAAAGTTGGCATTGGGAAAAAAAACAACAACTAAAACAACAGCCAACCATTTGTCATTGACCCGGATGTGTTGTCCAACACCCACACTTCGAAAATTGCAACCGATATTTTCTGGGGTTGATGAAAGTAATTTTTTTCCCTTTTGTTCTTTCAAAGTTTATCCCGCCTACCAAGTCTGCAGACAATGTTTCTATGCTCCACCGAACTTTAATTATATTTATTATATCAGCCAGTGATTCCAAGTATTTTTGCTCAATAATGTGCCATTCACAAAGTATTTTCTCGTTAAAGTGATACTATTATGGGTTGCAAAGCATTAACTTTAATCTATTTGGAATAATTGAAACGTAAAACTAGCTCAGTAGAGTAAAGCGCAACGAAAAATAAACCCACATTGAAGCTGTAAAATGTGGTACATGTTATGTTTGTTATTAGAGTTTAATTCAATGGAAAAAAAAAGGAACGTATTATTTCTAATTAAAAGGAGGACATTGGCCGCGTTATGTCGTACATTTAGTCAGAGAAATAAGCAAGTAATAATCTAGGTGATTTTTTTTTAATACTAATAAGTATTCTATCTGAAAGCAAGAATACACTTTATAACAGATGCAGGGTTTACATTACTAGTGTGAATATTAAGTATGAATAGACATATTTATAATTCAAACTACGTGATATTTTATGACTGTATATCACCGTAAGGATATCGTACTGACTGAAGGGTGCTATAAAAGAATTTTCCCAATGTCACTTAAAGAATTCTTTTTTTGTCGTTCTTGAATATTAACACATAATTTGGACTTTATTGTACGTCTGTGTGTGTGTGTGTGTGTGTGTGTGTGTGTCTAGTGGTGTAGATACTCGACTGTCAACCTGAGAGTCATGGGTTCGATCCTCGGTGAGGCCCATGGAATTTTTCCAGGTGAAATTTGGTGCAAAGTCGTCCCACAAGTCCACCCAGCTTTAAATGGGTACCTGACTTAAAGTTGGGGAAGTAAAGGCGGCTGGGCGTTGTGCTAACCACACAATCCATTCATATGCCGAGGTTATGGAAACAGATGGATTCTACACTTCATCTGCCCCATTTGGCCCGCCAAAGAAGGGAAACTTACTTTTATGTCTGTGTGTGTATGAGATAGATAGACAGAGAGAGAGACGGGGAAAGAGAGAGGAAAGAGAGAGAGGGGGGGAGAGGGATGAAGAGTGGAGGAGAGAGAGACAGAGGTAGAGAGAGGGGGAAAGAGATAGAGAGATAGTAAAGGATAAAGAGGGGGAACTAGAGATGGGGAGAGATAAGTAGAAATAGAGAGAGATAAAGAGGGTGAAATCGATGGATATATCTTTAAATGTATAAAAGATTTTATCCAAAGACATTTATCCGAGTTTAAATTACTTCTCTAAGTGAAATTGGGGGAGTGAAAAAACATGTCTGAAAAGTTTTTCGGTAGGTGAAGAACTGCATACTGGAAAAGAGAACATTGAAATATGTTTTCTAAAAAAAAACCCACTTTCACTAATAGACAACAAACGAACCAGATTATAGGAAAAAAAAAGAGACCACTTCCTATTTGGCATCCAGTTTTGGCCCATCATAGCCCTGAATCAAAAGTCTGGCAAGTCTATTAGTAGTACAACGTAATTCAGTATTATCCAACTAGGCATCAAAAGTACAGTGATTATGTTCACGTGAAATTATTATTTACTAACTGAATGCAGACAGTACTGTCAGACTTGAGAATTAGATGGTTTGGAGAAAAGGATGATGGGGGGGGGGGGGCAGAAGGCTGGGGGGACGTGGGAAGGGATAGTAAAGCTTCTGCCTTCCAGCAAATATTTCGAAAAAAATAGGTTGGCATAATTATTTTCTTCGTCGGTAAAGCCATTAAACGGTTTTCACCGGTGTTGGCCAGATTTTTGTTAGCAGTTGAGGAGTAAGACGGACAAAAGCCAGATATCCTCGATAAATTTAAAAAAAAAGGCTTGGCATTGCAGAAAACAATCATAAAAGAATTATATTCTATTTTTTTTTCAGTGTCCCAGGTTCGCCGCAAAGGGTGTGAAGCCCCAAAGTATGTCGAGGAGGGGGCCCCGTGCAAGTAGGTGAGAATTATCGGTAGGAGTGTATAATATCAGAGGGGCCCTAGATTTTGATGAATTGGAAAGCAAGTCTATAAGGCGATAGTGGCATTATATCAGTGGCGTAGCGAGAGGGGAGGTGGCAAGGGGGGCATCATGCCCCTGTCGCTACTCACAAAGGAGCGCCAAATAGTATATTTTAATATAATATTATATGGTTTCGAAGGGTGGGTGGGGGGTGCTAAAAAGGAGTTGTGGCCTGGACACGAGTTAAGCTCGCTACGCCACTGCATTATAAACGATTTCTCGAAATGAATTGGGGCTGAAGTGTTTCAAGCTTAGAATGAATAACAAACCAATGTCTAAAATTATTCTCTCCGAGCTCAGTCATCGCCATCCATTTAAATGTAACCTGGTCGTTTGATTAAGATCAGGCCCAACCGATAGAAATTTCGGGCCCCTGGGCCGGGCTGTCACGCCCTCCCCCCGCCGTGCTGATAATAATATTTCCAAAAGTGATTGGCCTGCTCAGTCCGGGCCCCTGGGCTTTTTGCCCCCCGCCCCTTCTCTCTCGGCGACACTGCTTAAGGTTATCTGTATGGCTTCGTTACATTCTGACTATATTTTTTTTACTATTAATACTGACATGATTAGAGTCTGACTTCATTTACAAAAAAAAAATAAAAAAATTTTCAAATTTCTTTCCAAGAAAAATCGAAGGAAATGTGAAACTTGTTATCAAATACTTGTGTTGACTTCACCCAGTCTAATGCGTTTACTTCTATTTATATCTTCATTTTTCAGTCATGTGACTACATAAACAAACAAAAACAACAACACCGTGTAATGAATTGGATTGACGTTTTAATAAACGAAAAAAAAAAAAACTTTTTAAAAGATTCTGCTTGCTCATTTGATTTTATGTTTCAATAGTTTCTGATATCAAGTTATCTTGTTATAGATGGAGTGGATTATTGAATATTGTGTTTCACTCTAGGTATAAAGTGAGCTGTATAAACGAGTGTTGTGTTAACTCTAGTTATTAACTAGCCACCTTTCATATTTGTACAAACCATTTTACCAGCTTATATACAAAGTCTGTATAAATAGTTACCCTGGTACTTTGACTGGCTTTTGTATCTATCGAAACACCAACTTATCAGCATGCTAATTGTTATCTATCTATCTATCTATCTATCTATCTATCTATCTATCTATCTATCTATCTATCTATCTATCTATCTATCTATCTATCTATCTATCTATCTATCTATCTATCTATCTATCTATCTATCAATCTATTATCTATCTATCTATCTATCTATCTTTCTATCTATCTATCTATCTATCTATCTATCTATCTATCTATCTATCTATCTATCTATCTATCTATCTATATATCTACCTATCTATCTATCTATCTATCTATCTACCTATCAATCTATTATCTATCTATCTATCTATTATTTATCTATCTTTCTATCCTTCTATCTATCTGTTGGTATGTAAGCATGGCTGTTTATCAAAATGTATGTCTGTCTGTCTCTCTCTGTCTGTCTCTTTAATAAAATATGGCAACTACATAATTAGATTGAAGTCTAATATAGTATTATTTTTTTTTATCCGGCTCTAGCAATTCAAATGGTATCCATTAGTCACCCCCATTAGTCACCCCCATTGGATTATATTAACAGTCATCATTTTCTAAAGTCTCATTGCTAAAGTATATTCCTATCTGAATATTCAGTGTACATTTTTTCTTTAAAACAAAACCGTGAACCAGTGGCGGCCTTGAAGGTGGTGACTAAACGCGGAATGTCTCTCATGTATTCCCATCGTCTTTGCGTGTGAAGTCCCTGTAATGATGAGATGAATCTTTTAGATCTTATATGGACCACTAATTGGACTGTTTTTATGATGCCCTTCTTTCATCCCCACCATGGTCGATAGTAAAATAGCCATAGAGGCACCACGGGACTTATAGAAGGGATTTTCACCATGACCTGAAATATCCATCGGTCCTCACAGGAGATCGAACCCGGGACCGTCAGATCGACAGTCGAACGTTTTACCGCACGCATCAGTATCATCAACCGTTCTATTTGTGATTATGAATGGACTGACCCTTCTAAAAACCTGAAGACACTTGACAAAAGACGCTTTGAATTAAACAATTGCTTTTGAAATAAACTAACTGTTGCCACATGGGGCCCTTCCAAATGGGGTCCTTCCTGTAACACAGATACACAAACTTTTATAAAAGATAGCTGTACCTAAGATGTTTTCCCGTAATGTAAATGTAGTTAAAATATGATGACGTCTTTTTTTTTTTTATAAAATACAGGCCAGGTGACAGATAAAGGAATTTATAAAAAAAAAAATGGAATGTCTATTTTAGTCTGTTAGACTAATTAGACTAAATACAACATTCTCATGTGACACACACAGATAATAGACTTTTTTTTGTAACTACTCGACGACTGGTATAGACATTCGATACATGTATCGGAAATTTAAGGCTCATTTGACAGGAAAAACTGGGTAGTATGAGTAATAAACTCAATCTGAAAATCAATTAGCGCCACCTATGTATAGAATAACAAACAAGCTGATCATGAAATTACATATACATTAACCTTACCCCACCCAGAACTTAGGTTCTAGCTAAGGAAAGTATTTTTTTTTACATCTCTTTTTTTAAGTGTATGTCGGATGAAATAATAATAAATTGAAGGCCTGAATAAATGTATGTTGGATGAACTAATTATAAATTAAAGACCTCTATAAATGTATGCTGGATGAACTAATTATAAATTAAAGGTCTCTATAAATGTATGCTGGATGAACTAATTATAAATTAAAGGCCTCTATAAATGTATGCTGGATGAACTAATCATAAATTAAAGGCCTCTATAAATGTATGCTGGATGAACTAATCATAAATTTAAGGCCTCTATAAATGTATGCTGGATGAACTAATCATAAATTTAAGGCCTCTATAAATGTATGCTGGATGAACTAATTATAAATTTAAGGCCTCTATAAATGTATGTTGGATGAGCTAATTATAAATCAAAAGGCTCATTAAACGTGTGTTGTGTGGACTAATAATAAACTATCCGGTTAAATGGGGTTTTGATCTTGGCGAGTTCACGGAGACAGCCTGTGTACCGCTAAGATCAACTCACTTTGTTGAAGGAGTATTACATAAGCTAAGATAACACATTCTATCTGATAACACATGATATCTGGTATTTTAAGCTACATATTTTAGTCTTATCAGAGTTATCTCTTAAAGTTTTTTTAATGAAAGCTTCCGCCCCCCCCTTTCCCAAACCCCTCACTGACTTCCATTTACGTCCATTAGTTACATTTACTAAAGAGCGAATTGACTCCCAATCATTACTCTTTAACTGGACTATTTACAATTTCAAACCCCAAAATATTGAAAGTGTTATTTTTTTTTAATCTGTCATTCATCAAATTCAATTTCAACTCGATTTATAAACAGTGATCCATATAGTATATAACACTATTAACCCCATCATGTACATTAATCATAGTGGATTGTGTGAACAGTGATCTATAGTCAGGTGTATCACAGTATTCAACCCATAGATATATAAGACTAGATCGCTTATGCTTATTTAATAGAGACCGAAAAAGTGTTGTATTCGAGACCCCTACTTTAAAAAGAGAAGAGTACAATTCTGTACAGTTCTTTATTTTTTACCGAAAAAGATTTCCTTCCTTTTAATTTAAAAAAAAATCCCCATTCATGCTAGATGTTGGCGCTTTTAAAATCAACTGATGTGTCCGAAAAAATTATATTTGACGGTTAGTAATAATATAATCAAACAACCGGGTACACAACACGAAGGCATTTTATTCAAAGTTAATTGAAAAAAAAAGTTTTTGAAAATGTGTCAACAATGCAAAATGTCTTCTGCTATTTATCTCGGTTACTTAAGGTTTCTATGCGTACTACGTCATCAGGTTATACAGAATTGTACTCTTCTCTTTTTAAAGTTATGGTCCGCACAATATATATCTATGCATAGCCCATAAGCGATCTAGTCTTATATATCTATGATTCAACCTATCACGTACATCAATCATAGTAAATTGTGTAAACAGTGATCTATAGTCAGGTGTATCACAGTATTGAACCAATCACGTACATCAATTATAGTTATCAACCCGTTTCCCTGCCATCCATCTTTTTTAAGTACTAAGTCTGGAGGTCTGATAAAACTAACAAACAAACACAACAACTACTAAAACAACAACAAAAAAAAATTAGACATTAACAACAACATACTTTACAGCATCCTGTCTGGACTTCAGAGAATCCATAGAGAATGCAGTAAAAGACCCCCCCCCCCCCCCCGAGGGCTGGTTCTACGTTTGTATTACTTATCGATAATTCCTATTATTTTAAATAGCGGCAGTTTGAAGTTATTGGAGACAGTACATCTCATTGAATAGCTAACGGTGGATTTAGCAACCAATGTGGAAGACATATATATATATATATAAACATAGCACGTTCTGTTCTATTTGTACTATTTAATGAATACGTTCGGTGTGTTCATCCTGGCTTTCATTTGTTCTATAAAACGAATCATTCTACCGGTAATTGTATAGGAAAGACGGATGGTTTTGTGGTAAAGCACTCGACTGTCGACCCAAGGGTCCCTGGTTAGAACTCCGGTGAGGACCAATGGATATTTCATGGCTAAAGTCCCCGATATATCTCCCGTAGTGCCTCCATTGCCATTGCACTATCGGCTATGGTGGGGATGAAATAAGGGCGCCATAAAAAAAAACCGCCCCATTAGTGGTTTATAGGATCTAAGAGATTTCATCTCATCCTTACAGGGACTTCCACACATCTGTAATTGTAGAATGGGAAGACAGTATATAAAATGCTATGTGAATCACAATGCGTTATATGAAAGGCATTTTTTTTAAAGGTATATTGTTTTGATTCGTGGGGGGGGGGGGGGGGCGAGTCTTATTTGCAGAACCTGAAACAAACGTTTAATTTTGTAACAGGCAAAAAACGAAACAATTCCATATCGGGGACACATTCAGGCGTGGGGCCTGGGGCGCTCGATACAGTTGCCATCCACCCTCTTCCCTCCAAAGGCTGCTACTGGACAAAAATTAGCAAATACAGTATTTCAAACTATGCCAACACCCTACGTGTCTAAAACCTAGTGGCATAGATGGCGTTTGTAAACCTTCACCCCCCCCCCTTCCCTAGCCGTGCCGGTGAGAGCTCTAAAAATGCTGCCAAGTTCTCATGAGAAAAAAAAAACTACAAAATTCCGGCAGATGCCGCTCCTGGCTGATGGAAAATAATCACCCCCCCATCCACCATTTTCCTAGCTACGCCACTGCTAAAAACCTGAACTATAAATACTTAGCTGTAGCTGTGACTGTGTGAGATACTTGTAAACGCCAGTGAGGTAGAACAAAGAAACAGACGACAACATCACGCAGAACAGAATGATTTGTTGCGTTCATTTTCGTTGTTTTTTTTTGTGTAAACATCATTTGTTTAATGTAAATGTACTTTAGACTAAGTTTAAGTTAAATGACATCCTTACAGAATTTAAATTGAGAAAAAAAAAAAAACATAACCTATTTATAATATTTTTTTCTATCGATTAAAATATAAACTAAGAAAAAATAAACAACTTGTGATATTATTTTGTTGTAAAATTTCATTGTAATTAAAGTTTTCTTAAAGAATGAAATTAAAAAGAAATATTCACAAATAGTTCACCATTTTTTTTGCTTCTGTACAGAATTAATTCAGATTGACATTTAAACTGAAATTAAATGTTTTCAGACAACGAGACGTTAACACAGATAACAACACTTCATTTCATTACAAACACAACTAACAAGTAACAGCGGTACATTTCGTTACAGACACAACTAACAACAGTTCATTTCCTTACAGACACAGATAACAGCACTTCCTTTCATTACAGACAGAACTAACAACGATGCATTTCCTTACAGACACAACTAACAACACTTCATTTCAGTACAGACAGAACTAACAACGGTGCATTTCCTTACAGACACAACTAACAACACTTCATTTCATTACAGACACAACTAACAACGGTGCATTTCCTTACAGACACAACTAACAACACTTCATTTCATTACAGACACAACTAACAACGGTGCATTTCCGTACAGACACAGCTAACAACACTTCATTTCATTACAGACACAACTAACAACACTTCATTTCCTTACAGACACAGATAAAAGCACTTCCTTTCATTACAGACAGAACTAACAACGATGTATTTCCTTACAGACACAACTAACAACGGTGCATTTCCTTACAGACACAGCTAACAACACTTCATTTTATTACAGACACAACTAACAACACTTCATTTCCTTACAGACACAACTAACAACACTTCATTTCCTTACAGACACAACTAACAACACTTCATTTCCTTACAGACACAGATAACAACGCTGAATTTATTTACACAATTGGTGACCACCATCTAAGGGGACTTTTATATGGCACAGCGTTAATCTCAATGGATCTCAAATCTGTAGATAGCCAGACAGCTACATAACTATTTATGTTTACATCTACCTAAGTGCTGTTGGAGAGGTATTAAAGCAATTGGGAAAAAAAGACCTTTTCTCTTTCCTCCTTCCACCCTCCCCTTCCCCGGAGCATAAAAAATAGGCTCCCCCATAAACGTATACAAAATTACTTTATGTTAAACATTTGTTAGTATTAAGTGAATTGTTATCATTTTGATGGTTATTACTTTATTCGTTACTTTATTACTTTGTTCCTATACGAGCATTGTAAATAACATTTCACTAATATTCAGCCATACATAGGCTTGAATACATTCAAAAAGAAGAAAACACAAATCAGAACAGCCTACAAATCATACGAGATAGTACCAGAGCAGACGAACATTAAAAGAACCAACCAATAAAACGGTACACACGCGCAATCAGGTCACGTGGTCCTAGTTATGACGGAGACATATAAAATCACAATAAATCAGACTTTATCAGAAATGACGTCGATACTGTGACTACTTACACCAGCCAATGAAATAGTAGCAGGTTATGGATTTCGGCGTTTGGAAGGCGTTATTGATAAGGCGGTAGAGGTGAAAGCCTTCCAGGGACATCCAGACGAAGTTGCACGTCCAGCAGTATCTGGACAGCATGTACAGGACTCGACAGCCTGTCTAAAAAAAAAACAACAAAAAATAAAAATAATAAAAAAAAAAAATAAAGAGAAAATTGACATTTGAACTAGAGAGGGTCTGATACCACTCTTATTTTTAAACTGGTTCCGATAGAATTCCCAATATTTAACTTCAGGGCCTACAGGTTAGCAGGTGTGCCGTCTACCACACAACCACCCTAATGCCAAATTGCGGAAAATGAGTGCTCAGATAAATAGTATGAATGTTCATTGCAATGTAGCCGTTTTCTATGTAACAACGGAATGATAACCTTCATAAATTGTCAAAAAGATTTGTATATCGCAATACGTAAATAACCCTTAAGCCCCTGATGTATAGTATATCGCAAAACTGTAGTTTTTAATATATTGTTTTTTTTTTGTTATAATGGTTAGGTGAGATTAATAGAAGTAGGGGATGCAAATGTTTAATCATTTTGGCTTTACCTGATGTGCGAAGATCCCTTATTGTATGATTTAACCGTGTACATAGCTCGTAATGTTAAGACAAACAGACAAACAAACTCATAACCTAACGCTAAACAACAACAACTTACAATGTGTTGATGCATAATCGCAGCGTCACGTGGGTTCTCCAACCTGTCTTTGTATATGAGGTGATCCCAGGTCAGCCAAACACAGTTGGTCAAGGCGAAGGACGCGAAGAGATTTAGATGGATGTGGATCCTGTGCTGTTTTCGAAGTTGCCTGTGACGATAAAAGTGCACACACTGTTGTTGACAAACAATATTAAAATAAATGTATTTGTATGTGTAGATATGTATGTAAGATATATATGTTTGGTGTATGCAGGCATTATTTGTTTGTATTTTAATGAATGTACGAATGAAAGTATCAATTCCCGTGTTTTAACGCATGTGTATGTACTGCACGTATACATGTGTTTAATTGTGTTTGGAATGTGTGTGTGTGTGTGTGTGTGTGTGTGATTACATTTATGAATGGTAGTATGTAGGTTAGGGTACATCACCACAATAGAGGAAAAAATTGATTGTTTGTTTTTGAGCTGTCTATGTTTCTAATTTGTTCTAATATTATTAATAATAACTTGTGTCAAATATTTTTCAAATCAGAGTTGATTTAGAGGTCGCCCCTCCCCCCCCCCCCCGCCCAAGAAATCACAAAACATGTAAAGAAAAAAAAGTTTATTCTAGCCTATATAAAAATTACATTAAAGTATTAAATTATTTATTACTGTTGCATTTAATTCAGTGTCACTTTGTTGCACGTTTGTAAGGTTTACGCACATTTGAGATGTTTTTGCGGTCCATTTCTACCACTTGAAGAATGTTTTGAAAATGTTCATCCGTTCGCGCTGCTTCAACAAAGTCAGATGCCAGTTTCACTCCTCTCTCGGCACAATCGTTAACAACGTTAATAGCAGCAACATTTTCTGCACTGGCAATGTAAGAAGCTGTTTGGCACCAATCACCAACAGGCAGTTAGAGGAATCCTGTGTCCAGTTGAAGTCTGTATATAGTAAACCACGAGTCAACTCCAGCCAGATCACACAACCAAGTTTTAGAATCAATTAATTGGAATCGTGGTTTTCCCCAACCATTTCCAAATCGATTCTGTGGAGTTTGGAGGGCAACCACTGGTCGAAGCCTTAGCAGAGCATCTGCTAGAGCTAGCTTTTCCAACACAGGTACTTCATTGCTGAACAGAGAAAGTGGGATCATTTCAGAAGGGAGGTACCACAGATGCCTATTCAGGGCACGGATTGCTGACTTGGCTATGTCTCTGTTGACATCGTTGTAATCCAAAAGTCGCTTGTAGAGCTGTAGATCATTCCATGGTGCATCCACACTCTTTTTGCAAGTGAGCCACCACACGACATAAACATGTGTTACACATGTAGTAAATGCACGAATCTTTGGCACTTGATCACGTGTGATAATAGTAGCTGGAGGCAATAATTGGATTTGTTCCTCACACAGTGCAATCTTGAGGCAATATATCAGCTTTGCCATCCATCGTGCTTTGTGCAGGGCACCTGGTCTTTTAAAGTTAACCTCCTTATTTGTAGCATTCAGGTAAACAAGGGACAGTTTAAGGAATTCGTGGTAGTCGTCTCGCAAAAATTCGGTTTGTTTACTAGAGTTGGCATGTGCAATTACCGCATCTCTCATTATCGTCAGTCGCTCTTGAGCCTTCAGATCATGATCAGCTAACGTAAACGAACTACAAACGTGAGACCAATCATGTGCCACCAACTCCCAATTACTTCGCAGCTTGGTGAACAAAGTTATATCCGGGGATTTGGAAACTTCTATTTTCATGTCTGCAAACACATGCGAGAGGATAACTTCACCAATGTGATGGCGACAACCTGACCACAGAAGAGCACGTTGCAGCATATTTTGTATGACAATGCAGGCAGCAGTCTGATGACCAGTGTTTGATCTTGTTGTGTCGAATGTCATATTAACGATACAATCATTACAATGCCACTCTGTCATTAGCTTCATGGTTAATTCTGCAATTATTTCACCAACGGGTTTCTTTGTTGCCTTGGCATAATTTGGCACTCCTAGAAGTTTCAATTGCTTTGCATCACCGACAACAGCTGTTATGCGTTCTTCAGTGACACGATGATTTTTTTAGAGAAGGTGTCAGTTTGCCATCCCAGTGGAGAGTGCAGAGTTTGGGTGGTTCCCAGGAGTCGTGGATCTTTGTAATTATCTCACTTACAACTTTGCGACGTGAACGATCTGCAGTGGCATAGGAAGAAGCCACCATTGATACATCACCCCCAGACTCGCTAATAAGGCCCTGTGTGAAAGCTGCCTGCTGTGTTGGTGTAATCTTTAATCTTGTCGCTAGTGACACAAGATTTGGTCGGCTTAAAACATCTGGAGGTACAAATACTAAAGCTCCTGTTGACTTTCTTCGCTTTTACAATGGCATTATATCATCCAAACAGTTATCAACAAACTCAATATTATCTTCAGATTTAGAAGTAGAATCATCGGGTTCGTCACTGCTACCCTCGCTGGAAGGCACTGATATCGTTGAACATGCTGCATTTTCTTCTCTTGCGCGTTTCTGACGTTCCAATGTTGCGACATCTCGTGAATGACGTCGAGCGACTTTTTTTGCAGGTGTTTTGTCAAATAATCCAAAGCTGGAAGACCTGTCTCCTTTCATAGACCTCAAGAATGCTAGATCTTCTGCATTCTTGATAATAGTCTCGACATTTGGTGGCCACAGTTGAAAAGTTGTTGCCAACATAGATTTCATTTGTTCCAGTTTACGTTTGGTGGCTGGTGTGTTTCGGCGACTTTTATCAATTGAACGAAGTTTATTGTATTCATCAAGAAGCTGAATAATCTTCTCACAAGCTCTCCTCTCTGTGACCATTGGAATGTTTGCTTTTTCGTAGAAAGCATTAACTTGATTCAGGGTCAGCCAACATTTCCTTAGAAGGTGTAAACATTTTATTGTTGTTTTTCATATCATTTCCATGTTCTGATTTTATAGGTCGTGTGTATCAGAAATTAAAATAATATAAATAAAGAAATTAAAATGCTTACCTTGGTCACCAATATGCGGTAAGGAAAAGTGTTGTTTTTGTTAATAAAATGTGAATTTTAAATTTTATTTCTAGCACAACTGCTTATCAAAATCAATCATAGCTACCAAATATTATAAAACCAAAGACTATAAAACAATTTATATAGCGCTTCACTTTTTGTATGTAAGTCTGTAAGACTTTACAAGAAGGATGGTTTTATCTAGTTTTCGCTTAATTATGCAAACTTGGTTGAAGTCCGGGGGACCTCTAAATATTGTCAAATATTTTTTATTTTTTTACACAATGCTTTTTTTGATCAATGTAACACATTTAAATAGCAGACAGATCAATTATAAAAAAATTTTTTTGGTGACGCACCCTAATGTAGGTGTGTGTGTGTTCCTGTAAGGATGAGATGAAATATCTTAGATCCTATAAACCACTAATGGGACGGTGTTTATGGTGTTCTTCTTTCATCCCCACCATAGCCGATAGTGCAATGGCCATGGAGGCACCACGGGAAATATACCGAGAACTTGAGCCAAGACCTCACCGTAGATCGAACCAGGTACCTCAGGTCGACAGTCGAGAGCTTTACAACACGACCATCTGTCCCCGTTTGTGTAGCAGTAGATAAACTTATCGGCACCCATGTTTCTGTGTAATGAAATTTAATAGCTCCCCCTACATACACCTTTGAGGTAATCTAGTGTATCAGTCTGGGTGTTGCAAACATTGTAACAATATGCTGCACTTGTAACAAACTGCCACATTTGTTACAAACTGCCACATTTGTAACAAACTGCCACATTTGTAACAAACTGCCACATTTGTTACAAACTGCCACATTTGTTACAAACTGCCACATTTGTTACAAACTGTCACATTTGTAACAAACTGCCACATGTTAAAAGACACGCAGTTGCATATCCATGATAACATGGACCACTCGTAAACCTTGAGTGTACTGGCCCAAATGTTTAAACTGACCTCCCCACTGGGTTTATTTTCTCAGGCTGGACGTGCCGTGAAACAGGTCCCGCTACTTTGTCTACTCAGTTAATCCTCTTCCAGGTCAGTGCAAACTTTAATCACGTGACATTTAAAGCGATGTGTCCCACAGGGTAGGCAAATGTTTACCACACAAATGACATTAATAAACTCGTGAACTTTAAATTATCGTTTATGTTTTTTTTTGGCTTGTTTGTTTTCATTCAGTTAAATTTGCTTGAAATAAATCAATATTTCTTATTGAAATAGTTCATGATAATTATAGCGGATATAAAACAACAAAGTGTTTAATTAGTTACTAGCTGTACCCTGCCTAACCTTTGCATAGAGTTATATCCCCTTAGGCTTGATCAGTAGGCTAGGTTATTTTTTGGTTTTGGGCATATCCGATTTTTTCATGATTATATTTTCAACTGGAATACTGTTGTATTAATTCTTTACTTTCTATTTAACGCAGAGCCCTAATAACTATCATATATTTATTGATATTTTAAAATCACTAATAATTTTAGCAAGCACATTAGCATTATATATTTATCAAATTGTGGTCTACACCCGCGGTTCTCAACCGATGGTTTATATTACCCCCAATGGGGGACGGGAAAAGGCTATGCCTGGATAAGCAGGGCCATTTAATTTTAAATTAGAACAACCAACAGTCCGAAGAAGGACAATAGCTCGCTGCAGCATGGAGCAGAGTAGCCAAGGACAGTGTAAAGAGTTATCATTGAGAACACCCACGCGATACAGGTTAGTTTATATAACTTCCTTCTTCCTTTGGCTCTACAGCCCATTTAAAGCCCTGGCCTGTTAGTTTATATAACGCTGAAGAATAATAATAGGTGTGTGGGCGTGGTGGGAAAACCCAGTTTTGTTCCATGCACATTTGTGTTGGTGGGATTGGTGGTTGGGGGGGGGGTAATCCTGTCATTTGATGTGAACGATGTTGTGATGAAAAGAAACATGTAATTTCTGAGATGTGAAGATTGTAAAAATTATCAAATATTGTAACACAAAAAGTTGAATGAGAATAAAAAAAAAAAACAAACAAAGCAAAACAAATCAAACTCGGCTGCCTACGATGTTTGTGTGTGTGTGTGTGTGTGTGTGTGTGCACACCTTGACGAGATATGCAAACTAAAGAGCGAAAATGGCCCCAGCCGGAATGAGATGTCATGCTGACTTCCAGAAGCAGCACATTTTTGATGGCACAAAAGAAAAACAAGCCCACGTATCACATTAGAAAGGTAATCGCATTCATTTATGAAAATAACTTCTTTTATTCGCGAACTTCCAAAAATATAACAAGGGACACCACCAAATAGCCCCAGCCGGGTGCTGCCCCAATGATTTCACGGCCACGTTGATTCTTCTAGTCCAGTACAGGGAGTCCGTCAGACTGATTTATATCAGTATATTTATGACGAAAGATATATTTATCTCTGATACGGCCATAGGTTGGTTACTCGAGATCATAACTGCATAACTAGTTTGAAAATTTGTTTTTGACATTTCCACAGATCTCTCAATTTGATTCTTGCAACTTTTTCTGTTGAATTTTTCTCACGCGCGACATTAAGTTCTTTGAAAGTTTATTCTTTATTGAGTTTTTTTTTCACTTTTCAAAATTCTATTTTATAAATTTTCTTTTTGAATTCAATCAATTCCCTTCTTATTTTATGCAATGCTTATTCTTTGCACGATTTTGTTTTGATTTAGATAGTCTATTAATTATTGGATGACATAGGTAAGTCAATATGTCAAACATCTGTATCTGTGTCTGTTACCCATCTGCTCCATGTACCCGCCTCACTCTCTCTCTATCTCTCTCTCTCTCTCTCTCTCTCTCTCTCTCTCTCTCTCTATATATATATATATATATATATATATATATATATATATATATATATATATATACCTTTAATTTTTTCTTCCATTATCATACAAAACACTCACGCAAAAAGATTTTAAGCTGCACATGTTTAAGTGAATACATTATTTTCTATAAGGTGTGCCTTCACCCTCAATGTAAACAAACCAAAATAAACAGAGCCGTAACGCCCTGACGACATATTTTTTTCCCTCCATTAAATTTAAACCCCATTATCTTATTAAAACCGGCCAATGACATTACAAATATTTCTATAGAAAATAAAAAAAAATAATGCTTTCTTTTTCCCTGCACTTTACATTCCAACAAATACTTTCTTTTATTTATATATTTTTTTTAAATTTGACCCATTTCATACAACTAAAAAAACAAATTATCCAGCAAATCTTTGTTGTTCTGTTCACTCAAAGTGTTTCTTTTTTTTTAAAAAAAATTCAGAGAAAAAAAAAGCTGAGATAGTGATCACCATGACTTACTTGATAGACAGGAAAATCACACAGGCCGGTACCAGACAGACCAGACTACCAACACTACAGCTCATACCGATATAGTACTGTAGATAGTACACCTGTAATGAGGAATAGAGACACGACTGTGCTAAACTGTATAAAAACATAGTTTTTATAGGGTGTAACCGGAGCTTTATAGGGTGTAACCGGAGCTTTATAGGGTGTAACCGGAGCTTTATAGGGTGTAACCGGAGCTTTATAGGGCGTAACCGGAGCTTTACAGGGCGTAACCGGAGCTTTATAGGGTGTAACCGGAGCTTTATAGGGCGTAACCGGAGCTTTATAGGGCGTAACCGGAGCTTTATAGGGTGTAACCGGAGCTTTATAGGGCGTAACCGGAGCTTTATAGGGTGTAGCCGGAGCTTTATAGGGTGTAGCCGGAGCTTTATAGGGTGTAACCGGAGCTTTATAGGGCCTAACCGGAGCTTTATAGGGTGTAGCCGCAGCTGAATTTACAATTTTAGGGGCCCGAGGGCAACAAAAAATTTGAGGCCCCATTTTGAAAAACAAAAAAAATATTGCTAAGCTGTATTTTTTTTATTTTTGTATGCTACTTAACATTTTTTGGGGCCACTTATTTCGCGGGGCTCCTAGTCGGCTTTTCTTTAATTCCAGCCATAGGTGTAATACTGGTTCGGTATCCACAAAGCGTTATTTAAATTTACCGCATTATAGTGGCTTTGACATTTTTTTTCTTCATATAAATATTTAGGAAATCTGAGTTCCAGAAACTAACGGCTTTTCGCAAAAAAAATATAAGAACAACAGCAACTGTATTAAATAGCTAGGATATTTTAATGCTACTTTAGTTCAATATGTCCAATACATACAGTGTCAACATTTTTTTTAAAGCGAGTACCCATTTAAATGTAATACTTTTAAACATTCCGTCGTCTTTCTCAAATCAAACCTGGCGCCGCTAGAGGCGTCACTTACGAAAGTGCGGGTAAATTATGGGCTTCAGAGGACCCCCCCCCCCCTTGCACATCTTGCGGGCAGGGCCTCAAGCTGTTAGCGTTGCCTCTGTATATCTCCATAATCTCATGCCACCATCCTCGTACAAAAACAAACCTTTTAGTTTTAAATCTTATATCACCTTGACTTTACGCCCTTACATATTATCATTATGTAACCCTGTTTCCGGTGTGGTTAGAGTTATATTAAATGGACCCAAAACTATGAGGCGTTATGTGCCCAGTTTCTAACGTTTATAATGACCTCAATGTTGACACACTTTGTATAGTCTGTCCACTCCAGCTCCATTGGGCCTTTCCTTCTCCAGATTCCGTTCTCCATGCAGTGTTTAGTTGCCACGCCTGTGGACAAATAATTAACCGTAATCTTTAAAGCATTCAGTATTAAATCAGTGGTTCTAAACCTTTCTGGGATGGCCTCGCATGAGGTTGATGAGTCGCATTTAGGCTTTTTATTAAGTTAAAAAAAAATATGAGCCACGCCACAGAAAAATTGTGAAGAATTAGTACAAAAGTAATGAAATAATAGAAGAAAAAAAACAACTTTCTCATAAGAGCCGCACATAACAAACAGCTGAATGGATCTGTAAGAGCAACATTTGGCCATCCCGGATATATTCCAGTAATATTTACTTTGTTCTATTTTATTTTTTATTGGTGGGTTGTGAGAAAAGCTTTTTAGTTCGTCGAGAAATTCACATAATTTGAGAGCCAAAGTTCATAAACATATTTCATGTATCATCGACTTGATGAACTAAATAGATCTAGCAATTTGAGACGGACACTTTTCGTTAATAAGGCCAAAATGTTCAAGGTTTATTTTGGCATACTGAAGTTTTTGTTCTCTCAGAGAATTTGACCAGTTATCCCAGTGGTCAGGAGTTGTATTAATTCCGTCATCGGTCTGTTATATAAACGGGTATGATGCGTCACCCTCCCCCCCCCCTCCTCACCTCAACTAGAACAAGAAATGACACGAGGCTTGTGATGATGACAGAGTGGCTGAACGGTTCACGGGACCCGCTTCATCTCTGTCACGGATATCTTTTGTCGGCTTTATTTCCAGACAAAGAGGCGAGGTGTGTGACTGGGCGATCTTGTGAGGTGTGTGGCTGGACGATACTGCGAGGTGTGTGACTGGGCAATACTGCGAGGTGTGTGACTGGTTGATACTGTAATGTGTGTGACTGGTTGATACTGTAAGGTGTGTGGCTGGTTGATACTGCGAGGTGTGTGACTGGGCAATACTGTGAGGTGTGTGACTGAGGCGATACTGTGATCTCTAGTGAGTGAGAGTGACAATGATTGGTCAGATACAACTACAGTTTCATCCTCCGCCTGGTCTCTTTACTTTAACTCAGCCAGTCGTCATCGAAGACGACGCTCTTTGGTTAAAGTACACAAGTCTCCGGAACAACGGTTCTCCTTGAAGTCCGCTTACCGCCGGCTGAAAACCACGGCTCTGGAATGTGGTTACCCCTAGAAAGTCAACGGATCATAGGGCCCCAGTAGGACCATGAAATACGGAATGTGGCCTACGCCCTTATTCTTTTATTCTTCTGCTTGTCCATTTGAACTCCTAGTGGGACAATAGGGTCTCAACAGTATCTCGGCACCATACAATAGTGACCTCTACTTCTTCAAAGAAATGTTTGGATATTATTTAAAGTGTTATTTAACCAACATCTTTTGCCACTACCATAGGCTAGCGAAAATAATATAAGTATTCCCAGGACGGATATTCCATATAAGGGCCGGATATTCCTTATCCTTATTAAAACCTTGTTTTATTTTATTTTTTTAAATTATGTGTGGCCTATGTGGTAGATGCGAACGACTGTAGACCGGAAATGTACACGACTCGAACCCTGCTGCGCGCCCAGTGAATTTTCAAGTCCGAGCGTTGCCCCACGGCCACCAGAGCCATTCTTAGATCTTTGGGGGACACTAAGAAGAAAATGTAAGATATTTGAAAGATCCTAGTCAAAAGTAATATCTGAGCCGCTAAAACATCATAACAGATAGGTTCACTGGCAGGGGTTCGTGACCTATGACCTATAAAAGTCTTTTCTGCCCGACATTTAGAGCAGCTCGACCTTTCATTTATGAACTAAAATTACAGCGAATGTGCGCAGTTCTAGTCACAAAATATAAGCACACGGATGGTCGTGTTGTATAAAAATTGGCTGTCGAAATGAGGGTCTCTGGTTCGATATTCGGTGAGGATCAACAGATATTTCAGGTCATGTTTAAAGTTTCCGCTATATCTCCCGTGGTGCCTTCATGGTCAGGGCACTATCAACTATGGTGCGTGAATCGTCCCATTAGTTGTTCATAGGATTTAAGAGACTTCCTCGCATCATTACAGGGACCTCACTCACACACACATAGACAAATGGTGAACTCTTACATCCCCTGATCATTAGAGTCCCCAATGAGCTCTTTAAGGGAATCTTCTATTTTTACTTGTTTAACATTATGGACGTTTATGTATCTGACATATATTGCATTAAAAAACATGCTATACGCTACTTCTTGTTCTGAGCTACAGGCTTAGAATACAAAAAAGTAACATTAAACTAGTAGGAGAGGAGAAACCAGATAATGGAAAACTGAAGACAATCGATTCATAAACTTTAGTGCCCCTCTTACCGTCTGTGGTCTTTTCAGATATGTAGCCCGGACACTTGACTTCAGCCACTTTGCCCGCAGGGGTTGCAGGAAAGCAAGCGTAGCCGTCCCAGGTCATCGGACACATGCTTAATTTATTGGACAGGAAGCTGGAAAACGACGTAGGCTTGACCTGGTTATTACAACACCTGATCATCAACAAAGAAAAACAAAAGACATGAAATCATGAAATATAAGTAGATCTTGCAATTAAGACATCGAAACTTTTCTTACCGATTTCGATTGTAGCTATAATTTGCCTATAATGCTAGCAAATGGCTTTACTATTTGAATAAATATATATTTCTTGAAAAAATGCACATTAAATTTATTTGACTTATAAACTAAATCCCGAAGTACTAATGAAGAGAAATGCTAAATGATAGGCTTGTGTTGTAGTCTATCAGCTACAACATGGAAGTTTTCATAAAGATGCTCAGCAGTAAATACTTATGACTTTTCAACCCTACATATTCAAAGATTCTCTCTTTGATCGACAACAACAACAACAACACTTTAATTAAGGACGACGCATGTATTAAACTACTTTCATCCCAAATGATAGCAAATAATACAATATCTGTTAAGTACCAAGGAAAATACTTTGGGCAAGTGTATGGACTCGTTAGCGGTTTGAACCCATAACAAACGAAAAGCTTATCAGGCACACAACCGAAGTGCAAGCAAGTCTACAGAGTCAGGTATGTCAAATCGAGGTTCCGAAGAGAGTTAATCGGGCCACATCTCTGTTCTTATTAAGGTTTCAAAGAAAAGAATGTCTTCTAATTAAAAAAAAATTATTTAAAAAAATTCTTCACGCAGCCTCTAGATGTTTGATAATATTGGCATGGAGACACACGATTTCGGGCGCCGCTTCCTTTCTGGACGTCATATCCGCAAGATGCAAAAAAAAAAAAAATAACAACAACACAACAGGGAAGCTGTTGAGCTTCCGTTAGGTATGATACTTGACTATACATTATCGGTAACACAGTGTCCAGACGATGAGTTCCATAGGACTAACCAGTGTCTGACTTACTCACACACACACATACACATCCATAATCATAAACACACAAACCATCGTTTTAAAATATATCAGAGTTTGTAGAGTCAAGCATTGTTTGTATAGTTTAAACCGTGTTTGTTTAGTTAAACCGTGTTTGTTAAATCAAACCGTATTTGTAGAGTTTAAACCGTGTTTGTAGAGTTTAAACCGTGTTTTGTTTGTTGAGTCAAGCCGTGTTTGTAGAGTTTAAACCGTGTTTGTTTAGTTAAACCGTGTTTGTTAAGTCAACCGTGTTTGTAGAGTTTAAACCGTGTTTGTTTAGTCAAACCGTGTTTGTTAAGTCAAGCCGTATTTGTAGAGTTTAAACCGTATTTGTTTAGTCAAACCGTGTTTGTTAAGTCAAGCCGTATTTGTAGAGTTTAAACCGTGTTTGTTTAGTCAAACCGTGTTTGTTAAGTCAAACCGTTTTTTTTTTAGTTAAGCCGTGTTTGTAGAGTCAAGCCGTGTTGGTTGAGTTAAGCCGTGTTTGTAGAGTCAAGCCGAACAAATCGATTCATTATTAAGCTTTATGTGTAACATCACCCCCGGGCTCTGTGTGGTAATTAAATGGGGGGGGCGGGGGCTGAGGGTGGGATGTCAAGGTGAGTCGGTTTTATTGACGTATATGGCCATTCCAGTTTTTTTGTGTCAATGTGTCTCTTACAGCTGTTCTAACACAAACACAATTTATGACCTTGTGAACACCAACATTCATTTATCTGCTCCATACTTCTATTTGTCATAGCATTCAACAAGTAACCCCCCCCCCACCTCTCTATATTTGTATCATGATGCACGCACCTATATAATCTACGTGATTGGTTGCAAACACAGACAATTTATTGTTGTATTGGCCTCAATGGAGCGATTCCAAACGATGAAAACTAGTCGTCTAAAATCCAATCCCCTATTTATTTATTAGTATAAGTACAGTTGGTGCTGTAAGGTACGACCTGACCAATCTGTTAAATATATATATATATATATATATATATATATATATATATATATATATATATTTGCTACACGTAATTAGCTTCACTGAGATACGAACTTTACCATGTACATTAGCCAAGCCAACTCGGATTGCAAACTCACTAACCATACATAAACAACACACAAACATCAACAAAGACAACAACTAAGCACTCAAAAGACGTTTAAAAACAACATAAAGTACATCACTAACGTATATTATTTTTATGGATTTAATACACACCAAAAACACAGAACGTTCTCACATTCAAATCATCTACCAATGCAACCAACCAAAATGGCCGACCTTTTCTATTTATACCACAGGGGAGAGTATTATTTTCAGATTTTGCCATCTCTACAAGGAACTCTCTAACCCTCGCCTAAGTAAGATGACTTATACCAGGCTACAAAAATACAAAAAATAAATAAACCCGATGTCTAAACTACCGTGGCTAGCAACACGACCTGAACTATAAATCTGCCTTTTTGTTAATACCTGGTCCACAAATGTTCCCCGGGAAATGACAGACTTACGGTCTGCCTTTTGACCACACTGGACTTCAATAAGTCGCAAAAAAAACAACTGGGGCTAGTCGGATAGCCAAGAAATCTCAAAAAGGTCTTTGGATTATATGGTGCAGTGAATCAGATAAAGTACTGAGTCTGGGACTTTTCTCTATTGTGAGACAGTCGAGGATATAGGCAAGTGACTTTCTAGTTATTGATGTGCAGAAAATGTTTTTTAGTACTGACAAAAAGATCTATCTATCTATCTATCTATCTATCTATCTATCTATCTATCTATCTATCTATCTATCTATCTATCTATCTATCTATCTATCTATCTATCTATCTATCTATCTATCTATCTATCTATCTATCTGTCTGTCTGTTTGTCTATCTGTCTGTCTATTTGTCTATCTGTCTGTCTACTGTCTGTGTCTGTCTGACTGACTAACTATAGATCTGTAATAATAGAGCCAATAGCCTAGCACGTAGAATACAAAGGAAAGCTGTATAATGCTTACATTGTATGTTGCTTGTGACCACTGTCCATACAGAACTGGCCATGCACTGACCATTCAAAATGCCTACACTTATAGTTCAACAAGACATAATATACAGTATCGTTTTTTTTTCTTCTTAAATTAACTATGTGAATTTCACATTACCTTGTAAACTTGTACTAAAATTCTATATGGGGCTGTCCATTATTTATGTCAACAAATTTTTGGCGATTTTTACCTCCCCCCTCCCCCTTGTCAACAACTTGTCAAACTTCCAGAGACCCCCCTATAAAATTACGTCAACATTTGATTACCCCCCCCCCTAAAAAAGGTGGCTTCCAAAATGTTTATGTGGTAAAATTAGTAGGAATATAGTTAGTTTAATTAAAATACTGAATGTTAAGCGAGTGTGTAACACAGAACTACAAACGCTGTTTAATTTTCCTATTTATTAAGTAATTATATTACATTTAAAAAAATAACATTGTTGACGTCAACTTTTCTTGACCTCCCCCCCTCCCCCTTGTCAACAATTGTCAAAAATTTTCTGACCCCCCCCCCTATTTTGTTGATGTAATTAATGGACAGCCCCTATTTCCTCTCTCCCGACTCTACAACTTCGCTCCCGTCATGGCAATACTGACGTTAGTCTGATTTGCTTTTTTTGTGAGTCGTTTCAGTTCATTGAACAAAACCTTCACGGTTCAGTTCACTTTATTATTTGTTGACTTGCAACTTGCTATGTTTATTTTTTTAAAGTCTTTCAATTTCAATTGATTTGTTCATGAATTTTTTTTTTAAAACTTGATTTGATTTCATTTGAATTTCACACTAGATTTAAAACATAGACAACAAACGGTCTGAGAGTCTTTGGCTTCTTAGTATTTAACAATATTGCTATCATAAGTATCGATTACTTCTTTCAGAGAGCTAAAAGTCCGATTTCTGTCATGCGAGATCATACGTAAACAACATCCTACTAACAACTCATTTCTATCCGGGACTTTTTGTTTTATAAAACATCTAAAAAAAACAAACTACGACTCACGTCACTGAGTTGATTGGGTTTCGGATCAAGATTCAAACTCTCTCACACACACACACACACACACTTCACGATTTCCCCCCGCTCCCTACTAAACAACACACACAGTTAACAGATACTTTGTCTCAGCTCCCAAGGACTGGCCCAATAAAACCCCCCAGTTCATTACCATCACAGTGACAGATTGTTTAGGAAATTCTGATTCTCAACACCACTCTCTGTACTAACATTTATTTTAACGGCTGCTGAGAGTATGGAGCAAAGATGGAACAAGTGAATCCTTTAGTTGGTGTTGGGCTGTTTCATTTTTTTTTATATTTGTAGTTTTAGTGTCTACGGCCGTCTATATTGAACATTGGAGATATGTTTCACTGTAGATCTAAAATTTGTTGACAGAAAACTCTCATTGTTTTCTATTGGCTATGCTGATAAGTGAATGTTATTTATAAAATGCAACAACAATGTCCATGTGTGCACTAAATTTTACGTTCGCTACACGCTGATAGAAAAAAACAAACACATTTCTTTTTAAAATATATAGTCATTTATTAAATGGCTTTTATTGAAAGCGTGGTTGATTAGTGATTACTGTATACAGACAAATATAATTTAACATTATGTAATATGTAGCGGTAAATAAATAACCCATTTAATAGATAAGCACCCACGCGTATATTTTTGGAATTATTCATGTACATCTATAAATGTATAATATTTTAACTATTTTTTTTTACATTTCATCTATCCCTGTATGCTAGTATGCTATTACTTTTAATATTGGTGGAACAACTGTAATGATGAAAACTTTAACTGTTTGCTATTACTTTTAATATTTGTAAACTCAGTTGTACTGAAGGAAAACTTTTTAAATTTAATTATGCTAGTAATTGCTAATTAAGCCCAAAGGGAAAAAAAATTGTGGTCTACCCTACTGTTAACAATCAGAATTAAAACTTTAAAAAATTCAATCAACTTTACACCCCATCTGATCATTGTGTCCACACGTTGCCCTTTATGTAGGTCACGTTTTAACATGGCCAGTAAGTCTGGGGTGAAATTAAAATGAAATCAAATTAATTTAAAAAAAAAAAAAACCAGAAAGTAAAAAAAAAAAAATCTAAACTGTTTCAATATAAAATTTGATTGAAAAGTTGCAAGTCAAGATTTCATAAAGTTACACTGAACCGTGAATATTCTATTTAATTAGTTAAAAAGACGGAAATCAAATCAATTAAACTTTATTATGACCCATATACAGACTGAAATGTTTTAGTTTTTATTTACAAGTATAACAAACAGTAAGGAGAGGAAAAAGAGAGAGAGAGAGAGAGAGAGAGAGAGAGAGAGAGAGAGAGAGAGAGAGAGAGAGAGAGAGAGAGAGAGAGAGAGAGAGAGAGAGAGAGAGAGAGAGAGAGAGAATGAAAAACAAGCCACGAAAACTTTCTATAGTCTATTTTTAAAAGTCATTACACAATTAGAACACAGCCATAGTCTGAAAGCGAGAGAATGTAAGATAAAAAACAAGTCCATTTTGCTGATGACCTAATTTGTTTGGGCCAAATTTAGAATCTTTTGAAATAGACAAGAGACCAGCATTTTACAATTTAACTAAAAATGACTTTCTTTTCATTTTTTTTTAAACTAAATTTGTCAAAACTTTTTTCTTTTTATTGCATCGCGGTCACTGGCATCATTTTGTTATGGCAGTTTGTGAAATCTAGACCAAAGCAAAAAACTGAAGACTTACTCATCGATTCAGGAGAGTTGGAGGGACTACAAGGGTTTTGTTAATTTAATTACACAGACTGTTTTCTTTCCCTCTTCCATCCTGTCCCAGTGTCCGTCCTTATAGACAGGCAAAATACACACACACCTGAGCCCCAAATTTCACTTCCATAAAGGCCCTTTCTACATTTCCAAAAAAAAAAATTCTGTGAAATCTTGTCTGAAGAGGCATCCTTCCCCCGGACTAATATTTCTAAGTCTCTGCCAAGGGACCCCCAACTACCTACGAACGACCCTGCCTGTCACACCAGTCCGTTTTTTTCACAGTCACTCGTAAAACTTTGGACTATTTCTAAATGTAATTCAGTTAACTTGTTTCTTTCAAGGGAGGTGAGGAATGAGAGATTTGCTAGTTGTTTCTGAGTTACTGTTCTTTCCCACTGAGCCAGATTTTTATCCAATTTCAGGGTTGACCACAAGATTCTAATTGTATGTTGTTGTTGGTTGCTGTTTTAGTTCATTTTTTTTTTACCACTCAAAGTAGAAAGTGAATGGGTTCGCAAATAATTTAACATCCGTCACTTGAAACTCTGGCACTCTGTTGAGTTCATAGGTTGAACTATGTAATAATTGTGATAATAATGATAATAATAATAAACAACAGTCTCAAGATTGTTAATACTTTGCGAGATGACGACCCGCACGCATTGTTAATGGAATCGTTTGTTGATCCGATGTATTGAAGCAGTGGATCTCACACGGTTTGCATGTTGACATACTTTGGAAATTGTTTAATTTACGCGATCCATCTTTTTATCGCGACCAGTCTGTAAAGAAAAAAACTACGGCAAAATAAAGAGAACAGCTTCTATATGTACAAATTAGGCTCTTATACACTGCATTTCAAATACATTTAATAGATTTATAGCATAGCGAGACATAGACTTTTTAAGAGAGATATAACTCTTCTCACATCAAGATGAGCTAATTACAAATTAAAATGTTGTCACACCCCAACTAATTGACTACCTGATTTCAGAATCGGAAAAAAAATCTGTTACACGTAAAATAATAATAGAAGTCACTAACATGCAGTCTTCTGTATCGACTTCAATCAAAGGAAAACAATTTTATTTGAACGTTTCTTTCTTCTTTTTTTCGCTTTTCTTAAAATTAAATGATGTCATTACACTATAGTAGACTATAACAGTATATGATATAAAAGTGTTTAATATACTTTATAATGATTCAAAGACAAATACTTGCTTTCTTCTGACAGTTTATTTATATCAACTTATCTTGAAAACTATACAGCGGAATACATATGCCGTAAAAGATCATAGAATAAACTGGGTTAGTGTTAGGGTAATATGACTCTAATCGCTTCATATAGTTAAGTACAAAAAGTAAGGTTCCCTTAGCCCGTGGGGAGTCATTGGGGAAGATGATCAAGGGGTAGTGTGGCTAGAAGAACTCCAAAATGATTCATATATTAATCCATGGAGTGTTTTAACCCATAATAGCCTAATTAAGATTTGGGGTGCACTAATATGGCTTCAAATACTGTCCAAGATTGTTTAAGCCAACACCGTCGTATTGAAATAGTGACCTGTTAAATTGATCGATGTTTGCGTTAGGAATATATCAAATAAAGACTTTCTTATTTCCTATTGACATCTGCGATCATAGACCGAGCGCTGTGATCAATATTTAGTTCACTAGAAGCGCTATGTTCTGCCAGTCCGATCAACATTGAGTTCAACCACTTGAAGTGCTATGTTCTGCCAGTCCGATCAACATTGAGTTCAACCACTTGAAGTGCTATGTTTAGCTTAGTGCCATCAAGATATCATCAACTAGCAACAATCACAGTTCAAAATCTTCCATGCGAAACTCCCAACCAATGAAATTATAAGATAACAAATTCACTAATATTACTAAATTTTTTTTTAAATGATCCTGTTTAAATCTGAAGTATATAAAAAAAAGAAACGAAATAAAGCTGATTGTAATTGACTGCAGTGTTGTTGTTGTTCATTGCTACAAGTACATTAGTGGCAGAGTCAAAGCATATGTCGAGAAGAGTCATTACTAAATTGGAATTGTTGTTGTACTTTAGTTATGATGAATGGAGTATTTTTCTAGACTGGCGATCGATCGTCTAAAAAAAAATCTGTTATTTGTATGTAATCGGATGCTTCATGCGTTGTACAAATAATGAGAGCGAGGGAGGGAGGGGGAGGCAAGGAAGGAGGGGCTGAGAGAGACACAGAAAGTATCAAAAAATATATATGATATCTTTAAAATAAAAGTAATACAAATTGAAATGTTGTTTTCATAAACGTGCGCAAAACGTTATTGTTTTAAATTTACTCCGTACATGGCCGTCTTGATGCATGGACTAAACCATGCACTAGTCCCGGGGGGGGGGGGACGGGTTTTATTAAAGAAATTAACGGAGAAATGGGCAAAGTACGGCCCGACAGGCTGATACGGCCCTTTTCCTGCTCCTCTACCTGCTACTCTTTCTGAACCTTTTGCTGCTCCTCTTCCTGCTCCTCTTCCTCCTCTACATGCTCATTTTCCTTCTCATCTTCCTGCTCACATCCCTGCTCTTCTTCCTGTTCATCTTCCTGCTCCTCTCCATGCTCCTCTTCATGCTTCTCTTACTGCTTATCTTTCTGCGTCCCTTCCTGTTCGTGTTCTTGCTCATCTTCCTGCTCCTCTACCTGCTCATCTTCCTGCTTATCTTTCTGCTCCTCGTCCTGTTTATGTTCTTGCTTATCTTCTTGCTAATATTCCTGCTTCTCTACCAGCTCATCTTCCTGCCCCACTTCATGCTCATCTTCATGCTCATCTTCCTGCTCATCTTCCTGCTCCTCTTCGCTCGGCCATATCAATGATGTTAACATGTAGCTTATCTCGCTTAATGTCAACCACTCATCACCATTGATGCCTCATGCTAATAGACTGACTGCACATTAGTTAGCCCGTGGGGAAGGGGGAGGTAGGGGGCATACGTCTGTTAAGAAAACTTTGACTTCAGTGTTTTGATAAATACCAATGACTTTTTAAAAAAAAATTGAAAGAGTATTTAATTTATTAGTTTGCATTTCGGATTCACGTTTTTTTTCTATCCCTGGCAATGTGTTAACCTGGATTAGATTTCAGGGTCCCCTCTAGTCCAGACATCACGTGATCTAGTCTGCACATGAAAGAGTTCACAGCACTCAGGACCTAACGGGACCTAACGGGACCTAACAAGACCTAACCCATCGTTAATTAATCTGTGGATTGCCGGGTTGACATCAATGTCTTTTAAACCTTTATATCATTTATTTTTAATTCGCTCGATTTTTTTTTATGTTGTTGTGTTTCTGTTTTATTTATTACTTAACGAGATTTTTAGTTTCACGCAATAATATATATATATATATATTAAAAAAAAAGCACCAACATGTGTTCCTTATCATCCGGGTAGCCTTGTGCTACATCATTTCCACCCATAAACATACTCTCATACTCTTCCTTTATTCCACCCAATGACTATGACGGAAACAAGTTGAATGTTTTGACATCTGCTGAAAGGTCGCTTTTTGAAAGTCTTCCCGAATACAGAGATAATAATACAGTAACTTGCTTGACATCTCTGTCAACACACAATATATATCACATATATATCACACAGAGTATATATCACACAGAGTATATATCACACAGAATATATAGCACACACAATATATAGCACACACAATATATAGCGGACATAATATATAGCACACACAATATATAGCAGACACAATATATAGCAGACACAATATATAGCACACACAATATATAGCGGACATAATATATAGCACACACAATATATAGCACACACAATATATAGCACACACAATATATAGCACACACAATATATAGCGGACATAATATATAGCACACACAATATATAGCAGACACAATATATAGCAGACACAATATATAGCGGACATAATATATAGCACACACAATATATAGCACACACAATATATAGCACACACAATATATAGCACACACAATATATAGCACACACAATATATAGCACACACAATATATAGCACACACAATATATAACACACAGAAAACACATCGCTTTAAAAAAATTTCTGTAATAATGAACTTAAAAAAAATGCTACCATTTTCTTTATTTTCCTTTTTAAATATGTAGCACTTATCTATAATACAAATTTTACATCATGTGTTCCGGTTTCCGTTTGTCATCGCTACTTCCGTCTGTCATCGCGACTTCCGTCTGTCATCGCTACTTCCGTCTGTCATCGCGACTTCCGTCTGCCATCCAACATGGCGGCATAAACAATTCAAAGATGGCAGAAACATTTACTGTTTTCTTCTTAGCATGCATAATCCGGCTACCAACTGGCCAGCCGAGTAAGAATAGTCTCCTACATGGCTGCCAGAATCGACATTGGACCAGCCATATGTTTAGTGCCGAGGTGACAAAACACCGTACACTAACATACGGCAGGTAAGATCGTGAATGCCAAATGGCAATCACAATGTAAACATGTTTTTGACCGCCTCAATCGTTACCAAAGGGCAAGAAGCGATCTTAGGAGAAGTAACACAAAATCATGCCAAAATATTCTGTTTTTTTTTTTTAAATAATTTATTCTTGATAAAAGACAGTTACAATGACAGATATCATGGTATTAAATACATAGTAACATTGATAAAAGAATCTTATTGTATTAAGTAATATACATATTTACATACAAGTTATTTTAATATTAATATACATCTCAATTAGAAATTCTTAGAACTGTGAGGTAAAATTCCATATATATACATTTATATTATAATACCGTAAATAGATTGATACCACTTTATACATATTTCTACTACAGGAGCTTTTTGTAACCAGTTGAAATTAGAATGTTTACAAAGTAATATATAATTAATAGCATTATTTAGAAATGTTTTGACATAGCATGTTTTGTATACATTTATATTTTAGACGAGTAAGTACATCAATGCCACTTATTAAACAAAATTTTAATGGGAAACTTCCTAACCATCTGAGACTGACTTTGGAATGGTTTGAGGTTCCCTTTTTATTATATATATACATAAATTAAAATAAAAATTGACAGGCAGCAATTAGTTTTATTTAATTTTAAATAAAAACAGTGGCATTCCTTTCCAGAAACACAACTTTCCTCCCTTTCCACCTCTCGAAACAGAGGCTGCTAATACCCGGGGTCGTCCAACTCTCATCAAGCGACACCTGGGCCCTCGCCGTCCCCATACCTCACAGCGGACAGAAAAGGGGGTATTGGTATATTGTGTTCCATTGAAAACCTCTCACAGTTAAATATTTGTCATGATAGATACAACATTGTAGTGTCAATAATTTTGTATTTTATAGTCCATTATGTATTGAAATTTTTCTTCGACTTGATCTTCTTTTATGATTGTCTTATTGTGCCAGGCTTGAAGTCTGCATGACCAGACGAAGAGTCTGTACTCTGACAGTAGGATAATATTTAAATTATTAACTGTTTCGTTCTTTAGCTTCGGTATCTTGTTGAGAGTTATTGCCATGTCTAGGTTAAAATCTATTTTTAGGTTTGACCTTAGTAGACTTCTTAAGGTCTGCCTTGTGCTCTTGAATGTTGAGCATTTCAAGAATAGATGATCTTCATCCTCCGTCACGTCAGTGCGACACATCTTGCACATTGTGTTGCTTGACGTGGGCATACTTTTAATACACCGGGCTACAGGCGTCATGTTAAAAATTAGTCTGTAGCCCACTTCTCTTGCTCTGGCGGTGATCTTGGTGTGCCGACTGTGTAGACTTTGGAAGGTGTCTGTAAAGTCTGACACATTCCAGATTCGGCCCCACTTAATTCTGTTGGTGAGTGGTGTCTGTAATGTTTGTACTAAAGATGTGTATATCTGCTTAGTTGTTTGATGTATGAGGTGTGTGTGGCCTGTCAGACTTTTTGTAAGTGATGTTTGAAAGGGTGTGGTCTGTCTGCCAAAGTAGTGGGGTGTGTTGTTTTTTGTTTGTATGATGTTGGTAAGCCTGAGGCCGTAGAGGTAAATAGCTAGTGGGTATTTGTTGGGTGATTTGGCTATTTCACCAGCGTACTTTAAGCGTAGTGCTTGGAGCTTACAAGATAGATCTTGGAGTCCTATTCCGCCGTCGTTTTTGTTCTGTATGAGTGTTGTGTGTTTTATATTGCTTATTGTTGATTTGAAAATGAAACTGCGTAGTAATTTGTTCATGTTTTGTATGAAAGTTGGTGGTGGTTGTGTTGCTGTAATGTAATATATTGTTTTAGGTAGAATTAGTGTGTTGATGAGGAGGGCACGACCAAAGATTGTAGTTGACATGTGGCTGTACATAGCTATCACGTTTTTGGTCTTTTTTATAATTCCCTCCTACGTGGCCGTGTGGAATAAGTGGGGCTCGTTTGTCCAGACAATCCCGCATATTTTGAGGGACTGTTGGTTTTTCATCTGGTAGGGGAAATTTTCTTTTTTTTTCCATTTCCCGAGGCCCATGATGCCAGACTTGGCTACATTAACTTTGGCACCACTGCAGCTTTGAAAAATATTCTGTGATACTTTCCGAAACAAATTTGAAACCAAACATGGTCCCATAGGCCTATGTATATCTCACAGTATCGTAATAAATTTATGGTGCTTAATTTGTTATTAAAGGAGAAGCGATCGTAAAAGAAATATTTACAAAAATCGTTTAATTAATATTCTGTGTTATGTTCAACAATCAAAATTTTAAACCAAAATTATGGATACCTCAATATAATGTAATATTTATATTGTTTAAATTGTTATTTCTAAAATATGTCTATTTCTAATGTACAATTATTTCCCTTTATTACTAACCTAAAATACGTCACATTTTTTTCATTTTTTGACTATTACGTCACATGAATGAATTGAATAAGGGTTGAGATTGAGTAGCGCCGTACACAACGTTTACAATGCAAACTAACCCATTTATGATGGGGGCTTCACACAGAGGGTGTATGGAGGGGGCCCAGTTTGAGGAGGGCCCCCAAAATATTTTTTAAACTAAATATTAAGTACATTATCTCATGTCAAAATGTAGTGGCTCCCGAAGATGCCTAAAATCCCTTGGTTCGACATTGGTTTCACAGAACTATAATGTTGAAAGCTTTGATATGTCTTTCTTTTTTAAGAGGCCTAATGTTTTCTGCGTCCTCGGCCTCAACTGCATTGATGGAATACTATGTTTTTAATCGAAGGTCAGCTAAAAGCTACATAACGATCCTTTCTCCTCGGGACCAAGCTTTAGAAGCGTCAAAAAATTATCTCATGTCAAAATGCAGGGGCAGCCCCCAAAGAGGCCAAAAGCCCACCGGGCCCCTAAATCCCTAGGTTCTGCACTGCCGGGTCGGCAATTTTTCTTAACTAATTGTACTATGCTACAATGTGTATAACAGTAAATAAACCACCTGTTAAACATGTAGCGTTTCGCTTAACACAAGCACTCACGTCTCTCTTTTTTTTTTAAATACGCCATGTTGAACATCATAAAACATTAAATGAATAACTGTTTGGAAAGGAGTCCATTAAAATATTATGAAGGAATATGATTTTAAGAGTTGTTGTTTATGTTTACTCATAGTGAGGATTATTTTCTTTGGGAGGAAGTATTTAACACATGAACTTTATTTGATGTATTATTAGGTGTCCCTGTTCTCAAATGTATTTTGGCTACAATAATCTGTTCATGTCCTTGGGGGCACTGCAAGTATATAGACTGATGGTTAACGCGCTAAAATATATATCACCATTTTCAACTCCAACTGTGTGCCTACTCGCCGGTCCGGGTACCGGGCTTTTGATAACTAGTAAAATATAAATTAATATTCTGTGATAGCGCCTAATTATTGACAGCGCTGTAACAAATATATGGCTGCATTCCTGAAGGTAAATTTAAATTAACGATGCGCATTGTGGATAAATTAAATCCTGTTTCTCTCATTAAATATCGGTTTTATATAAAATTTCCTAAATTACGAAGTAAAATTTTTATCATTTATTTCAGTCTTCAGACTTCATCGACTATAAGCCGGTGTGACATTAGTGTCAACTTTGCGTATAAGGATTGTGGTATTGAAATACCCCATCCTCCACTCCACAATACGTGCTGTCTCTACATTGATTACAACACTGGTCATAATATTGAAGTAATATTGAAAAGTATCGATCGAGCGATTCATTCGAATAAGGATTAAGATGTACCGAAAGTTTTTATGATATCGGAACTAGCATCGGAATCGAACACTTTTTATACAATATCCGATTTCTCATACGATTCATTAGAAATACAACTTGACCTATTTTTCGAGCATTTCGATAACTCTGTTGGTTCCATTTGTCTGCATAGGCATCGGTTATCGAATCAATCTAGGTAGGAGTTTAGAGAAGAATCGGTAATTGCATCGGAAACGGTCAATTTATTTTTTTTTTACCATCGTCTTATCACTAATTGAGTGTCATTCTTCAAAGTTGTCTCTCCTCCACATTAAATAGAACAACCCGGTCAGGGATAGTGAATCACCCCTCAACCCCCAAACCAATTTTTTTCTTCCCCATCAGTGGTTGCAAGCACTAATGCCCTTAATTAAAAGGCTGGAACTGTCACATTGATGCGTTTGTTTACACATCAGACAAATGTATTTGTCAAGTTTGAAGATCTACAATTTCACTGTGGTATACCCCCCACCCCCCACCCCACAACTTTCCCGTGCCCCTCCCTCTCTCTCTACGCTTTCTAGCCAGCACTTTTTACCCCCCCCCCACCCCAATCCCACCCATTTCTTATTCTACTCACTCTACACTTTCAATCCTGCACTTTCTACCCATGTATTATTCAGCGATCAACATTGACTAGTGTCCCCCGTGGTGGCCACCAGAGCGATACAGTATGTCATGTAGTAATCATTGCTACAATGGGCCTATTTTCCTCCCTGGCTGGCCCGTTAATACAATTGACCTCTTAACTAGCAGTCTGCTCGGAAAGTCGGGCGCCTCGGGCTGATACCGATGTGGCGTGTCTCATGAATTTGAGAGGATGTGCTATTTATGTGAGCAAATACCTTGCTCTTTTATTTTTTTACAGGTTATTAATTCCTCTCTTTATAAATACTCGTTGTTCCCACTCTCTCACTCTGTCCTTTCATCTTATTCCTTCATCGCTCTATCATCTCTCACTCCCTTTAACTCTCACTACACCATTCCAATATTCCTCCCTCCTACTCCTCCTGTGATTAACACAATCGTCGTAGTCTGGCTCCGTCCATCATTCACTTTCATTCTCCCTCTTTGTGTCTTTCTTTCTCTGTTTCCAAAACTTCCCATCCCGGCCTCCAAGCTATTCCTCCAAGTGTCAAAACATTAAAAAACCTGGGTAGCTTTATGAAGAAGACTACGGTCAGATTATCAGTTGTCACTCACTGTGAGAACATCCCACTGACTGACTGATCGACAGCTGATTACTTGCAGACAGGGTCGGATTAAGACGAAATTGGGTCTACGGCTGTGACATTAGTGTTACCCACTCCACTGCTTGTCATGTTAGCAATGTTTTTTTTTTTTTTAAATTAGATTTCACATGGAGTAAAGTTATCATTTTATATATATAGAGAGAATATAGAAATATATAAAAATGTTATTTTGTGAAGTGAGAATGTCAGTAGACAAGATAATCCTTGATACGAGGGTTTGATTTAATTATTCAACTTCCATTTCATCAATATTTTAATAGCTGCCCCTCCCCCCTCATATTTCTAATTCTAGCCACCTCTAACACCAAAACAAAGTATAGATTTTTACTTTCATCTAATTTCTAAGACACGTAATATTATGAAGTCTACAGTATGATCTGACGTACAATTTGAAACAACTAATAATAGATTGTTGAAGCTGACTTTAAATGCGGGTGTAAATCACAATACAGAAGGTTTTTTTTTTGGGTTACTTGGATAAGAACCAGGGACCTCCATCGAGTTTCCAGCACAGTTGGTCTTAGCAGTAGTACACGGGGACTAAGGAAATCACCTTCAGTGGGCGTAAGTGTCATATGCGGAACCTAGTGTGAGTATCATATGCGGAACCTAGTGTGAGTATCATATGTGGAACCTAGTTTGAGTATCACATGCAGATCCTAGTGTGAATATCATATGGGGAACCTAGTGTGAGTATCCTATGGGGAACCTAGTGTGAGTATCATATGCGGAACCAAGTGTGAGTATCATATGGGGAACCTAGTGTGAGTATCATATGCGGAAGCCACTGTGAGTATTATATGGGGAACCTAGTGTGAGTATCATATGCCATCTCACCTGCTGCGCATGGAACAAACATTTAGTTAAATAACACTTAGGTATAAACAAACAAAAAAATCTAAAACACGAGGCCACCACTCAGGCCTCATACCCGGCGCTGACCTCCCGCTCCTCTTCCCGACCGCAACCTCTCCCTACCTTCTCCTCACCTACTCTCCAACAAGTCAACATACATAAGAACATATTAGGTCATCAGAAGGAAGATGATTGCTCACACTCCCCCATGACAGCATCATGAGCTCATTAAACCACATGACCGTGACGGAGGGCATTGCGCATGCCGACAAAATCAAAAACATCAGTTGGTCATATTTTATTTTTTTGATTCACCGGGAGCCCGGCTCCGTTTATGACAAGTCAGTGATTGGTAACGATTGATTTAATTAGTGTCCAGATCATTAACCGTTCTCGCTCAATTTAACGGCTTGCCGATCAATCAAATGATAACGGACGGGTTTAATTGTTTTCGACGGGTTCAATGAAATATCGAAAGGATTAAATCGGTTTCGACTGAATACCGAACGTTGCATGTTTCTGGCAGGTTGCATGCTTGTTAGTGAAGGCGGATGGGGGGGCGGGGCGAGGGTAGGAAAGTGGAGGCAAGCGGGGAGAATCTCCTCTTCTGTTGTTGTTGTTTGAAGCGGGTGTCAGTAAAGACAAACAATGCACTTGGTGTAGTTTAATAATAAACAATTAATTGACCTATACGTTGTTGTAAGAAACTAACTAAATATTGGCATGTAAGTGATCATAATAGTAACTTATACAGAGCCGTTCTTAGGTCTTTTGGGGGCCTTAGGCAGTGACTTTCACACATATCTCAGGACACTACGCAGTGACTTTTACATATATCTTAAAACCCAAGGCAACATTTTATGCCTCGGCATTGGATTTACCGTATATTTCGAACTCTAGAACGCAGTTTTTCCCCCATCAAAATTTTTTTTTGGGGGGGGGGGGAGTAGGGGAATGAAAGGCTGTACAATTCTTTCACCTTATATTCCTGAAGTAAAAAAACTTGATTCGTCCGATGGTCTGGTGCGTCTTATAGTCCATAGATTTCGGTAAACGGAATTAATACTGGCCTTTGGCAGTCGTGACCCAATGAGGTTTCCTAGTTTGTATATCCATAAAGAAGACTATGAGAATAACGCACAGAGGGCCAGGATTATTCCGTGAGAAATTCAAATTAACCCAAATTTCGGACGTAAATCCACAGAAGAACATGAAAATACCCTGTTGATAAATCTGGCCAAGACGGGTGGCAGAATCTTTAATTCATTTTCTTGTCAATCAACTGACACATTTTTTTTTTCGTATTTTTATTTTAGTATTTATTGAGAAGGATATAATTATTTTTAATGTGACACTCGTGAAAATTGAAATTTATTTTCGATTCCGTGATATGGAAGCTAAAGAAAAGCTCAACTTAAATTTAAAAAAAAATGCTTTTAGAGGTGGCTTAAAATTGACCAAAGTTTATTTGAAGAGGCTTGTGTTGTCTTAAAAATCTGGCATAGTGAAATTAAAGGATTTAAAACACTTAAAAAAGTATGCTGAATAGATTATTTTGGAGAACAGAGTTTCATTTCATTACCAGAACATGATAATAATAGACAATCTGAACAGGTTTTTATTTCATTACCAGAACATGATAATATTAGACAATCTGAACAGGGTTTTATTTCATTACCAGAACATGATAATATTAGACAATCAGAACAGGGCTATACTACACGAGTAGAGAAGGGTTTTTATTGATAATCATAACAGAGCTACATCTCAATTCAGAAATTTAGTAATATTTCATAATCAAATGAGCCTTTATTTTTTTTAATCAGAACAGGTTATTTTTTTTTACTTATGTGACACTTAGAAAAGAGCTACATTCTACAATGAGAAGAGGTAGTTATGGCTAAAACAAATTCACTTTTATAGACGAATCTAGCGGTAAGTTGATTTACCTCTTTACTGTTAGGGAAACAGTAAATCTGTGTTTGACAGAATCAGGCTTCAAATAGACAATCAGCTTGTTGCAATTTTTTTCCGAATGCTAATATTGTCTACTTTTACTTTCTTTATTAGACTCGGATGGCCGAGTGGTGTTGAACTCACTATTAAAATAAAATTCTGATCACTTTCTTGCTATAAGACTCATTGTACCGAAATGACCATCCTTTATCTAAGCTAACAAATTAAATTTCTTATACAGGTGACAGTATATTTTTAGCAGTTTTTTTAATTCATTATGTTATACACAATCCCTATTGTCTATGCCGAGATGCTAGAAAAGTTTATATAATTCCTGTAAGTCTAATATTACTTGATATTGATTAGTTATGCTTTACACGTTTATGTAATATTAAAAAAGCAAGAAAACGATTTATTAAACAGATGTACCAATGGGTATCAAGAGTATATCACCAGTAATTCATGACTGTGCAATATGATCGCTTATTTGAATTTTCAGTTATTTTTCTTCAGCGTTCTTTTTTTTCTTCAAAACAAGAGGTGAATCACCATTCTGACTTGACTTACTTATAAAATAATATAACGTAATGTAAGATATCATGAGGTCATGTATAATATCATGATGCAAAGTAAGACATCATGATGTAATGTGAAATATCATGATTCAATTATATTGGCCTCATTATTTACAAGTTAGTCACTTTAAATTGACGCCTCTTAAATATGACCACTTTAAGTAAACGGTCCAATATGATTTGACCACTTTACATAAAAGATGTATTTAAATTTGACCATATTTACACAATGATCATGCTGTACTTTGATAAGCTGATAGCAGGTTATATACCATGAAGTAATGTGAAATGTCCTGAAGAAACGTAAGACATCATGAAGTAATGTGAAATATCATGAGGCAACGTAAGACAATGTGATATCATGAGATCCTATAAAAAGAAAATATTCAGTGGTCGAATGACCAACACCTTTAAGAAAAAGTAGGTCAGCCACCTGCTCAAAGTTTCGGATTCAGGCAAAAAGATTATTAAGCTTTTTTTTAATTTTTGCTTTTTTTTTCTGTCCTCCAAATCTAGGCATGCATCAGATGCAGGGCTCGATTTACCGCCGGGGATGCCGGGGATAACCACGGTACTGAGACCTGCCATCCCCGGCTCTGGTTTAGCTAATATATCCCTTCCGGGGATGAAATCATAGGCATTTATCCCCGGCTCTGCAGAATTTTATTTTCATCCCCGGCCACTGTTTTTTTCCTTAAATCGAACACTGCTCAGATGTGGTGTATTGAATCATCCTAATATCAATATCTGTCTGTCAAACACTGCCGTGGACAATGGTCATTATCTGTGTGCACTAAATGTTTTTTTTTTTACAGTTTCAGGGAGGCGGGGGGGGGGCTAGAACCATAAGCCTTGTATGCCGCAGGCAACTTCTCGACTTTTTGAATATTTTGAGCTAAGTCCTGCGATCTATATTTAATCTCGGGGTGTGTTATATTCGTTCGTGTTGACTGCGAGCACCAGACAACGGAAAGTTGGACTTTATTGAAATCCGGGAATTATGGCTTTCTCTGGGTAGCAAAGTTTGTATTCATATCTTAGCACTTGGAGGCTACAGATAAAATAACAGATTTGATTGATTTTTACTGTTGGTAATATTTGTGAATTTTTTTATAAATTTAAAAATCTATCAATCAATGATCCGACCATCTATCCACTTACCCACCCATCGACCTATCTATCTATCTATCTATCTATCTATCTATCTATCTATCTATCTATCTATCTATCTATCTATCTATCTATCTATCTATCTATCTATCTATCTATCTATCTATCTATCTATCTATCTATCTATCTATCTATCTATCTTTCTATCTATCTTTCTATCTAACTGTCTGTCTTATCCATTCATCTTTCTGTCTGTTCCATTTGGTTATCTGTCTGTATGTATTTTTATCTAACGCAAGTACATCAACAAAGAAATATTAGCATAATCTATCTAGCTATGTATATATATATATATATATATATATATATATATATATATATGTTAGATTGACAGAGAGATTGTCTGTCTCACCATCTGTAATTATATTTCCTTCTACTGCTATCTCTTTGTCTCCTAATATATATATATAAATATATATATATATATATATATATTATATATCATTGCCCTGAATGTATTGCTGCTCTTGAAATAGATACCTGGCATTTTTTGTATGCTACATTTTTTCTTATATCTCTTATTCACATCCCCGCTTTTCAGACATTTTAAAACAAAATATCTACACTGAGCTGGATTTAAAGGAAATTGTTATTTAGACTACTATTGAATGCCTTCAAATCAGTTTTAGTTATACCATTAGAGTTTTTTAGAAATACATAAACTACATAAATAAAAATAAATAAATAAACATGGGGGGGGGGGGTTAGGTCATCTAGTCGAGGGGGACAGGTTGGCTGTGAGTTCATGCGCATCAACTGTTGATCTGTAAGAGTTTTTTCTCTAAAACTATTGGATTTATGAATATTTAATGTTATAACAAAAAAACTGGCATCGGAAATTTAAAAGTCTTAACATAATTGCATAAGTTTAGAACTGACAACTTAGGTTAATGTTTTTTAAAATCTGTTTTAAAAGAAAGATACCGTCCGGGGGGGGGGGGTTGGTCTTCCCCCCCCCCCCATAGTGCGGAACAGCCCTGACCCATGCACACAATGATATCTTACAATATCGGTCCCTTAACATAAACGTTTTTTTTAAAAAAAATTGTGATTCAATTATATTGGCTTCATTATTTACAAGTTAGTCACTTTATATTGACGCCTCTTAAATATGACGACTTTGATTAAATGGTAAAATATGATTGGACCACTTTACGTAAATGATGTATTTAAATTTGTCATATTTACACAATGATCATGCTACACTTTGATAAGCTGATAGCAGGTTATATACTATGAATGCATGCATCGACAAAGACATGTTATACTATGAATGTATTCACCGACAAAGACATGTTATACTATGAATGTATTCATCGACAAAGACATGTTATACTATGAATGTATACATCGACAAAGATATGTTCTAAGAAAGCCGCTGGTATTAATTAATAATTCATTATGTTTCTTTCAACAGCTCAGTGATGTAGTCGAGGGGGTGGGGGTGTAAATAGTTTCCCGTGTGATGGCAGGGCCGGGAGAGCAGGGAGTAGGCAGAAGATGGAGGTCACGCAGCCTTCGATTACAGTGATAGTCCGAGCCTAATAGCTGGCTGTCGTGCCGGACATGGTCGCCCGAGGACATCATTTCACCAGTTTCTGTGCACGTATAAGACTGAAGTAACCCGATGGGCGGACAAAGGAATAACTAGTGGGAGGAACTGAAGTAACCCAATGGGCGGACAAAGGAATAACTAGTGGGAGGAACTGAAGTAACCCGATGGGCGGACAAAGGAATAACTAGTTGGATGAACTGAAGTAACCCGATGGGCGAACAAAGGAATAACTAGTGGGAGGAACTGAAGTAACCCGATGGGCGGACAAAGGAATAACAAGTTGGATGAACTGAAGTAGCCAGATGGGACTACAACGGATAAATAGCAGAAGGGATTGAAATATTTGTATCATCGTACAGTGGCTCTCAAATTTTAACGCTTCGCGGCATGGGCATCGCTAGGAATTTTTCCAGGGGGGGGCAAACATTTTCCGGGGGGGGGGCAAATAACAACTTTATGACATTTTTTTTAAATGTAAAGGAGGGGGGGGGGAGCAAATGCCCCCTCTTATATGACATTTTTTCAAAATGTAGGGGGGGGCAAATGCCCCATTGCCCCCCCCCCCCCCATGAATACGCCCATGCTTCGCGGCACACTTTGACAATAGTTTTGATTTCGCGACCCACCTCTAAAAACTGTTGGTCAACCGCGTCCCATTTATAACGAATAATACCAACAGAAATATCCCCTTCACTTTATAGATTTATAAACATATAGTTTGTAACATGTAGGGAAATAAAGCTGAAATAATGCATGAGTACACTCTCCGGTGAGGACCGATGGGTTTTTCAGGTCATGGCTCATGTTCCCGCATTATCTCCAGTGACGCCTCCACAGTCATTGCAGTATTCGGCTTCGGTGGGGGTGAAGAAAGAAGGGCACTTCAAAAAACCGTCCCATTAGTGGTTTATAGGAACTAAGAGATTTCATCTCATCCTTACAGGGACTTCACACACACCAAGGAGGTAGTAAGGAATGCCCAGCCAGTGTCGTCGATGACATATACTTTAATTTTTTTTTTTGGGCAAGAGAGGCTGAGGGAGGGAGGAGAATTTTCAGAATTACTATCGATAGTGACGCCACTGCTTGCAGCTCGTAACATGTAACGAAGATGTTTTATAGAAAGATCCACAGGCAATGGCTTGGATGTTTGCACACAGCAAGGCGGGGTAATGAACCGGCTATCAGACCTCGAAGTCTCACGTCCTTCCCTCGGAAACTGAGATGACGGCCGTGTAACCCGAGACTTTCTCTTATTATTACCTTCACCTCCCCTTTCCTTCTTTATTTCTATTTGGGGACGGCGATCTCCAGCTGACCGCAGAACACGGGGGGAGTCAAAGGTCATTTACATCGTAATGAAGACTTCCGCTGCTTACCACGTGGTCAGTCACGTGATAAATCACCGGCAGGAAACATTCGGTGAAGAAAGACTTCAGACGATGGCCCGTGAACTTCTAAATGCAGGCATTTAGATAATCAACTTGACTTCTAAAAGAGATACCGTCTTTCTTCGTTTCTATTTTTGAAAGGTCATTGGTGACATACAAAAATACAAGGCCCAGGGAGAGGAGAGGGAGGAGTTTGGTCGTTGAAAATAAATACATACATAAAACAGTTTCTGTGATTCGATTTATTGTGAATAGTTACACACTAATAATGTATAGTTTTTTAAACCCTTAAACCGTTATGGTTGTTTGGGGGTATCGAATGGACACTTCAACAGACGTCCGGCTCTGGTGTCCGGTTGATGTGTCCATTCTAAATGATTTCATACGTTCTTTCTGCAGGCTTATAGACTTGGTGGCGCTCATCTCTTCTCCAAGTCAGCGGCGAATATTTTTGGCTTCACCTGGGATAGAACCCTGTTGGTATAATACGGTTGATATGTATAGTTGGTAAGTATAGTTCGTATGTATAGTTGGTATGTATAGATTGTATTATAGTTGGTAGGTATAGTCTGAACATATGCGCGTTTTACGTTGTGCATTATTGGTGTGAGTGTATGCGATGTATGTCAAAGTGTGTATGTCAAAGTGTGTATGTCAAAGTGTGTGTGTCAAAGTGTGTATGTCAAAGTGTGTGTAAGCCAGTGTGTGTACATGTTAATGTGTGTATGTCAAAGTGTGTTTGTCAAAGTGTGTGTAAGCCAATGTGTGTATATGTTAATGTGTGTATGTCAAAGTGTGTATGTCATTGTTTGTATGTCAAAGTGTGTATGTCAAAGTATGTGTAAGCCAATGTGTGTATGTTAATGTGTGTATGCGTGAGTTCGGGACACGAGCCGTTTAGTTTCTAGAGTGGTAAAGTCATTGAGAAATGTGAGAAAGTTATATATACACATGTAGATAACACCAATCTTTACACACACAGGTGCACATCAGCAGAGATAAGAGGTGCCAATATATATATATATATACACACACATACTAGTATTTATATATATATATATATTTACAAAGACAGCTGATCACCTATTATAAACCTGACCACGTCAATATCATACACTCTAGAACTGTATTTTATTATGTGACAAAACAAGAACTGAAGTAATCAGTGTAACATGATGTAAGGTTGTTTTAATTAAAACTGAAACACAACCTCGGCATCAATAGCTAGGGAAAAAAAAAAGAATATTACAAAGAAATAGTTGAATTACAGCTCATCCATGGCCCGCGGGCAATAGGAACACGGTTTGGTGGGGGGGGGGCAGCCCATTGAAGTCTAGAAATAGACTTCATTGTTAATTTTAATTGGTCAGGTAGGCCCGACGGAATTTGAAAGCGACGCCTTCAATGAAGCATTTGTGTTCTCATCAGAGAAAGACCACACACACGCACACATATAAATACAGATACTTTGATCTAGTTCTATGCAGGCCCGTAGCGTGCGTGGGTGGGGGCAGGGGGGCTTGTTTTCTTTACTTAGTAAGATTTATTTCCTGCCCCCTTCCCTTGCTATTGTCTTGGCCCCTGCTGTAGAATTTTCACGCTACGGGGCTGGTTCTACGTCAGGTCAATGTGACCCAAATGCCATTTGTTGCTTGTTTCGACATTTTGTAAAAATCCGCGCTGATTATTAATTAAAGCTCATAAATTAAGTGCTACATTGAACTAAAAAGTAAAATAAAATAATTCTTATGAGTGCCACACCTAAATTGAATTTGATGAATGTACGGGAGACTAACATGTCTCAAGTATATTCCACATACATTAAAAAAAAATCTGTGATGTCTTCATTGGGAGAGTGGTGTGGGGTCAAAGGGGGGTTAGGGTCAGTGATACATCTCTCAGAAAATTCGTCATAAATAACCGGTAGCCTATTGTGGCTCTTGGAGCCGTATGCCACTCTTCGGTGATATTTGTACAGCTCCTAATGTGCCAGTTTTTTTTTTCCTTTTTACTAAATTACTTTTACTGACTAAATCTTCAGATAAATATTTGGTGCAATTCTACAAGTTATTTTTTTTTTGTTTACTATTTAAAGTCCAGATTGGGGGATTCTCATGGACTTCATGCGTGACCGTCTGTGTTTATAGATTTGTCATCCACTCCTTTCATGGAAATGAGTTATGGATTTTTAAACGTTTGTAGAAGAAAAGACAAGAATCACTTTTACCAAGTGAAATAAAAACATAACCCAATAACTTCGTCCAGTTTGGATCCATTACACTGACCTAAATAACGGACATAAAAGAATGTAAATGGACCTCTGTATTCTATTGACGTAGAAATTTTTTTTTTATAAAAGCTATCACGTATTTAACACATATATAAACATATTTTATAACTATAACATATCCGGCACACACACACACACATAGCGACAAGTGCATACACACACACACAGGCGCACACACCAACAAAAACACACACGTATATATACACAAGAGCACACACACATGTCGACACACTCACTCAGAAATACACACACACATAGCGACACACTCACAAATACACACACATACATATCTACACACTCCCTCACAAATACACACACATTGTGTGACACACTCACTCACTAATACGCACACACATACATATCGAGACACCCACTGGCGAGGGGCTACAACGGTCAAGTTACTCACTCGTTAGCTGCCTCGCAGCAGGAAGTCAGCCTCCTACAGCGGTCGTCATTGGGTGACGCACACACGGTGTTCCGTATCTCCGAGAACAGCCCGAACGAGTCCGGCACTCTGTGGACGTCAGACGAGTACGGGAGGTCGTCGGTCTCATCCGGCAGCGGTCCCCGTTTGTTGTTCGGGAACAGGTGCAGGTAGCACATGACGCATGCCCAAATATGGAAGACGCTGGCGTTGAACAGGCCGTGCCGGTCGCGGCATACCTGGCTGTTGTCTGCGTAGGTGCCAGGTGTGTACAGGAAGTCAGGCATCTTGCCTGTTTTTATTTCACCTGCTATTTTATCACACTGGCTGTTTATCACACCTGCTGTTTTATCACAATTGCTGTTTATCCTACCTGTTTGCTTATCACACTTGCTGTTTATCCCACCTGTTTGCTTATCACACTTGCTGTTTTTATCACTAGCGGTTTATATCAATATATGTTTTTCAAGACTATTTCATCACAGAAGATCGATAGAATTTAATTTTCACAGCTAGCTGATGGTTAGAGGAAGTGGAGAAACGTTAAAGCCATAGGAGTGAGAGAAGACCATGAATCGGGAAAAGTGGAGAAGAGTAGTATGGCAGGCCAGGGGCCCTAAATGGGCTGTAGGGCTCAAAGGAAGAAGAAGTATCAAATCCAGTTTCATAGAAACTAAATCATCAATCGTAATAACGATATCATACTAATGAGTACTGCTTAAGAAACGATTGCGCTATATGAGTGAGAGGCCAGTGATGTATCCCCAATGTTTAAGAAACATAGCAATGTGAGCATGATACACGGAGATAAGCATCTAGCGTAATAAAACTAAGCTACGCATCAGGGGCCCCCACCCTTCTAAGCCTTTTGGGCCCGTCAGGGCAAACCAGTGAGCAGGTACAGCAACCACCCATAAAAACGAAATGTAAACGGTGTATAAACAGGGGGCCAGAGCAGTGGCTATCTGTTGTGGGGCCCTTGACGTGTTACATTGTTTTGCGCCACCCTCCTTCAAATATGAAAAGTGCCAAAACATTTAACAGCGCCCTCCTTCCTAGCTTGGCGCCCTGTGCGACCCACACAACCCGCAGTACCATTCAAAAGCTACTGCATTAGAGTCCTCGGGCAAGGGCCCAATGGGCCCACTCGTTGCAGCGGGCCCTGCTCTCTAGCATATTAAAATAATCCACATCGATCAACAAACAAAAACACTTGACCCCCAACCCTCACCCTCCCCCGTCGCATATCTCATGACCAGCCACAGTGAGGGGGGGGGTAAAAAATCGATTGCCAAGATTACTACACAAATGCATGTATTATGGCTCAGAGTGCGTAGAAGTAGTTGAGAACATTATCGGGTAATCCCTCATGCAAAATACATGCAATCTTTCCGTGTAATCATGTGTTCTGTTTTCGATATTCGGGAAAAACCGAAAAAAATAAAATACTTAAATAAACCGAAGCTCTCTGTTCGTAAAGGACCAAAAAAAAAACAAAATGAGTTCATTGTTGTTTGAGATGGGGAGTGTGGGGGGGGGGGGAGATTTATTAAAGACGATCAATCTACATGCAGGGATCACACGGAGCTTCTATTTTATCACCATATGACCAATAGTCATAAGTATAGTCATCAGAGCCGTTCTTAGGTCTTTGGGGGGGGGCCACTAGGCAGAGGTTTCTGACGCGGCCCCTTTAGTATCAGATGTAATTGACATGCATAGTTGAAGGGATCCCTTTGACAGTGGGGCGGAGGGGGGTGGGGCTCAAGGCGGTCGTGAATTTCGCCTACCCATACAACGCTCCTGTTCATATTAAATACCTTGAGAAACAGCAATAACGTTGATACACATATTTTTTTTTTTAGTGTCCGTCAAATCTTTAGTCTATCATTTAAAAAGAAGCAAAGAAAGATTACATAAAACCAACCTCGGTTGTATTGGTTTACTTAGGTTCACGTGAAATAATTAGAATTAGAATTATTTGTGTGTTTGTGTGTGTCCTATTTTCAGAGACTGCAGAATCCGGGGAGTTGAGGTGGGGGAGGGGAGGGGGGAGGAGTTATATTACTCGGACATTAGACACATGACTCTGGTCTAAATTTATACAAATACACGGACATCCCCGAGACTGGGAGCACGTTGAACATGGCCCGGGCGTGATGGGATAAAGACCTCAACGTAAGTACTCTCCCCTGATTTAGTTTAAAGGGCAAATAAAATTGAAATAATTCTAATTACAGTATAATTGTTTGTTAGATCGAAATAATATAATTTTTTTTTAAAAGAATTTATAGTAATACTTTTCTGCAATATGCTACCAACGTAATTTGTTTTGAAATCACAAATCATATTCATAAAAATATTATTTAAGCTATTTTTTACCATTTTCAGGCACAAAACAGTAAATACTTTTATTTTAGCAAAATCATATTAATGAATATTATCAATAGACTTTGACTGAGTTGTGTGCATTCTTGCCGCAATTAGAACCAATGAGATATGGTTAGTATTGAGTTAGAAAGTAAGCCATCTCATACTAACTTAATTACACACTTCATTTCACTAACAACGGTTAAACTTCAAACTTATTACAAAGCAGCATTAATAACTTTTCAGTACCCGAAAATGCATTCATCGACAAAAACTAAAAAAAAAAAACAAACACATATAGCAGTATATCTGTTTTCATCATAAATAATCCAACAGTTACTCCTGAATGATTTCTTGTTGTCAGTATGGAGTGGATGAAAATGATCTAGTAATAACACTTGTATGTTGATAATATGGACATGAAACCGGAAATATACTGGCGACAAATCCAACAGACGGAAAACCAAAATTAAGATACCAGCACAGTCCCATGAGGAAAAAAAAGCCAATTTCAATAACAGAAATTAAAAAAAAATAATAAAAAAAATGCCACATAAATGGCGCAATAAAGAAGTATTACAATTTGAGTAACAACTATGAACTCTCAGTAATCTCAGAATGAAGCACCAGTTTAAAGACAAGCAGCCATTTATCTCTCAGCTACAGTATAATTGTCTCAATAGGAAACAATAAAATATTCTCAAATTAGACACGATAAGAAATAGTCTTAAATTATGACACAATGAGAAGAAATAGCCTCAATTTATTATGACACTATAACTTCAATAAGACATAGTCTCTACACAACACACCAGTAAGTAAAGTGACTCAGTGTGAGGGACAACTATGTAAACTCTGCAAGTTCCAAGCGAGAGGACCAGTGATATAAAAAAAAAAATACACTGTCATTCATCTCTTAGCGCGTGAGTCCGACAAGATGGTGTAACAAGGGCATGAAACTGTGAGTGAGCGAGAGATGAGAGAGAGAGAGAGAGAGAGAGAGAGAGAGAGAGAATGTGTGAGTGAGATGAAGGATGGAAGGGGGAGAGGAGATTAAACACTGGGTGAGTGAAGGTGAGTACTGCGATCATCACTGTAAACGCCCGCCTCGCAGGGAGTATGCGGTAGTAATAGTTGTAGCCGACAGACGCCGTTGCGATCGGCGTAATTTCGGAAACTCATTTTTCCTCATCGTTCCGAAACATTTTTAGTTGTTATTGCTGATAACCTGCGCGATGTGCCGCATGGCTGTCCCTTTCTCCTCCCCTCCTAACCCCATACATTCTTGTGATCTGGACAATAGTGCACTCTTGTACTATACCAGATTTCTCAGCCGCTATGATAAGGCGGAACATTGGAAGGTGTGGTGGTAATGGAATGGGGGATGGGGGGAAAGGGGTGGGAGCGGGGAAGGTCAAGGGTCAGACTACCGCATTTTGAATGACGTCATAGAACGACCATTAAAGTTGATGGAATCATTCGACCATGCTATGGGATTGGCAACGCTTTAAGAAAAGAGAACTTTTCCCTGTATGGATAATATTTCGTTAATATAAACAGAGTCTTATGTGGATTTTCATTACAGCATTCACGAATTCAACTACTGATATATATATATATATATATATATATATGTATATATATATATATATATATATATAGATTCATGAATAGCTTAGAAAGAGTGATAATTAATCTGTCTCACTTCACACAACAATATGCATTTGATCTCGAATTATTCATGTATAAAAAAAACCTGAAAGAAATATTGGAGAAAATGAAAAAAAAATACTTTATTTCTTTACACTCAGCAATGTCTATTATATTATATTAAAAACAATTTCAATTTTACACAAACATCCTTATAGGGGAAAATGAAAACAACAACAACAACGTCATAACTTGTTTACTACAATAGAAATATCTCTTTAAATGTTCTTTGGAACATGTTATGTCGTATTCTTTTTTGCAAAACACTCAGCAAAGGACATTTTAAAAGAAAGGTACACTTGTTGGAGAGATGAAGCCATAGAGGTAAAAAAAATATCAACAATTAACTGGATGTAAAAATGAATGAATGGAGGTAATTAATTTTTTTTTTTGTATTTAAAAAATTGATTAATCCAGAAATTGAGAAGTCTTGAATTAAATTAAAAATATTTCACAACGTTTGTCTCTTTAATTAAAAATCTCTCTTTCACATTTTCATTTTATTTTTTTAAAGTCATAGTTAAGAATCAATTGCATACAATCAAAAATTCTTTAATTGGTCTCACTTTATGTGGGTGGGTTAATCATTAAGGTGTAGCAACTGGCCCCGGGGGGGGGGTGTATTCAATATGTACCATTATGTGTTTTTCTTTATATCACTTAGACTTAGAGTCAAACCATTCCTATGTTGACAGTTGCTCTCCATTAATCACATTTTGCTCTTCCAATACAAAACGACTCCAAAGAGAATTACACAAAGATCATAATATAAATGTGAATGAATTGGGACGATATTAATTCAATGTGGTACGGAGGGTGGGGGGGGGGCGAGAGGGGGGTCAGGGAAAACAGGCTGTCCCTAGAGGGGCGCCATTCTGGCTAAAATGAAACACTTTTAAAGTTTTCGGAGTCTGGGGACACGTGTTTTGAATTTAGTAAGGTATTTGATGACATCAGCAAACTTTAATTTTTTTTTTAATCTTATAATCTCTAAACAGAATCTTTCTACAAAAAAACATTGATCAGCTCTCTCTGTGTTGTCGTTATGAGAAGTGTTGCCAGATTGGCGTTTTTCAAGCCGGTCCTCAGCAGGAGTTAAAGATCACACAATGCTCTGCTGATTTTTGGCAGTTTCAACGTCATATACATGTATTTAGTTAATTGAAAAATAAATTTGGTGTATTTATATACCATTACATAGTAATGATTATTATTTCTTTTCAATTTCAAAAAAGTGGCAGGTTTCCCCGCGGGTTTTCTTATTGAGTTTTTGCCCGGTTTTTGTTAAAGATATCTGGCAACACTGGTGTGGCTTGGGAAAAAAAGTGATACTGTGTGAGTCAGTTTCACGACCTAACATTTGCCAACCTCTAGCTGTGCACTTAAGTCTTAATATACGTTTGGGTCGACTCACTTGTGAAGTTCAGGTAACTAATTCATTGCTGTCATGGTGTAATTCATATTATAACTCATATATTTAGCAGTGTAGTGTCTGGTGTATCTAGTAATGTTAAAAGTATGAAGAAACGCAAGATGAAAATTATAACTTACAAAGAAAAGGCTTGCCATATTTACTGTTTATAATTTATAAGAAACATCCGTCTCTAAACAGGAGCATGATACTAATCAATAGGTGTACAGCTTCGATCTTGTTGGTGGTGTATACAAAATGTAGCACAGAGCTATTCCTAACACCGGTCAGTGGATTCGGTTCAACACGCTAGGAAAGGTGGTAATTTCAGAAAACAGCTGTTTTAACTTTAGTTAATAAAAGCGAAAAAAAAAAATATAAAAAATTGAGATGTCTTTTATTACACAGTAAATTTCTATTAGTTTTGTTTCTTAGACCTTGAAGTTAGCTAATCATGAATTCATATTTTTTTTTTATTGAAATATTAACTGACAGAAAAATGATGTATAATATAAAGACATGAATACAGTAAAATTTAACTATAATATACATGTATATTAAAATTTAGCCTGTGTTATTTTTCAAAAAATATAAGGTACCGGAACGCCGTCGAGTCATGAAGAAATAACACTGAAAATAGTGCAGTAAACAAAAGTCTACGGAATGAAAGGTGCCGGAACGCCGTTCCGGTGCGTCCCGCCAGAAAAAAAAGCACTGGTATTAGCTATTGATACGCGACATCAAGGGCAAACCAAGTCTGTCTAGAACAAGATTTATTTATTTATTTCATTACCGTTAAGCAGTTTCTCAGCTTATTTTTAACTTCGAAACGTGACTGATGTATTTAGTTTCAACGACATAGAAAGTTTACAAAGTGACACTTATTGTCTCTTTCATTGTCCTCCATTGTGCCTCCACGCCCAGTGAAATCAAGACATTTGATGGAAGTGTAGAGAGGATCCTACTATAGCGGCCTCCATTGTATGGGTTCAAGAGATAATATAATACTAGCAATTGTGACATTATTCTGGATACGACAGACTATTGACTTGATCCAACAGACAATTGATATTGACTGGGTCTGACAGACATTTGAGTGGATGTGACAGACATCGCTCTGGATCCGACAGACATATGACTGGATGTGACAGACATAGTCCTGGATATGACAGACGTGATGCTGGATCTGACTGACAATTGACTGTATCTGACAGACGTGATGCTGGATCTGACAGACGTGATGCTGGATCTGACAGACGTGATGCTGGATCTGCCTGAGAATTGACTGGATCTGACAGATATTGTCCTGGATCTGACAGACGTGATGCTGGATCTGACAGACATTTGACTGGATCTGACAGACATTTAACTGGATCTGACAAAAATTGTCCTGGATCTGACAGACGTGATGCTGGATCTGACTGACAATTGACTGGATCTGACAGACGTGATGCTGGATCTGACTGACAATTGACTGGATCTGACATTTAACTGGATCTGACAGATATTGTCCTGGATCTGACAGACGTGATGCTGGATCTGACTGACATTTGACTGGATCTGAAAGACGTGATGCTGGATCTGACAGACGTGATGCTGGATCTGACAGACGTGATGCGGGATCTGACAGACGTTTCGATAAAGTCATCAAGGCAATAATTCAGCATCGCTATTTCGGCTGCGCTCCCTTGTTCGGCGTCCTGTGTTCCAGCACAACCCGCACTAATTTTCTACCCAAAAACGTCCGATATCTATGGCGGTAATCATGCCACGGTTATTACAGCATCGGGTTTTGTCAGGGTTTGGTGGGGGGGGGGGGATGGTATTAACAGTTCAGATATTGGTTACGATCTTCAGATGACATCAAGATATTTCATTCTTTCAGAGATTGAATATAAATGTTGTTTAGCAGCTTAAGAGTTCGATCGAATATCCAAGATCACAGTAGAACATAAATAGGTCACAGTCCACTCCACCTCCCCCCCCACCCCCGCCGCGAGCAAAGACACACCTGGCAATCGGACAGTGAGGCCGAGTATTCGATCCACTCATCTATTAAGGTACTGACATCGATCTGTTGATACTAAAATTTCGATTACTTTGTAGTTTTAAAAGTATGTTGTACTTTTTTTTTTCGCATCCACTCAAATATTCTAGCACAAATAATTTGAAAATTCTCAAGATGAATCGTTGAAAAAAAAAATCTGGGAATGGCAGACGATTGAAAAATGAAATATGTATGTAAATATTGGTATCAGAAAGGAGTACAGGGTGTGTCCCTTAAAACATATTTCAAGATCCTGGGAAATTGTATTCTCAGTCCACTAGGACTACATAAATCTAACAGCGAGTAATTTAACGGTTTATTTTTATCTCTTTTCTTTAATAATTAAATCACACAGTTGTATTGAGATCTGGTGAATATTAACGCGCATTTGTAAAATGGAAATTTATAAATTTCTTTCCCTACAGAGCGTGTATCTGTCAAAATGTTTGCTAAATGAGTTGTGTTATTATTATTATTATTATTATTATTATTATTATTATTATTATTATTATTATTATTATTATTACGTTGTTTCTGCTAGGATGCTGTGGATTAGACCAATTGTATTTGTTTTCAAATATAAACATTTGGATGCACGACCGACCAATGACGAAATAAATATGAAATAAAATAAATACCAGTCCAGAAATGACTCATGTTGATCTGTACACTTTAACCTCTGTTGTTCTAATCGTATCATATGCCTTTTGAATTGATTGAAATATTTCAATCTCCGTTATATGTGTTCCAATCGTATTAGTATTTTATCTTTGCCATTAATATTTGTATTAATTGTCTGGTCTGATTTCTATAAATAGGACTTGTTTAGGGTTTAAGTTGATACGAACTAGTGAAGCGGCTCCTGCAGTTAGGACTATAGGTAGTTACTGACAATACTTATCGCCATTTATGTCATAGAATGTACAGTTAAATGCTGTTGTATGACCCAAAAAAAGGGGCAAGGATATGGGGCGTGCAGAACATGCAAGGCTCTAGATCCCTCCCACCCACCCACACAAATGGGCCACCAACAGCTCATTATATGACTAAATTTATATTTTTGTGGCTTTGTGGTTTTGTGGTTTTCGAATAAATGCTAGGGGCACTGAACATGATTTCTGTATGTGGACCCATAGGAATATGAAGTCTGCATTACACCCACGTATTTCTAGTCACTATAGATCTAACCAGTGCATCATCCAAACTTCTAGTCACTATAGATCTAACCACTTCATCATCCACAACTTCTAGTCACTATAGATCTAACCAGTTCATCATTCAAACTTCTAGTCACTATAGATCTAACGAGCGTATCACCCCAAACTTCTAGTCACTATAGATCTAACCAGTGCATCACCCAGACTTCTAGTCACTATAGATCTAACCAGTGCATCACCAAAACTTCTAGTCACTATAGATCTAACCAGTTCATCATCCAAACTTCTAGTCACTATAGATCTAACCAGTTCATCATCCAAACTTCTAGTCACTATAGATCTAGCCAGTATATCACCCAAAACTTCTAGTCACTATAGATCTAATCAGTTCATCACCCAAAACTTCTAGTCAATATAGATCTAACCAGTTCATCATCCAAACTTCTAGTCACTATAGATCTAACCAGTTCATCATCCAAACTTCTAGTCACTATAGATCTAACCAGTGTATCATACCAAACTTCTAGTCATTATAGATCTAACCAGTGCATCACCCAGACTTCTAGTCACTATAGTTCATCACCCAAAACTTCTAGTCAATATAGATCTAACCAGTTAATCATCCAAACTTCTAGTCACTATAGATCTAACCAGTTCATCATCCAAACTTCTAGTCACTATAGATCTAACCAGTTCATCATCCAAACTTCTAGTCACTATAGATCTAACCAGTGCATCACCCAGACTTCTAGTCACTATAGATCTAACCAGTGCATCACCCAGACTTCTAGTCACTATAGATCTAACCAGTTCATCATCCAAACCTCTAGTCACTATAACTTCGAATCTCACTCGGACCTAATGAGCACCACGTCAACCAGTCATAATTTAAGACTAACCCAGAACAAATTTTGCGAGCTGTGATTGAGTTCAATTAATATCGTGTATCAATTGTGAGCCAACTAACAGTTACGATCACTGTATTTAATGATAAGTTACACACTAAGCTGTATCACACTCTAGACTCATTAGATTTCAAAACAAAAGAAACTCATTAATAATTTTCAAAAGTGTTTTTGCTTCAATTGTTTCTCGGGCTATTTCGTGTGTTAATTCTTTGTTGGTTTCATTCATTTCCGACACAATGAGAAATCAATTCTTTGTTCATTGCATAATTCATAATAAAAAAAAAAGTCAAATTGTAAGGAGTCAAATGAGGCTGTGGGCATTCGAAAAATGCAACTTATAATCACTTCCCTTTAGTTTTAGTCTGCATCCTGACCCAAGTGCAAAACACGAATACAGAACAAAATCTCCAATTGTTTTTGGTTTATTTTGAGCTCTACGCAAGCTAATTGTTATAGGTAAATATAGAGATGAAATGATAAATTTGTCATTTTAACGATTTTATGAAATATCAACTGTGATATTTTCCGTTTATTTAACGGTTTCATTATATTCATATTTTGAGAATTTCCCCCCCCCCCGGTTGAACAAAAACTAATACTTTAATAATCTTTGGTGTCCACAAACTAAAAATTTAAAAGTCTGTCTTTTGTGTCCACAAACTTTTACTTTAATAATCTTTGGTGTCCACAAATTAAAAATGTAATAATCTGTCTTTGGTGTCCACAAACTAATACTTTAATAATCCGTCTTTTGTGTCCAAGTTAAGATTCTTAACAGAAAGAAAACCAATGATATCAAGATAAAGTAATTTTTTTTTCTGCAATCCATTCTTACATTTATGAGGGAAAGGAGGAAGGGGGCGGGGGGAGGGGGTGGAGGGCTTAAGATAAGAAACTATCTGGAGCCATAGGCGAAAGTACATTTAGTGACATCAAGCCAAAGTACAAATGGGGGCCCCAGTCAAAAGTAATTTAAACCCCCAAGCAACGGTAACTCTGATTACTTAAGCCAAATCGATATAAACGCAGTCTATTAAAAAATGTTGGGCCCACATAATTTATGCAATTAGGGCCCATTTATATTTAAAAATCATTTTAGTTACTCCGTTTTATGGCGAAATTAAAATCCCGATAGGAGCCTTTTTCAGCATGGGGGGTGGGGTATGGGTTGTGGGGGGGGTGGGGTGGGGTAGACTGCGGCCTAATTTGCCCCTGCGTAATAAACGCCTCTGGTAATGATTAAAGTAATATTTCTTTGAATGCAAAATGAAAGTATAACGGTACACATATATTTGAAATACAAGTTTCGAATACAGTTCCATGTCAATTGTATTGATTACAGCTTGGTGGATAAACTCATCTTTAATACTTGAAGTTGAAGGAATGCTAACAACATTTTGGACCTCCCCCCCCATGTCTCCCTTCCCCCTCCCCCTGGGTCTACCAGTGCTGGAGCCCCTCTATGACAACTGCTGAAAGGGATTTATGAAATATAAATCTTCGTGGCAGACAAATGCATTCTGTGAAGCCCTCGGGTTAGGCTCTCGCGCCTTTAAGACGAAACGGCGAGTGGCATTCTAATTTACAGACAGTACTCTACATAATACTAGCTGTACCCTGCAAAACATTTGCATAGAGTTATATCCCCTTAGGCTTGGTCGGTAGGCTAGGTTATTTTTGGTTTCGGGCGGATCCGATTTTTTTCATGATTGTATTTTAAACTGGAATACTGTTGTATTACTTCTTTACTTTCGATTTAACGCAGCGCCCAAATCGCTATTATTATATTATATGTTTTAGTATTTATACTATTTAATTTATATCTACAAATAGTCTTAGAGATAAGAAGACACCCATTAGGCATTGCACTGATAATATCAGTTGTAATAAGTCTAAATACAAAAAAAAAAAAAGAAATCATAAAAATTCAATATATTTCTCCCTCCCAAGAAAGTCGATATGTTATTTTCTCTCATAGGTCATGGAGTACTCTGTCAGATCATGACTGATATTTTCTATGTAATAATATTACGGATCACCAGTAATATTGTTAGCGGCATATTTACATTTCTAGATGTTTAAAGTTCCTTCTGTTATTTTCTAGATTAACCCCCCCCCCACCCCGAGGTGTTTTATAAATTCTTACACAATATTATACGTTATATAACAACTCACAATAATATCAAATACAGGTATTTCTTCATAGTATTATTCAATACTTTATACATGTGAATAATATATATATATATATATATATATATATATATATATATATATATATATATATACATTCTTGTTATATTAGCTTATTACGTAAATCCATAAATAAGTAACAATAAATTTGTCTTTTTTTTAATGAATCTTAAATAAAATCTGTTTGTTAATTGTTTTGTTGTTTGTGTTTAGATTTACACCAAAATGAAGTGAAGACAAAATTGGATCACAAGTTACATATATGGCGGCTCTCTATCACAAAGTGAATATTTTCACAAAACAAAAGTACATGCTGAACCGATTCTTCTTGGAACGTATTTCAGTTAAATAAAGAAAAAATAATTATAAACAATTGTTTTCTTTTCAAACATAAAACAAATGTACTTTTAATTCTTTAATTTTCTTTTGAAGTGGGCTTTATATGAATGTCATTATGTACTGTATACATATGTCATTATGTACTGTATATTAGTGTATATCTATGTCATTATGTACTGTATATCTATGTTATTATGTACTGTATATCTATGTCATTATGTACTGTATATTAGTGTATATCTATGTCATTATGTACTGTATATTAGTGTATATCTATGTCATTATGTACTGTATATATATATATATATGTCATTATGTACTGTATATCTATGTCATTATGTGCTGTATATCTATGTCAATATGTACTGTATATATATATGTCATTATGTACTGTATATATATGTCATTATGTACTGTATATATATATATATATGTCATTATGTACTGTATATCTATGTCATTATGTACTGTTATATATCTATGTCATTATGTACTGTGTTTACTGTATTTTTATGTCATGATGTACTTTATTTCTATGTCATTACATACTGTATTTTTATGTCATTATGTACTGTATATCTATGTCATTATGTACTGTTATATATCTATGTCATTATGTACTGTATATACTGTATTTTTATGTTATTATGTACTGTATATCTATGTCATTATGTAGTGTATATTTAAAGAAAGGGTGGACTCAGAAATTTGAGAGAGAGAGAAAGACAGAGAGAGACAGTGAGAGATACATAGAGAATATATACACCTCTTTTAGGAAATCCATTCAGTAATTTCAGTAACATAGTAAGTGTTCCTACTTGGAAGTGTAATTTTTCTGGCTCAGGACTATATTTTGTATAAAAAGTTCCCTTAAGCCCCAAAGGGCCCATCGGGGCAGGCGCAGATGAAGTGTAGAATGTATCTGTTTCAGTGACCTCGGCATATGAAGAGATTGTGGGGTTAGCACAACGCCCAGCCGCGTTTACTCCCCATACTTTAAATCAGGTACCCATTTAAAGCTGGGTGGACTTATGGGACTTTCACCAGGACCTGAAAAAATCCCAAGGTTATCACTTAGATTCGAACGCTGGACCCCCCTTCGGTCGAAAGTCGAGCGCTCTACACCGCACAAATAATAATTCTGTTCCTACCTCAACTTTTACTAACTTTGCGCTACCCGGCGACCCATATTGTGTCGCGAAAATAAAATTAGCGTATTTCAGTTTGATACTAAATTGTACTAACTGATAATATAAATGAATTAAGTTTACCAAAATTAAAAAATGAAAAATCTACTAAAAAAAATGGGTTATATATTTTCAAAACATTTCTGAATCCAACTCTCACTAGTATAAAGGATAACATAAGCTGGATGACAAAGAGTATTATACAGTAAAATATTTTACACAAAACTAATTCGTAAAAAAAAAAAATTAAAATGTACGAGACTCATATTAAAATTAAATAAAACAAAAAAACATTTAGAGTGCAATGCGATATCAAAACTTTTTATTTATAACAAAATTCTTTTTTTAAGTTTATAAATTACAAATATCAAAAGTGTAATAACAATAAATGTTAGTTAGTTAGCCAGAGAGAAAGACAGACAGACAGACAGACAGACAGATAGATAGATAGACAGATAGATAGATATATAGATAGATCGATAGATAGATAGATAGATAGATAGATAGATAGATAGATAGATAGATAGATAGATAGATAGATAGATAGATAGATAGATAGATAGATAGATAGATAGATAGATAGATAGATAGATAGATAGATAGATAGATAGATAGATAGATAGATAGATAGATAGATAGATAGATAGATCTAGGTAAGTGTCCATCTGGATATGATAAATTGTACGAATTAGTTTTTTCGTTCACTTTATTTCAGAATATCATCTGAATAAAGAAATTTCATTTTAATAGTGTAGCAATAAATTTGTGGTAGAATTTTCGTGACGCCCCAAGACAACACAGTCAATATGGTCCCAGGACTACGCAGTCAATATGGCTCCAAAACTATGCAGTCAATATAGTCCCATGACCACAAAGTCGATCCCAAAACTACGCAGTCAATTTGGTCCCAAAACTATGCAGTCAATATGTTGACGGCTCATTAATTTCTATAAAAAGAATCGCCGACTTTCTTCTTGATCTCCTTCCTGATAGGACGACATCCCCGAATTACTCTTATCAATCATTATTTTCTGTTGCCATGGTATACAAGCTTTACTTCCTAACATAGACATGGTCAACTAGGCGTTCTACCGTGTGACTGGTGAGAGTTTTGTGATAGATAGATGGGTTTCTCATCCTTCTTTACACCACCGCTGCCACCAACAACCGGTCAAGCCTCAAACAGTGGCTTGATGGATCTTAGCCGCTTCCAGCACAGCGGCGAACTCAATGGAGGTCAGCGGCATATTTTCACCGACGGTCATCCACAACGTCTTGTCCATCTGAGCAAAAAGAAAAAACAACAAAAATTGAGGGTGAATAATAATAATTAATACATCGATGCAGAGGCGTATAAATAGGCAAACTAGGCCGCTGTGTGGGGCCTCACTGCTTAAGTGGCCCTCAATTAGGACTATTATTTTTTGCCAACCTAAATGTCTAGCTTGACATTAATCAAAAGCCGTGAGTGGGGTAACCTAGAGAGCATTTTAGCCAGGGTGCCCCCAAGTACACCTAAGCCTAGTGTCCCCAAATGAACATAAGCCTAGTGCCCCAAAATAAACCTAAGCCTAGCGCCCCAAATAAACCCAAGCCTAGCGCCCCCAAATGAAGCTAAGCCTAGTTCCCCCAAATAAACCTAAGCCTAGCGCCCCAAATAAACCTAAGCCTAGCGCCCGAAATAAACCTAAGCCTAGTGCCCCCAAAATAAACCTAAGCCTAGTGCCCCCAAATGAACCTAAGCCTAGTGCCCACAAATGAAGCTAAGCCTAGTGCCCCCAAATGAACCTAAGCTTAGTGCCCCAAATAAACCTAAGCCTAGCGCCCCAAATGAACCTAAGCTTTGTGCCCCCAAATGAACCTAAGCCTAGTGCCCTCAAATAAACCTAAGCCTAGTGCCCACAATTGAAGCTAAGCCTATGGTTCGTAAACCTTTTTTTGCCTGCAGCCCCAAATGTTGCAATGTTCTCCCAACTGTACCTTTTCCTAATTCCCAAAAAAAAAAACGTAAAGACATCTCTGTGTGCCGCCTATTATTGTACCACAAAGTAACAATAAAGATGTTTCCTTTAAGTTGAGCCACCACATCGGTGTTACAATTTCTACATAAGTCTCTTCATGAATTACATATGAAGGCGAATATTTTTTTATAAACCTTTAGAATAATATCATACAATCGGCCAAGTAGACCACAAGAGAAGTAACATATACACAAGTATTTTGACTCCCAAGACATAAACAACAATTTCATCGCATGATTGGTCTGACTTTATCTTGTGGGTTTAAAGCGCCTACAGCGCATCCAAATAATTCACCAAACGGCTTCACCCGCAGTAATTTACCACTGGGAAGTGTACGCCTCCCCCCTCCCCTTCAGTCATTTCTCTTTTCCCTCTAAATTGTGTCCCAGCCCATCCCCCATCCCCCATCTGACCCCCATGACCCTAAATCTATTCTCCAGGTCCTGATAATCTTTCACCGTCTCAATACTCGCGCTGACAGTGGGGAATTAGTTCCCGCCAATGAGAAACATATAACTCATATACGTGACTATAGGGCAGTGACGTCCAGTATTGCTGGACCCGCACAGGTTATCGGGTTTAGATAAATACGACTATTTGCTTTATAGTTTTGCAGAAATGCCAGCTTGTCGGAAACCTCTTTACATTACGTTCTCTCATTTCTTAAAAGCAAAAACCTCTTTTTTTATAAGAAAAGAAAAAAATCTTTGAGGAGTAAAAGAATTTCATGAGTTTAAGGTTAGAGAGACCCAAACGATAATAAGTGTTGCAGTGTATTTCATTCATCTAAAATGCTTAAAAGTTCTAAAATATATAACGGTTCTATAACGGTAAGCAGCTAAAACTGACCAAACATGTACATATAACGCATCAAACTAATATACGATTAGTGGCAGACTGTGGTATGATTATTTTTGTTGTCTAGGGCCTACAGTAGACGAATCTTATTTAGAGTAACTCAAAGAATATTTCTTTGTTTTTTTATAACATAAAAAGTGAAAAAATCTAAATGTTTAGTTATGTCGTGTATACTTTGAAATACGTCACTGTTAACTTCAGATCTGATAATGAAACAAAAGATATTTAGACATTTTTAATTCGACTATCACCGTACACAGTTTGTGAAGTCTGGTTATTAATATTTTTTCATACTATCTGGTGATGTCCTGATGGTATTGTTCTGCTGGTATTACAAAATTTAATAATGAATTATCGCACCATTATATATTAACTTTTTCTCGCCAAAAATTAAAACTGTCTGAAGGTTGATTGTGGGACGGATGGCCGAGTGGTGTAGATACTCGATTGAGAGTTCAGGGTTCGATCCTCGGTGAGAACCATGGAAATTTTTCCAGGTGAAATGTGTTTCAAAGTCGTCCCACAAGTCCACCCAGCTTTAAATGGGTACCTGACTTAAGTTGGGGAAGTAAAGGCGGCTGGGCGTAGTGCTAACCACACAACCCCTTCATATGCCGAGGTTATAGAAACATATGAATTCTACACTTCATCTGCCCCGATAGCCCTTTAGCGCTAAGGAAACTTTACTGAAGGTTGATTAGGAAAATCCAAACTCTTTACTTTTTCGCGTGGGAGGGAAATTTGGTGATCGAAGAGGAAAGACTCTTTGCGTTTTTTTTTGTCACCATTTCAACAAAAAATTGTGAAAACTGAGCCAAGTGAAATAAAAAGATCAATGTTTTGAAAATTCACCCACGCCATTTGTTAAACATTCGAAATTTTTATGTAAAACCAGAGAGTGTCCGCTTTGTTTTCAATCAATCTATAAACAAATATCTAAAAACAAAAAAAAAAAAAGCTTACTGCGACCACAAAGCTTATCCCCCCCGACCATGGGCGCCGCTAAGAATTTTTCCAGGGGGGGGGGGCAAACATTTTCCAGGGGGGGCAAATAACAACTTTATGACATTTTTTTTTAAATGTAAGGGGGGTGAGCAAATGCCGCCCTCTTATATGACATTTTTTCAAAAACGCCCCCCCTGCCCCCCCCCCATGAATACGCACATGCCCCCGACACTGGAATCTATATTCTCTTCACGTAAAATCGCCTTAGCCTCTAACTTAACATATTAAATAGTTATTACCATCCAAACCCCCCCCCCACACACACACACACAACTGACCTCTTTGAGTCTGGCATCGAAACAATCCTTGTACTTGTAATGAAAGTTCCAGATCTCGGTCTCACACCAGGCGTTGTCCGTGTTGTTGACGTCATCCTCGTAGCCCCTGTACACCATGATGGCCGAGTAGCCAAAGTAGGCATAGGCCGACTTCTTCTTCTTCTGCAGCTCGGGGGAGGCGAACTGGCTGAAATACTTTGTGGGGGGTGGGTGGGGGGTGGACGTGGGATGAATTCATTGAGGAGACTCAAGCACAATAAAAAAACAAGCATTAGGGTTATGGTAGCAGGAGGCTGTGTACACACGTTGTTACTAGTGACAGTCTGTGTACACATGTCTTTACTTCTGGCAGTCTGTGTACACACGTTGTTACTAGTGACAGTCTGTGTACACATGTCTTTACTTCTGGCAGTCTGTGTACACATGTTGTTACTAGTGACAGTCTGTATACACATGTCTTTACTTCTGGCAGTCTGTGTACACATGTTGTTACTAGCGCCAGTCTTTGTACAAATGTTAATAGTGACAGTATGTGTTTAAACGTTACTATTGACAGTATGTGTACAATTGTTATTACAAGAGGCATGCTGTGTACAATGTGATTTTAAGTAGTCAGCTATGTAAACATATTTGTGTACATTTTTTGCTAATTAGTTTATAATTATTAATGTCAACGGCAGAGTGTACACATGTTTAAATAAAATAACAACGAAAAATAATCTACAGCCTGCTCTGGACGACATCCTAAGTTCCTGTCACAATGTCAAATTTGTTTCATTCAACACATCTTACATGTCACATTACAAAATGAATCAAATGTAGTTATTGATACTAAATAACATAATAACACATGACATTGATGACATAATGATAGAAAATAATGATAGCGATGACAGTATGTAAGTATATTTTATCTCCGTCATTCAAATGAAACATTTTTATTTTGAGCTGTCTTAAAAGCATACACCATATTCAGCACTAACACATACACCTTAATCGTGAGTTGTATTTTCAGTTATGTTTACTTGTGACTTCATAAAAAGTCTTACTACTGTCGGTCGTTTTAAACTCCCACACCCTGCAGCAATGATGTCTGTCGCTCACATGAGAGGGAGGGGGAGAGAGAGAGAGAGAGAGAGAGAGAGAGAGAGAGAGAGAGGAACGGGGAGAGAGATATGGAAAGAATGAGAGATGGAGATAGATGTTTACACCCATTTGTAATCGTGAGCTGTCCTCTGGCTACCGTCCGTTGATGGACACTGCATATGTTACTGACAGGCAATGTACTTTAACAAAAAAAAAACAATGATTCCGACTTTAGTCAATGTACGACGACGGATTAAGATCTATCCAGTTATAACTACCTATATTTTTTTTACAAACAGTTTTTGTTGTACTTTGACAATACTTCATACAATATGTATTGTTTCAATATAGCTAACATTGTTCAAGCTAACACCGGTTTGAACACACTGGCCGACGAGGGGAGTGGGGGGGGGGGAGGAAGGCAGATAGGCGCTTTGGTAAGCAACCTGATCTACATGCTGTAGGTTACTAAATCAGCCCACAGGCGTGTCTAGACACCCATCTATGTCTCCGTGGCTCCTCCATGCTCATTGCACTAACGGCTTTTGTGGGGGGAGATAGAATGGCAATACAAAAACCCGTCCAATAAGATCTAAGAGATAAACATCCTTTCATAGACTTTACAAAGTACCTAAGACGGCAGCTTTTTCATTTTTTGCGTTGTTTTTTTTTCAGTATTTTATTGAAAGTTTTTTTTTTCCTCCTGAGTTGAAATATTGAAACAACATCACCAAGCACTAAGATGATTATTGTGTATGTTTAACATTTTTTTTTTAAAAGTATGCTTCAAAATGCTTAATGATTCATAATGGGTTCCATAATCCTGCACTGTTCTAAACCAACCCACTGTTTCCCCCCCCCCCCCCCCAAAGTGCTAGAATTTTGATCGGGCTCCACTTATATATATAAATATATTTGTGGTGCTATCCCTTGGTTGAACACCCCAATGGTGAGCGGGGGGGGGGGGGGGTAGGGGGCACATCAGTCTGACTAGGGCATGAACAAATAGTCTTATGCATCTGTCAAAAGGATTCTTTCATGTAATCTCTTGGTAAATGAACAAAGGGGGGGGGGGGGAAGGGGAGGTGTACCTCCTTAATGCTAAGTATCGCTGACACGCAAAGCTCAACAGCCGGTAGCCATATTGTTATGACCGTTGGCCCAAGCTGCACTAGCCTATATCATCTACATACACTATGTACTGTAACGATAAAAAAAAATAATCAATACGATCTGAACGCTATAATCGCAGGTATTATGGGGTATTTTCAGTGATGGGGGCGATTGAGTTCAGTACGTTTCGATAAATGCACATTTCGATAACTGGGTCTTGTGTCTACAGATCGTCAGGGCAATCTTTTGTCTAGGTCAGGGATTTAAAAATATAAAGCTTGCTGTAGTAGTCGTAGTGACCTGCATTCAGAAGCGTTACTGAGGTTTTTTGAAAGCTTTATTGTGCTGAGATACTGAGTCTTATGTTGTAGGCTGTTTTTAACAGACTGTTAATATTGGGGTGGGGGTGTGGGAGGGGGCCCTAAACAGACTGTTAATAATGGGGTGGGGGTGTGGGAGGGGGCCCTAGACACAGACTGTTAATATTGGGGGAGGGAGGGGGGTCCTAGGCGAATACGTTTTATAGTTTCGGAGGGACTTTAAATATTAGGTACAGACTTTCAATATTTCTGGTCAATTGAACAATGCATTATATATTTTGCTGAACAATATTTGCTGGGTTAAGTTTCACAGTTCAGTAAATGCGATTCTGAATATTTTATGCACACAGGTAGATTTCCTATCCAGCATCGTGGTGGAGCAGACACATTATGTACACATTTCAATAACGTTTAAGTATAATTTGTTTTCAATTAAGTACACCATCGATTGAATACAGTGACGAATTTGAAAGCGGTAAAAAGGTGGGGGACGGGAGTCTGGGGGGGGGGGATATCAACTAGGGCAGCCGCTAAAGTTATTTTGCCTTGGTGGTGGTTGGATGGGGGGGGAGGAGAGGAGATGAGAGACCCGTGAGAAGAGAGAGGTATAGTGAGGTATAGGGGTCAAGTGATTAGGCCTCGTATTAACCCTAGCCCAGAGTTTTGTGAGATTACTGGTAAAGTTGGTCCTGACTGATTATTGAATTAGCCGCACCCGTCCTTTGTGTGAGGCCTTAGATTCAAACATAAGTAACAAGCTAAACAAAAAATAACCTAAACTAATAACAACCTAAACAAATAACAACCTAAACAAATAACAACCTAAACTAATAACAACCTAAACAAAAAATAACCTAAACAAATAACAACCTAAACAAATAACAACCTAAACTAATAACAACCTAAACATTTAATAACCTAAACTAATAACAACCTAAACTAATAACAACCTAAACAAATAACAACCTAAACTAATAACAACCCAAACAAATAACAACCTAAACAAATAACAACCTAAACAAATAACAACCTAAACTAATAACAACCTAAACAAATAACAACCTAAACAAATAACAACCTAAACAAATAACAACCTAAACTAATAACAACCTAAACAAATAACAACCTAAACAAATAACAAGCTAAACAAATAACAAGCTAAACAAAAAACAACCTAAACAAATAACAACCTAAACTAATAACAACCTAAACAAATAACAACCTAAACAAATAACAACCTAAACAAATAACAACCTAAACAAATAACAACCTAAACTAATAACAACCTAAACAAATAACAACCTAAACAAATAACAACCTAAACAAATAACAACCTAAACTAATAACAACCTAAACAAATAACAACCAAGCTAAACAAATAACAACCTAAACAAATAAACAACCTAAACAAATAACAACCTAAACTAAATAACAACCTAAACAAATGACAACCTAAAACTAATAACAACAACCTAAACTAATAACAACCTAAACTAATAAAACAACCCTAAACAAATAACAACCTAAACTAATAACAACCCAAACAAATAACAACCTAAACAAATAACAACCTAAACAAATAACAACCTAAACTAATAACAACCTAAACAAATAACAACCTAAACAAATAACAACCTAAACTAATAACAACCTAAACTAATAACAACCTAAACAAATAACAACCTAAACTAATAACAACCTAAACAAATAACAACCTAAACAAATAACAACCTAAACAAATAAAAACCTAAACAAATAACAACCTAAACTAATAACAACCTAAACAAATAATAACCTAAACAAATAACAACCTAAACAAATAACAACCTAAACTAATAACAACCTAAACAAATAACAACCTAAACAAATAACAACCTAAACTAATAACAACCTAAACTAATAACAACCTAAACAAATAACAACCTAAACTAATAACAACCTAAACTAATAACAACCTAAACAAATAACAACCTAAACTAATAACAACCTAAACAAATAACAACCTAAACAAATAACAACCTAAACAAATAACAACCTAAACTAATAACAACCTAAACAAATAACAACCTAAACTAATAACAACCTAAACTAATAACAAGCTAAACAAATAACAACCTAAACTAATAACAAGCTAAACTAATAACAACCTAAACTAATAACAACCTAAACTAATAACAACCTAAACTAATAACAAGCTAAACAAATAACATCCTAAACTAATAACAACCTAAACAAATAACAACCTAAAGTAATAACAAACTAAACAAATAACAAGCTAAACAAAAAACAACCTAAACAAATAACAACCTAAACTAATAACAAGCTAAACAAATAACAACCTAAACTAATAACAACCTAAACAAATAACAACCTAAACAAATAACAACCTAAGCAAAAAACAACCTAAACAAATAACAACCTAAACAAATAACAACCTAAACAAATGACAACCTAAAACTAATAACAACCTAAACAAATAACAACCTAAACAAATAACAACCTAAACTAATAACAACCTAAACAAAAAACAACCTAAACTAATAACAACCTAAACAAATAACAACCTAAACAAATAACAACCTAAACAAATAACAACCTAAACAAATAAAAACCTAAACAAATAACAACCTAAACTAATAACAACCTAAACAAATAATAACCTAAACAAATAACAACCTAAACAAATAACAATCTAAACTAATAACAACCTAAACAAATAACAACCTAAACTAATAACAGCCTAAACTAATAACAAGCTAAACAAATAACAACCTAAACTAATAACAACCTAAACAAATAACAACCTAAACAAATAACAACCTAAACTAATAACAACCTAAACAAATAACAAGCTAAACAAATAACAACCTAAACAAATAACAACCTAAACTAATAACAACCTAGACAAATAACAACCTAAACTAATAACAACCTAAACAAATAACAACCTAAACTAATAACAAGCTAAACAAATAACAACCTAAACTAATAACAAGCTAAATAAATAACAACCTAAACTAATAACAAGCTAAACAAATAACAACCTAAACTAATAACAAGCTAAACAAATAACAACCTAAACTAATAACAAGCTAAACAAATAACAAGCTAAACTACTAACAAGCTAAACTAATAACAAGCTAAACTAATAACAAGCTAAACTAATAACAACCTAAACTAATAACAAGCTAAACTAATAACAAGCTAAACTAATAAAAAGCTAAACTAATAACAAGCTAAACAAATAACAAGCTAAAATAATAACAAGTTAAACTAATAACAAGCTAAACTAATAACAAGCTAAACAAATAACAGCCTAAACTAATAACAAGCGAAACTAATAACAAGCTAAACTAATAACAAGCTAAACAAATAACAACCTAAACTAATATCAAGCTAAACTAATAACAAGCTAAACTAATAACAAGCTAAACTAATAACCTAAACTAATAACAAGCTAAACTAATAACCTAAACTAATAACAAGCTAAACTAATAACCTAAACTAATAACAAGCTAAACTACTTACAAGCTAAACTAATAACAAGCTAAACTAATAACAAGCTAAACTAATAACAAGCTAAACTAATAACCTAAACTAATAACAAGCTTAACTAATAACCTAAACTAATAACAAGCTAAACTAATAACAAACTAAACTAATAACCTAAACTAATAACAAGCTAAACTAATAACAAGCTAAACTAATAATCTAAAGTAATAACAAGCTAAACTAATAACTTAAAACGATAAGAACAAAAATAATTTCAACACGCGAGTTGTGGCGGCTAATTCGAGAGTTTTCCCCCGGACGCCACAAACCCTAGTTAAGCTTTACAGCTTTGAGGATGTGCGTTTCAAGGGCGGCTACATAATCTATGGAGTGACACAGGCTATGAAGCACTGAGTGGCACTAACGTTTGGACCTTGGTCGTGGAAAGACTGCGCAAGATTCTGTTTTATGAAAGCTGTGTTTTATATACCCAGTACATGGCACCATAGACTCTCAGAGGCGAGTTCTACTGATTTATGAAAGCTGTGTTTTATATATCCAGTACATGACACCATAGACTCTCAGAGGCGAGTTCTACTGATTTATGAAAACTGTGTTTTATATACCCAGTACATGGCACCATAGACTGTCAGGGTAGTTCTACTGTTTTCGCGACCCTATGAAACATTCTGGTGAAATCCGCGACATGCGATCCCTGGACTGTAAAGTCGTTCTAGCCTGGCAAGTGTGAAGGGATATTAAAAATAAAAAATGAACAAATAACATAAATTGTGAGTTGAACCACTTTGTAAGGTTTCACCTCATGACTGTCTCCACTCTCCAGGTTCGTTCTTACGTTATTGTTTTTTTTGGAGGGGTGGGTGTGCGGGACATATTGCGGCCCCTAACGGCTTTAGACAAAGGTACATCTAGGGACGGATGGCCGAGAGGTGTAGATACTCGACTGTCGACCTGAGAGTCATGGGTTCGATCCTCGGTGAGGACCAAGGGAATTTTTCCAGGTGAAATTTCTTTCAAAGCCGTCCCACAAGTCCACCCAGCTTTAAATGGGTACCTGACTTTAGTTGGTGAAGTAAAGGCGGCTGGGCGTTGTGCTAACCACACAACCCCTTTATATGCCGAGGTTATAGAAACAGATGAATTCTACACTTCATCTGCCCCAATGGCCCTTTAGGGCTAAGGGAACTTTACTTACTTACATTTAGGGACACGTGACAAAAGTTCATTTGGACGCACTAGGCAACACATCTCTGTGAAGGCCGCCCCTTGAGATTCGTGAGCCCATAATAGTCTTAAACCATTGGGACGCCCTCACCACCTCCAATTAATTAAGTATTTTTTTTAACATTAAGGCAAAAAAAATAAAATATTCCAATAAGGGGGCCCCGTTAGCATTGGCGGGGGGGGGGGGAACGTAGACATACGCCTAGTTTGCCAATCTATAAGAATGGCTCTGATTGCTACTGCAACCGGATGAGCGAAAAAGGCTAAAGAGTACTAACAAAAATTTATGTCTATTACCAGTTTAAAAAAAAAGTGTTGAAAAAAAGGGAAGAGTGGACACAGAAAGAAACAGTGCAATACATTCAGATGCGTATACAAAGCTTGTTGGAACCCCGCGCGCAGAAAAAAATTCTGTTCACGTTCAGAGAATACAAAGAAAGGTCAAATTAAGTTCAGAGTTCAAAGTTTTTTTTTTTAGGGCCCTTTAAGGAGAAGGGGGTGAAGGTATCTGAACTCATTCCATACCTCTATCATTTCTTCTTGGTCAAAGTTACACGGCACATCCAGGTCAGCCTCTTTGAACAAAGAACTCAGCAACACACTACACATTGTGCTGTACGGGTTGTTGCCGTAGTTGACCAGTCCCTGGACATTCAACACACACGCACACGCACACACACAAAGATAATAATTTCACTTAAATGAGGCAAAAACATTGTGTAATATTACACTTACATGAGACAGAAACATCGTGTTATATTACAATTACCGATAACACATATGTGGTGTATAATTACACTTACCAAATACGGATACCTTATCTACAATTACACTTACAGATGGGCAACTATCGTAAGTATTGTTACACTTACAGAAGGTATACATATCGTAAGTTTTGTTAAACTTACAGAAGGTATACATATCGTAAGTATTGTTACACTTACAGTAGGAATAAATATTGTAAATACTGTTACACTTACAGAAGGTATAACTATCGTATGTTAGACTTACAGAAGGTATAACTATCGTAAGTATTGTTACACTTACAGAAGGTATAAATATTGTAAGTACTGTTACACTTACAGAAGGTATAAATATCGTCAGTAGTGTTACACTTACAGAAGGTATAAATATCGTCAGTAGTGTTACACTTACAGAAGGTATAAATATCGTAAGTAGTGTTACACTTACAGAAGGTATAAATATCGTAAGTATTGTTACACTTACAGAAGGTAAACATATCGTAAGTAGTGTTACACTTACAGAAGGTATAAATATCGTAAGTATTGTTACACTTACAGAAGGTAAACATATCGTAAGTAGTGTTACACTTACAGAAGGTATAAATATCGTAAGTAGTGTTACACTTACAGAAGGTATAAATATCGTAAGTAGTGTTACACTTACAGAAGGTAAACATATCGTAAGTACTGTTACACTTACAGAAGGTATAAATATTGTAAGTATTGTTACACTTACAGAAGGTATAAATATTGTAAGTATTGTTGCACTTACAGAAGGTATAAATATTGTAAGTATTGTTACACTTACAGAAGGTATAAATATCGTATGTTACACTTACAGAAGGTATAAATATCGACCGTGCATCCGAACTGTCCTGGGACAGAATGACCTCCATTTTCTTCTCGTTCATTTTAGTGCCGGACTGTTGACCAGACGACTTCCAGCGGGAGATGACGGCCTTGACATTGTGGTTTGGACCCCAGCGGTACAGATTTCCCCTTCCTCTCAGACCGGTCCTGCCCATCGGGTTTCTACATAGAACACACAATGGCGGACATATATTTATTTTATTCTATTTTTTTTTTCATAACTGGTGGGTCGTGAATCCCGTCATTTTGAGAATCCCTGCCTACAATTGCCTACAAACTTTGGTTGACAATATTGGACCACAGAATGTAACAACACCACATCCACCATCACCACCCCACATCTCTCTCTCCCCAACTCCCCCAAATTCGCAACGTGACTCAGGTCAATCACAAGATAAGGCACGGCGTTTTCTCTCTGTTGTCAAGTTTACCTGGGCACACCTGTCGTATCGATCTCGTACAGAAATGGCTGGTTGTTCACGGTAATCATCGATGTCCGGTCAATCGTCCCTTCTTTTCCACTGGGCAGGGTCAATGTCTGGACTGCGTTGTACTGGGGCTCGAACGGAACGTACGCGGTGACCGGTTGCTCGTCGTCATTGGCCGGCGGAAGTGTGAGTGACGCCCTCACGTGGTGGAATCTGGAACGATGGCGGTGTTGTTGATTATCTATCTATCTATCTATCTATCTATCTATCTATCTATCTATCTATCTATCTATCTATCTATCTATCTATCTATCTATCTATTTATCTATCTATCTATCTATGTATCTATCCATACATCCATCTGACCTATATTGTCAGTATAGAAACAAATTTATTTCTACTCACACATCCATCTCATCACCACATACTGTTGATTGAGTTAACACTTACTAAATCACTGGATGTCCGAATGAAGTATTCGGTATTTCGCTCTATTGGTCTAACCTATTAACACAGCCACAAAAAGAATTCCATGACCTGCTCTGTACATTTCCGTGTCATTTCTCTTTAAGCCCCCTTTGGATTCCTTAACAGAACAACTACTCACAAGACCTCACTTTCCCCAAAAAGTGGACAATCGGAATTTCCCGGAATGAGTCTCTATTTATATCCTATAATCTTTAAACAAATTCTGTCCTACCAAAACATTTGGTCACTACTTTGAATGGTTTGAGGGGCGGGGAGGGGATTATCCCTACTATTCCAGTCAGAGTCTCACACCCCCTAACATTTACCCAAACATCAGGCTATGAACCCTAAATCCCATGTTCTATACATGTACTTACAGTAGAACATTCGGGTCGACCCACACTTGGAGTTCAGGTGGGTACTCCTCTACTGGCTTGGAGTAGGTTACCGGGTCGTACTGTTCAAACTCTACCTGTGATGGATTCCGGTGTCTTAGTAAACTGTTGTGCTGTTTACTTTATTGTCTACGCGTTTGTTTGTCTGTTTGTGCTGTCAGCTACGAGTGATGTTTATTGTCTGTTTTGTTAGGTAAGTGCATGGTCCTTTTTTTGTTGTTGGTCGGGTTGGACAGCCAGCTGTATCCGTATGAATGTATCTTATGGTGAACGTGTTTGTAATGCAACTGTCGCAGTTCTCTTTTTCGCCACTGTGCCCCAAAGGGTGGGGAAAGTATACCACTCACACGTACGTTCTTTACATTGTTGGTTGTTTTAAACGAAAATTATATGTATCTGCTTATTACTGCATAAGCTTTGCCTAACCCCCCTCGGGGTACGCGCGCCACCGGTTGAGAAACGCGGATGTAATGCGTTTTAAGATGTGCCTGTATGTTAGTTGCATTCGGTTTGAATTGTGTGAATGCCGATCATAAATACTACTAGCTGTACCCTGCAAAACCTTTGCATAGAGTTATGTCCCCTTAGTCTTGATCGGCGGTAGGCTAGGTTATTTTTTGGTTTCGGGCAGATCCGATGTTTTCATGATTGTATTTTAAACTGGAATACTGTTGTATTAATTCTTTACTTTCGATTTAGCGCACAACCCAAATCGCTTTTATTTATATAGATACTTAAAATTACTGGTTAATTCAATCGTTCGCAGATATCATCGGACACGTGGGCTCCGCTAAGCCGACTAGATTCCCCCTTCCCGGGCATCAGACGGCCTTGAATTTAAGCAACGGCTTATCCAATCAAAGTACACGAGTGAAATAAATAGTCGACTTGACCTAATTCTTATTTTTGGCACCGGAAATTTTCAGTTTTCATTAGACAGCGCTTACATTAACAATTTCAATTTTATTATATTACATAAAGCTGTAAAAATAATTGTAACATTGATTTATGAACAATCACAATTGATCATTAATCTTGTTTGTCATTTAATATTTCACAATGTTATTCTTCCATTATTTAATCCTTTTTTTTTCATACATTTCCAGTTTTATCGTCGACTCTTCTCCATCACCCACCCAAAACACCCCCACCTTCTCTTCAAATCCCTTTGCCCCACTACAACGAGAACAACTAGCGCAATCCTAGATAAGATAAACCATCCCATGCGCCGGTATTATTTTAAAGTGACTTGCGGCCATCTTGGTGTACCATTCCCACAATCCCCTAACAAGTCTGACTGTTTTTTTTTTCTCATACTCTCTATACCTCCCATGGCACGTCTTTCTCCAGGACAGGAAATCGGTTTATGTCAGTTCCAGGATACCGAGATTGCCTGGAGGCTATATGAATGGGGCGGGCTTGTGTTTGGGCCTTCTGTGCTTGGGCTTTGGGGTCTGCGGTCATGGAGATAAAAAAAAACGTTGAAGAGTAACGAGAGCCATCAGGCTTTGTTCTGTCGCTCATCGTCTTTCTTCAACAAAGTGAAATCCAATAAAACATTATGCAAATCAATCTCGAAACAAATACTAATAACGGAAATTCACTTTCATGACTGTTAAACAGGGCTAAGCAGGGTGCTAAGAATAGTGCTAAGCAGAGTGCTAAGAATAGAGCTAAGAATATTGCTAAACAGAGTGCTCAGAATAGTGCTAAGCAGAGTGCTAAGAATAGTGCTAAGAATAGTGCTAAACAGAGTGCTAAGAATAGTGCTAAGCAGAGTGCTAAGGATGGTGTTAAGCATTGTGTAAGAATAGTGCTAAGAATAGTGCTAGCAGAGTTATTTTAATCTTTTTTCGTGGAATCTATAGAGGGAGGGGGTTGGGGACTTCTGGCATGGCCGCTTTCATGGATGAAAAATTAGAAACGGAAGGAATTTTAGAGGCGGATTCTAATGGGTTACACCCGAGACCCTCAAAAAGCCTCAGTTTATTCATTTTTTTAGTGTTCAACTCTAATGGCATCAAAAAGTATTTATATTTTCTATGTATTTTAAAACATAATATACATGCTCCACCCCCCACCGCTCCCCCAAACACACGATTAATTATAAATAATTTCTTCAAGGCTCGAAATAAACCGACACTAAATTTAAAAAAAAAAAAAACTCCTTAGAGATAACAGAATTAAAACAAAAAAAAAACAGATTTAGAACCGCTTGTATTAAAAACCGTTTGTGTAAAGTAAAGTTCTTTAAGTGTAAATTACCCAGAGAGTGTAGTGTATTGAGTAAACCTTCCAAGACGAATCCAATCAGATTTTGGTTATGTTCGATGTCCACTAATCGGTCAGTTAAGGTCCGAGTCATGAGCTTCTGTTTATTGTTCTCTTCCTCTAGCTGGGCCACACTGTTTAAAACGGACAAAATTTGAACGGACACAGCCATGGCTCATTTTTTATGTGTGTGTGTGTGTGTGTGTGTGTGTGTGTGTGAATCCGTACAGCTTTTTTTGTGTATGCTGTTATCTTTGTGTACCAGGTAACTGGCTCCTTACATAAAGAACTTCTCACGGAATGCAACGTAAACCGGAAACGTGCTAGCGGCGTAACTTTGATTAGGATCAGTAACTCTGTTCAGCCTCTTTTTTTCATTTTCGCCGTATAGCCATGCAGTATCGATTTAAGTGTTCAAAACGTCAACTTTTATTTATTTTTTGAGACAATTATCACATACGTCTATTTGGTACGTTTTAAAAAAAAATTGCAAATGTTTTCAAGCATGCAAAGTATAGATCAGCTAGCTTTGCAATAGATCAATGACGAATCTATAGATTGAACAGGCATCTTCGTTTACTCAACTTCAATAAGAAAAATGGAAGCTCATTGTTTATGTTTTACACTCACAGCAAAGTTTTACATTTAAAAAGGCTTACACCCCAGCATCGCATGACTGACTCTGTTGTTCCTTGCAAGACTGACTCTGTTGTTCCTTGCATGACTGACTCTGCCCCGTTTCTGTTGTGTTGAACTGACGGAAGTCATTAATTAAAAAAAAAAATACAACAGCTTCCAATGAAATATTCCGTTCAGAGTCAAGTCTATTGGCCTTGATGTCGGCTCACCGATATTTGTACAAACACCGAAACACACACTAAAGCGCAGACAAACGCACATACATGTGCACAAATACATACACATCCGCGCATATAAACCAACAACAATCAATGAAAGATTAAAAAAAAAATAATTTAAAAAATGTTGGTGGGTGCAGAGAGATTTATTTTAAAGATATGAATCTTAGGATTGTATTATATAGAAGGCTGAACGCGCGTATAAGTTAAAGATATGAATCTTAGTATTGTATTATATAGAAGGCTGAACGCGCGTATAAGTTAAAGATATGAATCTTAGGGTGGTATAATATAGAAGGCTGAACGCACGTATAAGTTAAAGATATGAATCCTAGGATTGTATTATATAGAAGGCTGAACGCGCGTATAAGTTAAAGATATGAATCTTAGGATAGTATAATATAGAAGGCTGAACGCGCGTATACGTTAAAGATATGAATCTTAGGGTGGTATAATATAGAAGGCTGGACGCGCGTATAAGTAAAAGATATGGATCGTAGGATAGTATAATATAGAAGGCTGAAAGCGCGTATAAGTTAAAGATATGAATCTTAGTATTGTATTATATAGAAGGCTGAACGCGCGTATAAGTTAAAGATATGAATCTTAGTATTGTATTATATAGAAGGCTGAACGCGCGTATAAGTTAAAGATATGAATCTTAGGGTGGTATAATATAGAAGGCTGAACGCACGTATAAGTTAAAGATATGAATCCTAGGATTGTATTATATAGAAGGCTGAACGCGCGTATAAGTTAAAGATATGAATCTTAGGATAGTATAATATAGAAGGCTGAACGCGCGTATACGTTAAAGATATGAATCTTAGGGTGGTATAATATAGAAGGCTGGACAAGTATACAGTGCCTTTGTTAATGTTTAATGCATATGTTTGCTTGGTTTAGAGCAGACTTTCTGAATCGCGGGCCACGTCCAGCAATTAACTTTGCTGAAGGGCCGCACGAAAAGTATATGGGTTGATTATGCAACGTAACCAGCCGACGATGCTGAAGACCCATTGGGTCTATAAGGGAAGAAAAGGGCGGACAGGATCCAACCGCCAAACGACCGGCTGTAATTCGCTCACCCTTGACTTTAGGGCGTACGTTCAAAACGGTGCACGCATCTGAGGCCTCTAGGTGCAAGTGCACCACGTCTTGTGGGTCCTGTAAGCTGGGGGTTAAACTGTTAGACGATAATGTTAAAAATAGCTCTCACGCAAGCTCGGTTCAGCCATGTACTGGTTCCACTCACCAAGCTGCAGCCATGTTGTTTTTTTTTTTGTTTACTCACATGTCCATTATGTTGAACTTCTTCTCCGCCTCTCGTTTGGCCAGGGTGCTCATGTAGGTCTTCCATTGGTTGTACGGTACTGAGTAGCGATGTTTGCTCACGGGCTGAAACAGTCACAGTGGACAAACTGGTTAAACAAAACTCCCGGTCAAAACAGAACGGCCGAACCGACTGGTCAACAAGTACTACAAAAGATTGGACACTGTGATGGGTTAGGGTGTGAAATCAATGGTGTGTCATCAATACATTTCAAGGTGTATCATGTTCAGTTGTTCGTCTTTAGAGGAAATTTACCGCTGTCACTATGTTTACTGTCAGGATGTTTAGTGTCGAGATGTTTACTGTCAGTATGTTTACTAAATGGGTGTTTTACTGTCGAGATGTTTACTGTCAGGATGTTTACTGTCAGGATGTTTACTGTCAGGATGTTTACTGTCAGGATGTTTACTGTCAGGATGTTTACTGTCAGGATGTTTACTGTCAGGATGTTTACTGTCAGGATGTTTACTGTCGAGATGTTTACTGTTAGGATGTTTACTGTCATGATGTTTATTAAAAGGATGTTTACTGTCAGGATGTTTACTGTCGAGATGTTTACTGTCGAGATGTTTACTGTTAGGATGTTTACTGTCATGGTGTTTATTAAAAGGATGTTTACTGTCGAGATGTTTACTGTCAGGATGTTTACTGTCGAGATGTTTACTGTTAGGATGTTTACTGTCATGATGTTTATTAAAAGGATGTTTACTGTCGAGATGTTTAATGTCAGGATGTTTACTGTCGAGTTGTGTACTGTCGAGATGTTTACTGTCGAGATGTTTGCAGTCGAGATGTTTACTGTGATAGTATCATTGTTCGAGGATAAGCAAGAGTGACGAAAGTCAACACACTCTTAAAATACTTTGTCACATTTCTCCAAAAAAAAAAAAAAAATTTAGCAGATTCGACAGATTTGAGTTTAAAAGGAAAATTTCCACCCATATAAAAAAAAATAGCCAGCCAGAAATATGAAATTTATTCAAGGTGAAACATTTTTTTTTATTCCTCTTTTCGAACATTTAAAAAAAAATGTTTCAAATGATTAAATAAACATAGCTGTATATTATATTGACTTTTGTTATAAATATCTTGTTTGTCGACCCAGCCGTCTAATAAACAAACAGAAATATCATTCACTGTTTACTCCACTCAGTCTTTCTTTTAAACATAAACAATAAATAACTAAAACAAAGAAAAACACAAAGAAAAAAAAACAATAACATAAAAACAAATACAATATGATCCTTTTGGGTTTCCGTAATTCAGTTAGTCTTTATCCGTTTGAACTGTCCGGGCCGCCAATATTGCTGAGTGCTACGATTTGTATGGTAACGGAAAGACGCCAATATTGCCCAGTTTCGTTAATGTTTCCTATGGGGAATCCCAGAAGATCACGTGACGTAGCGAAGAGGCTATTCCCGCATTAGACGAGCAATTATCGGCAATAAAGAGGATCCTAGCTCTCTGGCATGACCTTACCCAGGACCTTAGGTTGTCTGTGGCATTCAAAGATGTACGCCATTTTTTAATTAAATATTCATGTAATAAGTCCTATAACTTGTATTACAAAAAGGAAGACTCTACAAGTCTTACATTTACAACCCCCCTAGATTTACCAGTCATCTAGGGCCATTAAGACAACCACTTGAACAATGACATTCATATTGGTCCATTAGAAAGAGGCCTTTTATATCTCACTGACCCCCCCCCCCTCCAACACAGCTGGGCAGGAAACCGGCCAGGGACATGGGCTTAGAAAACTGTGCATAAATCCTAACGTTGAAAAACAAAAACAAATGAAGTGGACAATGAAGTTTTTACTCAGAATAAAATAAATAATAAGAAATACGGCATTATACGTACATTAGAATGGTCAGTTAAATGAGTAGTACAGGTCTATGTGTAGGAACACGAAGCGGTCAACACGAGAAGTGGTCATTGGACTCATTGAATAGTCTACTATTTTACTATGCAGATCAGTAGCTGGCTATTGGTGGACCTATGTGCAGATCAGTAGCTAGCTATTGGGGCCCTATGTGCAGATCAGTAGCTAGCTATTGGTGGCGCTATGTGCAGATCAGTAGCTAGCTATTGGTGGCCCTATGTGTAGATCAGTAGCTGGCTATTGGTGGACCTATGTGCAGATCAGTAGCTAGCTATTGGGGCCCTATGTGCAGATCAGTAGCTAGCTATTGGTGGCCCTATGTGCAGATCAGTAGCTAGCTATTGGGGGCCCTATGTGCAGATCAGTAACTAGCTATTGGTGGCCTATGTGCTGATCAGTAACTAGCTATTGGTGGACCTATGTGCAGATCAGTAGCTAGCTATTGGGGCCCTATGTGCAGATCAGTAGCTAGCTATTGGTGGCGCTATGTGCAGATCAGTAGCTAGCTATTGGGGGCCTTATGTGCAGATCAGTAACTAGCTATTGGTGGCCCTATGTGCAGATCATTAACTAGCTATTGGTGGCCCTATGTGCAGATCAGTAGCTAGCTATTGGGGGCCCTATGTGCAGATCAGTAGCTAGCTATTGGGGCCCTATGTGCAGATCAGTAGCTAGCTATTGGGGCCCTATGTGCAGATCAGTAACTAGCTATCGGGGCCCTATGATCAGTAGCTAGCTATTGGCGGCCCTATGAGCAGATCAGTAACTAGCTATCGGGGCCCTATGTGCAGATCAGTAGCTAGCTATTGGCGGCCCTATGTGCAGATCAGTAGCTAGCTATTGGGGCCCTATGTGCAGATCAGTAGCTAGCTATTGGTGGCGCTATGTGCAGATCAGTAGCTAGCTATTGGCGGCCCTATGTGCAGATCAGTAGCTAGCTATCGGGGCCCTATGTGCAGATCAGTAGCTAGCTATTGGGGCCCTATGTGCAGATCAGTAGCTAGCTATTGGGGCCCTATGTGCAGATCAGTAGCTAGCTATTGGGGCCCTATGTGCAGATCAGTAACTAGCTATTGGCGCCCTATGTGCAGATCAGTAACTAGCTATTGGCGCCCTATGTGCGAGTTAAATGTTTAGCGCCCTCCTCCTTACTTGACAAGTGCTTAAAAAAAATAACAAAGTTGATTTGGCGTCACGCTCTAGTTCGGCGCACTCTACTCCCCGCACAAACTGCACAGCCATTTCTATTGATATTCCGATTTTCTATTCCGAAATTTCGTCGAATCATTAAAATAATGAGGTAAATGCACATGTTAAGTTAAAAGATTTTAAAAAAAAATGGCAGGTGTCATATATTCATTTAAAAAAAATACTTGCCAACTTTCAAAGATGCGACCGAAATAAAAAAAAAAGTTGTATAGCCTGAAATCTTTATTCTGTTAGACTGTTAAAAGACTATTAGATAAAGTGTGAAAAGAGAAGAAAAAACGTATTTCAGCACTTTAAACTGATACATGAAAAGTCTTTTTCAGTTTGTACTTTCCCCCCAAGTCCAGGCGTCAGCCCATGCTGACAAGTTGAAGCAATGAGCGTCACTTGTTGGACAACGGGCAGAAATTTAATTTACTCTCTAGTCTATTGAATGGAGGGGGTCGTCCATTAGGAAATGAACGTTCACTGTTACAGATGAAAAGTTCATCACTGCACAGGTTCCCACTGTCTCGGGTTTTTGTGGTCTACTGCATCAGCAGGCAGCTGGTTTGTTTCAGTACTACTAATACAATCTGTGTGATTTTTTTAATGCTGTCACAGCTTTCTAAATGATTGTTTTAATAAAAAAATAGCTTTCTGGATGATTGTTTAAAATACTGATATAAATTTCTGTGTGATTGTTTTAATACTCAAATAGCTTTCTGGGTGATTATTTTCATAAAAATTGATAAAAGTTTGAACTCGATGTTTAGAAATATAAGAAGGAGCATTTCAGGATTGAGCGTGTAATCTGACGTGAAGGGAGGACGTGTGTCTAATATTAGATGAAAAATATGGAGTTAGATATGGACATCGCTATAGTTGAGCGGTGTAACAATTGCGCGACTGTCGACCTGGAGATCCAGGGTTTGATCTTCGGTGAGAACCAAAGGATTTATCAGGTCCGTGGTGAAAGTTTCATCTGTCCCCCGTGGCGCCTCCGTGGTAATTGCTACATTGGGTAATAAAGAGAAGCGCGGAAAAAACAAAAAGTCCCATTAGTGGTTTATATAGGACCTCAAGGATAAGAATATTATCCTAACAGGGACTTTTCCGGCAGAGATTGCAGACAAAGCCTAGATTGAGATCAAAGGTCAAGTGGATGTCCATTCTGATGGCATAATGCAGGGGGTGGCGGCGCATCCTCCCAAAGGGGGGGGGGGGGGAGTGGGGGAGAAAAATGTCTGTTTTTATTAAAATATTTTTTCCAGGTGAAAAGTGTTTCAAAGTCGTCCCACAAGTCTACCCATCTTTAAATGGGTACCTGACTTTAAGTTGGGGAAAGTAAACGCGGCTGGGCGTTGTGCTAACCACACAATCCCTTTATATGCCGAGGTTATAGAAACAGATGAATTCTACACTTCATCTGCATCTATGGCCCATTTAGGGCTAAGGGAACTTTACTTATTAAAATATAAACAACGACTGTTTCAATGTCAGCCGCACCCAACCTAACGGAGAGCCACTTGTTGCGGCTCACACAGACGCTCTAGGTCATCATGGTCAAAATAGTCTGTGTACATGTCAATGCCGAGCCCAGCCTATCCAACTCCCGGGGCGGAGCCAGTATTTTTGTCCCACCCCCCTATCTCCTCGAATTGAATCTCTTTTTGTTATTTTGTTCTGTAATTCAATATATGTTTTCTAGTTCAACATTTTAGCCTCCCGCAAAAGGCTGCCCACCGGGTGTTTTGCACCATTTGAACCAAAGTACGAAGCGGCCCTGCATGTGATAAAAGAACAAGAGTTGAATGTACTTTTATCAGCATCTCTTTGTTTATTTATTTGTAGCTGACTGACCTGCGAGTCACCACCCAAATAATGTTGGACGACGGTACAGACGCGGCTCAGGGGAGTAGCCCGTCTTATGGGGGGGGGGTTAATTAATGACGTCATCAGTTTTAAAAGGCACCAATATAAGTGCATGAATTTTATCTTAATTTAAATTCAATAATAGATACTGTAGAATGTTAGTTTACTGTACGGTGTTCACTGTAGGTTGTTTACTGTAGGATGTATACTGTAGGATGTTTGTTTACTGTAAGGTGTTTACTGTAGGTTGTTTACTGTAGGATGTTTACTGTAGGATGTTTGTTTACTGTAAGGTGTTCACTGTAGGTTGTTTACTGTAGGATGTTTACTGTAGGATGTTTGTTTACTGTAAGATGTTCACTGTAGGTTGTTTACTGTAGGATGTTTACTGTAGGATGTTTACTGTAAGGTGTTCACTATAGGGTGTTTACTGTAAGGTGTTCACTGTAGGGTGTTTACTGTAAGGTGTTCACTGTAGGATGTTTACTGTAAGGTGCTCACTGTAGGGTGATTATTGTAGGATGTTTACTGTATGATGTTTATTGTTTGGTGTTTACTGTAGGGTGTTTATTTTAGGATGTTTACTGTTTGGTGTTTACTTTTGGTGTTTACTGTTTGGCGTTTACTGTAAAATGTTTACTGTAGGATTATTACTGTTTTGGTGTTTACTGTACGAGGGTCATTGTTCGAGGCTTAGCGAGAGTGGCAAAGGTCAACACATTCTCCAGATGCCAGTCACTGTTTTGTGGAAGTTATTGGAGGGTTTTATAAAAATACAAAAAAATACCCTCTCATAAGCACACATAAAAATATCACTTAAGTAAAATGAGTATCTTTAACGCTGAAGTTAGATTAATCAATGTAATATCTTGTTCCATATTATATAAAAAATGTCATGCAATTGGTTGAATTTCTTTGCCGCTGCTCTGGATGCTACACTCCTGACATTCTTTTTTTTAAATCGGACAAGATCCAATTTTACACATCACAACGACTCTTGTAGTCTGTCAGGCTCACATGTCATTGACAGGTTTACTAACTGACTGGTAGGGGCTTGTCCGTCAGGTTCACATGTCATTGACATGTTTACTAACTGACTGGTAGGGGCTTGTCCGTCAGGCTCACATGTCATTGACAGGTTTACTAACTGACTGGTAGGGGCTTGTCTGTCAGGCTCACATGTCATTGACAGGTTTACTAACTGACTGGTAGGGGCTTGTCTGTCAGGCTCACATGTCATTGACAGGTTTACTAACTGACTGGTAGGGGCTTGTCTGTCAGGCTCACATGTCATTGACAGGTTTACTAACTGACTGGTAGGGGCTTGTCCGTCAGGCTCACATGTCATTGACATGTTTACTAACTGACTGGTAGGGGCTTGTCCGTCAGGCTCACATGTCATTGACAGGTTTACTAACTGACTGGTAGGGGCTTGTCTGTCAGGCTCACATGTCATTGACATGTTTACTAACTGACTGGTAGGGGCTTGTCCGTCAGGCTCACATGTCATTGACAGGTTTACTGGCTGGTAGGGGCTTGTCTGTCAGGCTCACGTGTCATTGACATGTTTACTAACTGACTGGTAGGTCAAAACATTCTCAAACATAAATGGAGAACTCCTGGTGATAGTCACGACTAAAAAAAATGAAATGAAAATTTAAATGCAAACTTACTGGTAGATAAATATATTGCAACGCCTCATTCTATGGTCTAGTACAGGGGTCGGCAACCTTATGAGATGGAAGAGCCAAAAGTTATAATTTACAATCTTCTCAGTTTTTAAAGAGCCACTCAAATTGTTCTTTCAATATTATGATATTTGATGAGGAATAGGTATGTAAAATAATATCATTATAATTATGTGTGCATTGATCTGGAAGGCAGCAATTTGACATCGGAAGAGTCGCAACTTGACATCGAAAGAGGCGCATGCGGCTCGCGAGCCGCAGGTTGCCAACCCCATGGCATTGTACGACCAGTTTAGATATTATAATCGGCCCGTGCTACAAAACCTTCTATGTGATGACGTTTACTTCTGATAAATATTTGTTCACATTAAACTAAGCCTTCCATCCGCCCTTCGGTCCGGCACTTTGTCAAATTTAAGAATCCAATGGCTGCGATAGAAAGAACGGCATGTACCGCCCTGCTCTATAACAAAATAAAAACTAGGATTATCATTTACTTTTGTTTTTGTTTTATTGTATCGACCTATCTTTGTACTGACCACTCACTGTACTGACCACTCATTGTACTGACCACTCATTGTACTGACCACTCATTGTACTGACCACTCATTGTACTGACCACTCATTGTACAGACCACTCATTGTACAGACCTACCACTGTACTCACCTATAATTGTCCTGAACCATAATATATATATATATATATATATACTGATCTGTCTTTCTACTGAACCATCTTTGTACTGACCTATTTTTGTGTTGACCTATCACTCAACTGACCAGTCGTTGCCCTGACCAAATCTTTGTACTGAATAATCATTGTCCTGACCAGATGTTACCCCTTAAGGCGCTGACCTTAAACTGTTCCTGTATCCCGCGTAGACACGAGGCGCATTCAAAGAGTCCAGTGATACAAAGTTTACCTCCGTAGTTCAGTATGAGGAATGGGTAGGTGACGAGAGTGAATGGCACCGGGACTACAGACCTGCAGACGGACATTGCAAATCAAATGTTGAGCCAAACATACAAACATATGTTGTTTTTTATTCATTCGAAACATATCAGAGCAGCCGCAGGGCGGCGAAAGGGGGGGGGGGGTGAGGGGAGGGTTGTGGAGCCCTAATAATGTCAGATGACCTTGTACTTTAGGGCTCTGTTGGGCGCAGTGATCTGCCATAGAATGACTTAGCTATTAAACGGCTGGGTATAATCAGAGGGCCCCCCCCCAGTTGGTGGAGATTGACCGGAGCGCAAGATTTGTTTACAGAATCAGTCTCGGAACCTTGTAAATGTTAACATATTTTCTATTTCTGATACAATTCCTCGAATTTCATTCTATTTTTTTTTTGTTCTATTAGCCGCCTATAAGCTATGCCTGCGCTGTCTGTTCTTTATAAGAGAATCGCAAATCTAATCGGTCAAAAAAATGGCACCGCCCCTTCACTAATAATTTCAGCGCCCGCGCGAGTGAACTAACCTAAAGACATTATTAACCAATCATACATCGATGGAGAGAGACACTGAAACGTACGACGCACACATGCACAGGCAAACACACACACACACACGCACGCACACACACATTGGATAATTAGCGACTAATTAGAACCGTCTTATACATAAATCACAACTCTAGAAGCCGGGAAGAAAAAAAAAACCCTAAGTAAACTAAGGGAAGTAACAAGATGACGTTTTTTTTTTTACTTCAGTTGATAGAAACCGTGCAAAAATGAATTGCGTTGGTGGCCTCCCTGTGCCTGTCATTTTATATGAACGGTGTTGTCTCACCTGTCCTCAAAGTCAGTCACTAGAGAATAGAATTGATACTTCCAGATTTCAATGGAACGTTCAAACGTCTTGTCGATGGTCGTCCTGTGAACGTGATGTGAACGCATTTATTAATTTTCTGACCAACACGGCCTTCCGTACTTTTAATAATGTAGGTCTATACTATTTATGAAAAAAAATAATAACTAAGATTAAGCTAATAAATATATATATGGGAAAATGACGTCAACCAATCTTCACACCCAAATATGGCGAACATGAGGGTGTAGTACACCATGCGTGTGATCAGCAGGTACTGAATGAGTATGACGTAATTGACCCAGGAGTCATGGGGACACTTTTCCAGTCTGGACAGAACATGGGCTGAGAAATTGGAAAAAAAAAGACAACGTCATTTTAAGTCTGTTGCCTTGGAGACAACCAATCAGAATCAAGCTCTATATCGATATCCAATCACATTCAATATTCAACTTATTCAAATCTAGATACTAAGTTTTAAATACAAACAAAAAATAAAATTACAAATTAGTCTTGGTCAGGGGTGGGCAATCTTCTTCTAACCTCGGACCGCTATGGGCTCTTAGATTTGATAACAGGGGCAGACAAAAAAAAAACACAAAAACAAATGGTTTGTTTTTATATGAAATAATAATGATTCAATGTAAAAAAAACAACAACACTGATGTGAAAGAGCGGAGAGCGGGCCGGGTTATAAACAGGCTTACGAAATTCCAGAATTTCCCCACCCCGGGAATGGGCAGCGAAAATATTTAACAAAATTCAACTTACGATTTATTGAAGATGCTGCAAATAAAGAAAACAATTTCATTTCATCTTATGTTAGATTGAACTAATTCAGCGGCGTAGCGAGCTTTACTCGCGCCCTGGCACAATACCTTTTTAGCGCCCCCACCCCATTCGAAAACCATATAATATTGTATGTAAAATATACAATTGGGCGCCCCTTTGTGAGTAGCGCCCGGGGAATGATGCCCACCCCCCCCCACACTACGCCACTGAACTAATTACATGCGCATGATTCAGTCCGTTCAGTGGGCAACAGATGAATGTAGAAATGTGGATAAACAGTTTAGTGCCTGGATGCACGCCTTGATGTAAATACAGTGGATTACGCTTAATTGGGACACCGCTTAATTGGGACAGCCGCTTATTTGGGACCAATCTCAAAGAAACCAAACCAAGAAGCCAATAGTACATTTGTATGTTTAATTGGGACAGCCGCTTAACTGGGACAAAAAGCCTCGGTCCCGATGTGTCCCAATTAAGCGGAATCGACTGTAACTCAACAACATACTGTAAACGTCCGTACATTTATCTCCCATATTATGAAAGACTAACAATATTCAATAGACTGAATATACATTTCTAAATAAATAACTTAAACATGTCATAGATTCGTAGAAATAGCTCATTGTAAGAATTTGAAAGCGTGATTAAATGATTTATGTGCATAATATGTCTTGAAAGTGGATATAAATAATGTATAGACAAATAAAAAGCTTGCATAAACAGTTTACGGACATTACATAAAAGTGTTCATAATTTATGCACAGGACACTAAAAATGTAAACACAGTTTATCGACTCATTGATTGTACAATGACGTAATATTCTTCTCCGCTATTAAAACGAGGCTACGAATTACGGATACCTTATTGCACTGAGGAAATTTACGACATCTGACCAATGAAATGAAGATATACGGCTAGACAGCGAAGAAATAATAGTAAGGACGATATATGTTGTTACTGGGTTGTTACTGGGTTGTTGCTGGTATTATTTTTTTTTAAAGCTGATATGAAAGAAAGATTCGTGTGGAGGCGTTAAGTGAGTTGGTTTAAAATAGTTTGATGCGCCGCCGAATGAGGAAGTGTGAGAAATATATTCGAGTCTTGAACTGACATGACTTAGTTTTACATTGGTGCACTGAAGTAACAAAACAGTCTCCCATGGCAGTAAATGTCTGTGATTGTCTGTGTGTGACTGTGTATGTGTTTGTGTCTGTGTATGTTTGTGTGTGTGTTTGTGTGTCTGAGTGTGTCTGTGTATGTGTCTCTGTGTGTGTGTGTATATGTGTCTGTCTGTGTGTGTGTGTGTGTCTTTGTGTATATGTGTGTGTGTGTACGTAAGACAGACCAGTTGTATAGTTCCTGCATTCTCTGAAATGCAAAACTATTTTAAAAAATCACCTGTCCTGAAACGTCAGTATACACAAAACCTGACTGACTACAACTAATACGGCATCAGTGAATAATTGCTTTGTTTTCTTCTACAGACCTCTCTTACCATTGCAGGTGTAGGCAATTTCCGGTGCCGAGTAGAGACTGGAACAAGCCGGGTCACCTGTTGAAAGAAGAAGTGAACAAATCAAAACAAAAAAAAAAACATTAGCTTTTCACATGAAATTTTACATGGAATCGATGGGAATACAATGTGTTTCAAACCTGTTCTTTTGTTGTTTTCACCACATAAAAGGTACAGTAGGTTTAAAGTCTTCTTTTAAAAAAATAACAGCTGTTTACCCTCTTTACAATCGGAAATTAGATATTTACTAACGGGAATAATAGCATTTCATTTTACTGTAAAATTAAAAAAAAAAAAAAAAAAGAAATTTAAGAAAAATACGACACAAAATTATAACGTATAAAGCACAATATCAGCACACAATTAGCACAATATCGGCACACAATTAGCACAATATCGGCACACAATTAACACATAAATAGCACCCTATCAGGATTAAATCTGCACAAGACATCTCCGTGTGTGAGCATGAGCTGGACAACAGACTACTCACCGTCCAGATCATCCTTCTCGGTCAGAAAAAGTCCGATCAGGCCTCGTACAAAAGCTCGGCCCAGGGCGTAAATGTCGAGTGTCTGGGCCGGGTACACCACCAACTGAATGGCCAACGCCCCTGATACCAAGCAGAGGCCCCACAGTCGAAACCACACAAACAAATCCTTTCTTGTCTAGGATAATAGAGAGAGCGAGAGAGAGAGAAAGAGAGAGAACGAGGAAGCAAGAGAGAGTTATTATAATTTAAATCACGGTCAATATTTATGGTAATAGTTGTTTTATAGTTACAAGGTTGTCCACATAACGGGTCATTTATGAATTATGAACATGTTGGACAATTTACAAACAAATCCTTTCTTGTCTAGGATAATAGAGAGAGAGAGAGAGAGAGAGAGAGAGAGAGAGAGAGGGAGAGATAGAGAGAGAAAGAGAGAGAAAGAGAGGAAGTAAGAGAGAGTTATTATAATTTAAATTACGGTCAATATTTATGGTAATTAATGAGCCAGGTTGTAATTAGATTAAAATAACGAGATGCTAGACATTTTGTATCATTATTTTTGCGCAAAATTTTATCGCATTTTGATAATACAGCATTAGGCTGGTCAAGTCTGCAACAGCTGCACTAATAGTTTCATATATGACACCTGTCAATCAAGGACTAGACTAGGCTGATGCAGACTTGTACACAAGACAGTGGTTGTATTTTTCAAATTATTGTGACACTGAGTTAAATTTAATATTTTATATAAAGGATGTTGTTTAACTGCAATTAAGCGTAATTAATGCGTTAAAATATGCAATTACATTTTTAATGCAAACACCTAATTGCATTAAATTTTAGCAAAATTTGTCATTTCAGAGTTGCGGAAATTTCTTCAAAATTAGTAAATAACCCATTTCATATTATAACTAGATCAGATAAGATTAAAAAAAAAAAGCAAAAAATAAATAAATAAATAAAAATACCCGAACACAGAAACTGTCACGTTTTCATAAAATCATAGCAGCTATATGACCTTGAAGAACAATAGGATTGTCTTTCTTAATTCTAATTTATGACCCTGAATGATATCAATAGTGAACATCTGCGTTATCATAGCTTGATTGGACAGAGGATGATAAATGGTTGATTAAGCTATAAGTAACGTCATCTTTGTTGGAGAAAGGGGAATAAAAATGCGTTAATAATAAGTGAGCAAGTACTTTCTGGCCTATACTATTGTTTTATGAAGGAAAAGGCACATATGAGATAGAAATGACGTGTGCATTTTGTTTTGGGATGGGAAGTGAAGGCGGTAGGTACGGTAGTGGAGGTTGGGTAAACAAGACTTACGTGGGGGCAAAGTGTAGCAAAATATGACAGGGATAGAGGGGGAGAGGTTGAAATACGTCATTAGCTCGGAACCTATGGTACGAGAAAAACACTTGTTTGGCATTGTTGTTGATTAAAAAAAATAACTCGCATCACTAGACGTGATTGATACATATCCAATAAACTTGTCTCAATAACTAATTCAACAGACATATGTTCTAATGCTTAATAAATCTTTTACAATTAATTATATTTCTTTCGTAAATTAAACTGACTTGTTTATTATACCAATTTTTTGCTATGACATTATGACAGACTAGGTGAATACAAACAATTGTATATATGTTGTGTCGATTAAAAATTTGAATTTAATTTGCGATTAAAAATTTTAATCATGCGCTAATTTCGATCGAATTTTTTAATCAAACAGCAGCTCTAGTGACAAAACAACACACAATAATCCTACTAATAAAATCCCTATCTTGGCGTCCATCAATCCGTCCATGCAGAATGGAAGCCGTCGCTATAAATAATCTATGACTTCATTTCCAGATGGTACAATTTTTTTAATATTTAATTTATACTATTTATAAAAAGAAAGTGCGATGGTAATCAGCCACTTGTAAATATTACATTGCTAACTATATGCTTCTGGTCTTGCTGCCGGTTTGCGTGTAGTTTTTAACGATTATTCTCATATTAAACATTTTATTGAGATAAACCTTTAGTTGCGAATGGTGTTTACTTAGGTTTGGTTTGGTTGGATGGTTTGCTTTGGTTGATTTGGTTGGTAGGTGGTTGGTTTGTTTCGTTAGTTACTGTTGACAGGTAAAACATAATTTGTGACGGATGAAATGTAGGTCATTTTTGCACATTAGGAAATTGGCATAAATCAGCATCTAATTAACCTAATTAATCGTATTTAAAAATTCAGAAGTTAAATTGATTAGTAAGGGGTTTCACATTGCACCTAGATTTCCCTGGAAACGCCGGGCTTGTATCTGGTGACACAATAAAACCATAATTACTCCGAAACACACAATAAAAACATTAAAAATCATCATAATGTAACTAAAAACACAATATGGTTACAAAAACACCACAATTACACTAAAACACGTCTAATGACATCAAAGCACAAAATAATGTCATTAAAACACACTTTAATACACCACACTGTACAAGAATGACACATAAGAACATCGTAATGACACAGAAATACACTATAATGGCACTAAACGACAACATAATGGCATTAGTGCCAATCCATAAATACACTACAACATACCATAATGTCACAAACACACCATAAAATGACACTAAAACAAAAGAAGCAAACACAGAAACACCAAATTGACACTAAAACACATCATACTGATACTACAACACACAATAATGATACAAAATCATCATATAATGACACCAACACACGCAATGCCACTATATTTACACCCAGAAACATAATTGAATGCTAATGAGTATTACTTTTCTTACTTTTCTTACTTTTCCTTTTTTTTCCATTTTTTCTTTTCTATCCAGCTGTATATTAAGGCGAAACGCTTTGCTTCCTCAACAACAAGATGATGAATCAATCCACATTTTGATTGCAATAACAGTTTAAGGAGGTAGCTTTTTAATATGCGTTTAAAAAAAACAACTTAGGTAGTTTTCAAAAATGAGTACAGAATTCAAATACACACTTTTCTGATTAGTTTTTTTTTACTGTAATTCTTGATAAACTTTCTAAAATTTAAAAAGCTTTATTTGATTGTAAAGGTAGTTTTTTCTCTGATACACATACATTAAAACTATTTTTCTCTTAGTACTTTTTGGCTTGCAAGCTAATTGTATTTTAAATAGGGCTGTAACGAATTCCTAATTTTTTAGATCCTGCAGGATCGGAACCGGAATCGGATTTAATATTTGAATCCTGCCAGAATCGGAACAGGAACCGAATTTACCGAATTAAGTAGTAATTTTTCCGAACAAGTAGTAATTTCTCGCCTAATATAAAAAAAAGATATGAATGAAAAATAGAATAAAAATTTAGTTTTTAAGTTCTAGATAGCAAAAAAACAGTATTAACAATTTAGATCTTGAAGACTGTGACCCCTTCCCTAATCTTGAGTTAGAAAATAACTCTGTCAAAATAACAGGTTCTTCATTTTAAAATTTATTTTTAATAAAGCTGTACCTAATTTAACCTGATTTCTATTACAATCAAACGAAAACACACACACACACACACACTCACACACACACACACACACACACACACACACATATATATATATATATATATATATATATACTGTGGCACCACATGATAGCTTATTTTTCTTTAGTTTTCCATAGTGACGTCACCGAACCATGTTATTTCATTCATACTTTCATTTAAACCATTATCTGACTATTTCCCATAAAAACGCAAATTAAAATGCATTTCAAATCTAAATCAATATCACTTTAATGTTTCAATTAAAAATGTATCTTCAAGTTATTTATCTAAATTTTTGCGAGCAATTTTATCCAAATCATTTACAAAATCCACTAAATTTAAAAATGTACAGAATAATAAATTATAGAGCTATTTTTAAACTGTAAACACAAAAAATAGATCGTTGTCTGCTCTTTAAAAAAATTTAAACTTTGATAACTAAATATAATTTGTAGAAAACACGGAATCAAAAGTAACGGAAGATAAAGTGTCGTATTACTAGACCAGGGTCGGCAACATTTTGAGACGAAAGAGCCTAAAGTTATAAATTACAATTTTCTCAATTTTAAAGAGCCACTAAATTTGTTGTTTCAATATTACGGTATTTGATCAGGCCGCAATTTGACATCAAGAAAGAGCCATAACTTGACATCGAAAGAGCCGCAGGTTGCCGACTCCTGTACTAGATTAAATACGATTCAAATCTTCCTTTTAAATATTTGTATTTACATATAAAACTAAAGCAGTCGACGTTATTGTAGTTTTAAAAATCAAAGGAAGTTATTGTTTTAATTTAATTGTATAGTGCTAAATATTTCAAAATTATGTTGCGCTAAAATAATTTCTTACAAATTTCAAACAACAAAAAAATCCGGCTTAAATCCGGCACAATTTAACCGGAACCGGAATTGGAACCGGATTTGTTAAGACTGCCGGAATCCGGCTTAACGAAATTGGAATCGGATTCCGGTACAGCCCTAATTTTAAACCAATGCAATATTTAAAAGACATTTGTTAATGCTCTATTTACACAAAATTAATACCTGTTTTGAAAAGTTCAACAACTATCTATGTCCGACACCAGAGCACAATAGTACATGCTATTACCTTGGAACTAGTACCGGGTCCTTAATGTTTCTGATACTGCCCTTTCTCTGATTGTACTAAGGGATGGACAGATAAATGTAAGAATTTTGCTAAATTTTCGTAGAAAATTAATTAATTATACAGCGATATGAAAGTATTAATGAAATATTTAATTATAATTCATAATTTGTTTGTGTTTTCATTGAATATTTTATTTCAGGAAGTGGAGTCATTATATTTGGAACTAACGAAAAACGGCGTCATTACACTCCAACAGTCTTTGAATTCTTCCAGTGAAGAAATATTTCTTTATATTTTAAGAAGAGTGGTACGTTTAGACTGGTGTGTACAATTAAATAACAAAGATTTTTAAAACATCCTTGTTAGTTAGTGCGATAAATCTATTTTTTAGCTACATCCATATATATATATATATTGAAATATGTCTAAATCTTCTAAAATAACGACACATTATGTTTTCGGTTTTACATGTGATAGGCCTATTTTATTGAAAACATGTCGATTATTAACAAATATTCAATCCAAGTATTTACATATTTTAAAATGTTTTGATTAACTGTTAAATTTTTAACATACATTTATAATAATTTTGAACGGGATTTTTAAATGCATGCTTTTTATGCCGATTTTATCATTTTGCAAGTAATCATTTATCACATGGTGGTAAAAACAAAAAATAAATACTTGCATATATTAACAACGCGAACGTTGGCTACAGATAAACAAAATGACGAAGTTGAAAACGTCTGAAAGATGTGAATATCCATGACGACCTTTTATTTACCCAGACGTTATACAACAATATAAGATATGCTAAATATTATGAATACATTTATGCAAGAGAAAAATTGAAATAGATATGTTGAAATAATCAATAATGGAGCAGAAAGTATGGTCTGAATTAATACAAGACTCGTAAGAATTCAGAATGTTGTCCCTAATGTCATATCCACATATTGTTGTATACACAGAAATACTTTGGCAACAAGTATGATGCCCACTAAAGTACAGGACGTTCTGGATGAAAGCGTGAAAATCATTGACCACATTCAAAGCTGATGTCCTTTGACTACACGATTTTGTTACAATTGTGTCAATACAGTGGCAGTAATTATGCTGACTTCTTTATCATACTGGTGTTCTTTGGCTTTCTCGAGGGAAAATTCTAAATAGATTGTTAATACTTCGAGATGAAATTATTTTTTTCAATGATAGATTTGAGCTGTTTAAACTGTATAATGACTGAAAAAGGCTATGTAAACTGACATACTTAGCATACATATTCTCTGTTTCAAAAAGTCTCGACTTATCGCTTCAAGGCGAAGAATTTTATTGTTTCACTGTCAAAATAAAGTTCATCCTAACATGGCAAAGCTTTATATATGGCAAAACAATTGATAATGGAGAATCGGACATAAATCTTTTTTTTTCATGAGATTATAACATGTTCTGCTTGTAAAATTCATGCTCATGCTCTGAAATGTTTAACACAACATTTACAGATATTGAAAAGAATATTTTCCTGATTTGAAAAAAAAAATGGAAAGAAAACCATTCCAAATAAATACAACAGATGCCAGGAAGTTTATCGCTTGAAAGAAGAGCGATAAATGTTGGTTCACTTGAAAAATAAACATAACATCATTAAAATCATTATGGTTCAGATTCAACATGTGTGTCAACTTTTAACAAAGAAAGTTCTGAAATACATCTGACCTTTTGTAACTTTATATTTATGTGAAGTTTGCATTTTTTTTAAAATTTGTAGTCATTAGGTAAAAAAAAGATCAGGCACTAAGGATGTATAACTTATTATAACTAAATCAATCATTATTTTATTATAAATGCATTTTATCATTCGTTTATCATTAATATAATATATTTTTATTAAAGTGTAGCCTACATTTTATTTTTTACGAACGGTTATTTTTATTTTATTTTAATTCCCTTAACCGATGGGGTGGATGGGGTGAACGAATTGACGGATCAACAGATGTGCTATCAAACGTCCTTTATGTTGGCTTAAAGACTTGATGGAGTCCATCTCCTCTACAAATCAGCGGCGAATATTTTTGTCCTTACAAATGATTGAACTTTGTACCCTTTGCATGTGAGCCGAGTTCACTATCGACTTCGCAATCCACCCGCCAAAAAAAGAAAGGGCTACTTGGAACTGAAAAGTCTGATAAACACTGCAGCAAAGAAATTTCATGTCGGCAGGCCCGTAGCGTGCGGGGAGGGCTGGGGGCCGAGGCGTTTTGTGGCCCCCTCTCTTGTTTGCTCATCTTAGTATTATTTATTTCCTGCCCCCCTTCTATTGGCCTGGCCCCTGCTGTAGAATGCCTGACCCCTGCTGTAGAATTTTCGCTACGGGGCTGCATGTCGGACTAGAGCTAGTTATAATCAAATTATAAGAGCTAGTTATAATCAAATTATTAGAGCTAGTTATAATCAAATTATTAGAGCTAGTTATAATCAAATTATTAGAGCTAGTTATAATCAAATTATTAGATCTAGTTATAATCAAATTATTAGAGCTAGATATAATCAAATTATTAGAGCTAGTTATAATCAAGTTATTAGAGCTAGTTATAATCAAATTATTAGAGCTAGTTATAATCAAATTATTAGAGCTAGTTATAATCAAATTATATCAAAGTATTTGTGCGGAAAATTAAAGTTCAAACAACAACAAAAATTTTTTGCAGTTTTATCTGGCGAACAAAACATTTTGGTGTAATTTTAAAAACAAATTCCTTTATTCGAGTGCCCCAGATTTTAGACATGGAAAAAAAAGTAATGATTTTTTTTTTATTCTAATTGACACAGTTTTTTTAGGTTTTCACAATTCAGTTTTTTGAAAGTTGTAGTTGTCTTGAACTACCTATCCATGTTGTCATTTCTAAATATTTAAATAAACTTTTAATTGACAACAGAGCACAAATAAGACTACAAAGCACCGTTAAAAAGGGCGCTCGATAGATGTTTAATAAAATGAAATCTCACACATTTTGTCAGACATTTAATATCATCTATTTACATAACTGTAACGTGATAGTCAGGCTGTTTAATATATTCCATATTGACTATAATCTAAAATTAGTAAACAGCTTCCAATCCTCCTTTAATTATAAACTCAAAAAACACTGTCATTGCCGCAGCTTTCCAACCTTGGACTCTAACATTCCTTGACATATTGGGCAACCCCCCCCTTTCAGTATTTATGGTACTACTCGATAGAGTGTTGGGTGTTCTCTAGATAATGACGCTGTCGTCAGTGTAGGCTTATCACAATGTGGAACTCACCCATAGCTTTCTCTTCAGACTCTTCAGAGCTAACTAAAAACACATTGAATAACTCGAAGACTAATAATTAAATGTATTAATAAATAGTAAAAGTTTAGATTAATATTTGGTTCCAGTAAAATAAGATCCTCGGCAATAGGTTTCTAAACAGGAAGCCGCATAATTTATCTATCTGTACGGAGATTATCAGTTTTTGTAGAAGAGGCATGTTAGAAAATGGCCTGGCTTTAGGCTAAATGAAATTGTAAAAGAATTAGCAATTAACAAAATATCGAAAAAAAAGTGTTAATATTGAATGCGTACCTGTGTTTTTTTAAGGACATTTTTTTAATTAAGTCTTAAAGTTATATTTGCATATTGCAATGGGTAATTAGTAGGGAGCGACCGAAATGCCTTTTTACCGATAGTCCGATACCGATATTTTCCCCCAGCATTTTTTACCGATACCGATACCGATATTTTTCTTTTAGGGGCTGTCCATTATTTATGTCAACAAATTTTTGGCGATTTTTACCTCCCCCCTTGTCAACAACTTGTCAAACTTTCCGAGACCCTCTATAAAATTACGTCAACATTTGATTACACCCTAAAAAGGTGGCTTCCAAAAATGTTTATGTGGCAAAATTAGTAGGAATATAGTTAGTTTAATTAAAATACTGAATGTTAAGCGAGTGTGTGTAACACAGAACTTCAGCTAACTGCTTAATTTTCCTATTTATTAAGTAATTATATTAAATTTAAAAGTAACATTGTTGACGTCAACTTTTCTTGACCTCCCTCCTCCCCCTTGTCAACATTTGTCAAAATTTTCTGACCCCCTCCCCCTATTTTGTTGACGTAATTAATGGACAGCCCCTTAAGCAACAACAATGCCAATTGCCAAACACGTGTTTCTCTCGTGCTAATACAGCTAATGACGTATGTCAACCCATGCTTACCCCTTTCCCTGTCATGTTTCGTGACACTTCCCCCACACGTAAGTCTTGTTCCCCCCCCCAACTTCCCATCCCAAAAAAAAATACGCACAGATGTTCACTAATTGTATCGTTCAAGGTCATACATTAGAATTAAGAAATGCCAATCCTATTGTTTCAAGGTCGTATCTCCTGATGTATGCACGTGTTAATTTCTGTGTACGGGTTTTTTCCTTTTTTAAATCTTGTCTGAACTGGTTATAGAATTGGGTTATTAACTGATTTTCTTTTCTGCAACTCTGTTGTGAAAAAAAAACAACTATGTATCGGCAGCCAAAAAACGGCGGTCCGACGGTTAACCCATAGTGCCAAAATCGGTTTGACTATCAGTAAACTCCCTACAACAATCGGCCGATCCGATATTAACCGATATTGCCAATATCGGTCCGATGCCGATAGCGATCCGATTATCGGTCGCTCCCTAATAATTAGCAGGCTTGTCCGTGGGAATGGCATTCCGCGGGAACCCCATTGGACGTTTCACCTGGGATGGGATGGTACAGTACACATTTGTATTGTGCATTAAATAATGACCGTAATTTCAGTTATTGTAGCTCTCTCTTTTTCTCTCTCTCTCTCTCTCTCTCTCTCTCTCTCTCTCTCTCTCCACTCTCATCTATTATCCTCGAACGAAAGGATTTGTTGTGTGGTTTCGACCTGTGAGACCTTTAGCTGGCCATCAGGGCGTTGGCCATTCGATTGGTGTTGCACCCAGCCCCGAGCCTCGACATTTACGCCCTGGGCCGAGCTTTTGCCCAGGCCTGATCGGACTTTTTCTGACCGAGAAGGATGATCTGGACGGTAGTGGTCAGTTGTCCGGCTCATGATCACACGGGGAGCCCCCCCCCCCCCCCCCCCCCCCCCCCCCCCCCCCCCCCCCCCCCCCCCCCCCCCCCCCCCCCCCCTAATTGTGTGCAGATATTGTGATATTGTGCTTTTTGCACGTTATAATTATTCCCCCCCCTTTCTTTTTTTTTTTTTAATTTTACAGTAAAATGAAATGCTATTATTCCCGTTATTGATATCGGAAAATTTTCCGATTGTAAGAGGGTAAACAGCTGTTATTTTTTTATAAGAAGACTTTACACCTACTGTACCTTTTATGTGATGAAAAAAAAACAAAGAACAGGTTTGAAACACATTTAACATTCCCATCCATCAGTTCAATGTAAAATTTCATGTAAAAAGCTAATTTTTTTTTTGATTTGTTGGTAATATTTTCACTTCTTCTTTCAACCGTTGACCCGGCTTGTTCAAGTCTCTACTCGGCACCAAATTGCCTACTCTGCAACGGTAAGAGATTTCTGAGAAGAAAACAAAGCAATTATTCAGTGATACGTACCTGTTTTAGTCAGTCAGGTTTATATATACTGATTTTTTTAAAAAATAGTTTTGTATTTCCAGAAGAGATACAGGAATTATACAACTGGTCTGTCTTACGCCTACACACACACACACACACACACACATACACAAAGATACACACACAGACACATATGCACACACATTTTTCGACACATACACAGGCCGCTCAGACACACAAACACACACGCAAACATACACAGACACAAACACATACACAGACACACACAGATAATCACAGACATTTACTGCCATGAGAGCCTGTTTTGTTACTTCAGTGCACCAATGTAAAACTAAGTCATGTCAGTTCAAGACTCGAACCATATTTCTCACACTTCCTCATTCGGCGGCGCATCAAACTATTTTAAAACAACTCACTTAACGCCTCCACACGAATCTTTCTTTCATATCAGCTTTAAAAAGAAATAATAATACCAGCAACAACCCAGTATGACAACAACCCAGTAACAACAGTAACAACATATATCGTTCTTACTGTTATTCCTTTGCTGTCTAGCCGTATGTCTTCATTTCATTGGTCAGATGTCGTAAATTTCCTCAGTGCAATAAGGTATCCGTAATTCGTAGCCTCGGTTTTAATAGCGGAGGAAGATATCTCAGCGTCATTGTACAATCGGCAGTCGATAAACTGTGAACACATTTTTTAGTGTCGTGTGCATAAATTATGAACACTTTTATGTAATGTCCGTAAACTGTTTATGCAAGCTTTTTATTTGTCTATACATTATTTATATCCCACTTTTCAAGACATATTATGCATTTAAATCGTTAAATCACGCTTTCAAATTCTTACAATTAACTATTTCTACGAATCTATGACATGTATAAGTTATTTATTTAGAAATGTATATTCAGTCTATTAGATTTTATTTAGTCTTTCATAGGATGGAGATAAATGTACGGACGTTTACGGTAATAATGGTTGGTTACAGTCGATTCCCTTAATTGGGACACATCGGGACCGAGGCTTTTTGTCCCAGTTAAGCGGCTGTCCCTGATTAAACGCGCCAGTTCTATTGGCTTCTTGGTTTTGGTTTCTTTGAGATTGGTCCCAAATAAGCGGCTGTCCCAATTAGAGCGGTGTCCCCAATAAGCGGAATCCACTGTATTTACATCAAGGCGTGCATCCAGGCACTAAACTGTTAATCCACATTTCTACAATCATCTGTTGCCCACTGAACGGCCTGAATCATGCGCATATAATTAGTTCAGTGGCGTAGTGAGGGGCATCATTCCCCGGGCATACTCTGAGGGCGCCAAATGGTATATTTTACATACAATATTGGTGGTTTTCGAATGGGGGAAAGTGGAGCGCTAAAAGGTATTGTGCCCGGGCGCGGAAGTAAAGCTCGCTACGCCGTTGAATTAGTTAAATCAATATATGAACAAATGAAATTGTTCTCTATTTACAGCATCTTCAATAAATCGAATGAAGTAGAATATTTTGTTATTATTTTTGCGCCCATTCCTGGGGTGGGGAACCCCCCCCCCCCCCCCCCCCCCCCCCCCCCCCCCCCCCCCCCCCCCCCCCCCCCCCCCCCCCCCCCCCCCCCCCCCCCCCCCCCCCCCCCCCCCCCCCCCCCCCCCCCCCCCCCCCCCACAGGGTCCCGGTTAGAAAAGAAGATTACTGCTGACCAAGACTATTTGTAATTGTATATTTTTGTATTTAAAACTTGGTATCTACATTTACTTGAATTAGGTGAATATTGAATGTGATTGGATATCGATATAGAGCTTGATTCTGATTGGTTGTCTCAAGGCAACAGACTTAAAATGACGTTGTCTCTTTTTCCCGAAATTTCTCAGCCCATGTTCTGTCTAGACTGGAGAAGTGACCCCATTTGACTCCTGGGTCAATTACGTCATACTCATCAGTACCTGCACAGTCACATGGTTTTCCCCACCCTCATGTTTGCCATATTTAGGTATGAGATAGGTTGACGTCATTCATATATCTTTTTATTAATTAATCTTTTTTAGGTTTTTTTTCCTTCATAAATAGTATAGGCCTATGTTAAAAGTACGGAAGGCCGTGTTGGTCAGAAAATTTATAAATCGTTCACATCGTTCACAGGACGACCATCGACAAGACGTTTGAACGTTCCATTGAAATCTGGTATCAATTCTATTCTCTAGTGACTGACTTTGAGGACAGGTGAGACAACTCCGTTCATATAAAATGACAGGCACCAGGGAGTATAACCACCATTTCATTTTGCACAGTTTCTATCGACTGAAGTAAAAAAAAACGTCGTTTTCGATACTTCCTTAGTTTGCGCTTTGGGTTTTTTTTTTCTTCCCGGCTTCTAGAGTTGTGATTTATGTATAAGACGGTTCTAATTAGTCGCTAATTATCCAATGTGTGTGTGCGTACGCGTGTGTGTGTGTGCCTGTGCATGTGTGCGTCGTACGTTTTTTTTCAGTCTCTCAATCGATGTATGATTGGATAATAATAATGTCTTTAGGTTAGTTGACTCGCGTGGGCGATGAAATTATTAGTGAAGAAATTTAGTGCCATTTTTTTTACCGATTAGATTTTAGATTCTCTTATAAAGAACAGACATAGCTTATAGGCGGCTTATAGACAAAAAATTGAAAGATATAATTCGAGGAATTGTATCAGAAATAGGAGAATGTATTTAACATTTACAAAGGTTCCGAGACTGATTCTGTAACAAATCTATTGCGCTCCGGTCAATCTCCACCAACTGGGGGCCCCCTCTGATTATACCCAGCCGTTTAATAGCTAAATTATTCACTGGCAGATGCACTTAACAGAGCCCTAAAGAACAAGGTCATCTGACATTATTCGGGTCCCAAAACCCTCCCTTCGCCCCCCCTTTCGCCGCCCTGCGGCTGCTCTGATATGTTCGAATGAATTAAAAAACAACATACATGATGATTTTTTTTTGTATGTATGGCCCAACATTTAGTTTTACGTCATCCCGTCTGCAGGTCTAGTCAGTGCCATTCACTCTCGTCACCTACCCATTCCTCATACTGAACTACGGAGGTAAACTTTGTATAACTGGACTCTTTGAATGCGCCTCGTGTCTACGCGGGATACAGGAACAATTTAAAGTTAGCGCCTTAAGGGTAACATCTGGTCAGGACAATGAATTATTCAGTACAAAGATTTGGTCAGAACAACGACTGGTCAGTTGAGTGTTAAGTCAACACAAAAATAGGTCGAGTACAAAAAGATGGTTCGAGTAGAAAGACAGATCAGTATATATATTACCATGGTTCAGGACAATTATAGGTGAGTACAGTGGTAGGTCTGTACAATGAGTGGTCTGTACAATGAGTGGTCAGTACAATGAGTGGTCAGTACAATGAGTGGTCAGTAAAATGAGTGGTCAGTACAATGAGTGGTCAGTACAAAGATAAGGTCGATACAATGGAAACAAAAGCAAAAGTAAATGATAATCCTAGTTTTTATTTTGTTATGAATCAGGAGCAGTACATGCCGTTCTTTCTATCGCAGCCATTGGATTCTTAAATTTGACAGAAGTGCCGAACCGAAGGCGGATGGAAGGCTAGTTTAATGTGAACAAATATTTATCAGAAATAGTCATCACATAGAAGGTTTTGTAGCACGAGCCGATTATAATATCTAAACTGGTGTGATATGCCAGGGGCTGGCAACCTGCAGCTATCGAGCCGCATGCGCCTCTTTGATTTCCAAGTTGCGACTCTTTCGATGACAAATTGCTGCCTTCAGATGTGTACAAATAATTATAATGATATTATTTTATATACCTATTCCTAATCAAATATCATAATATTAGAAGAACATTAGGTGGCTCTTTACAAAAACTGAGAAAATTGTAAATTATAACTGCGTCTTTCCATCGCCAAAAAGGTTACATGAGCCCTGTACTAGACCATAGTTCGCCTACCCCCTAATATAGGATGAGGCGTTGAAATATATTTATCTACCAGTAAATTTGCATTTAAATTTTCATTTCATTTTTTTTTTAGTCGTGACTATGATCAGGAGTTCTCCATTTATGTTTGAGAATGTTTTGCCCCTACCAGTCAATTAGTAAACCTGTCAATGACATGTGAGCCTGACGGACAAGCCCCTACCAGTCAATTAGTAAACATGTCAATGACATGTGAGCCTGACAGACAAGCTCCTACCAGTCAGTTAGTAAACATGTCAATGACATGTGAGCCTGACAGACAAGCCCCTACCAGTCAGTTAGTAAACCTGTCAATGACATGTGAGCCTGACGGACAAGCCCCTACCAGTCAGTTAGTAAACCTGTCAATGACATGTGAGCCTGACGGACAAGCCCCTACCAGTCAATTAGTAAACATGTCAATGACATGAAGCCTGACAGACAAGCTCCTACCAGTGTCAGTTATTCCCCCGTATGTGTTGACATGCTAGACTGAGCAGACAAGCCCCCCTACCAGTCAGTTAGTAAACCTGTCAATGACATGTGAGCCTGACGGACAAGCCCCTACCAGCAGTCAGTTAGTAAACCTGTCAATGGCATGTGAGCCTGACAGACAAGCTCCTACCAGTCAGTTAGTAAATATCAGCAAAGACCTGTGAGCCTGAGACTACAGAGTCGTTGTGCTGTGTAAAATTGGATCTTGTCCGATTTAAAAAAAAGAATGTCGGAAGTGTAGCTATCAGGCAACAGCAAAGAAATTCAACCAATTGCATGACATTTTTTATATAATATGGAACAAAATATTACGTTGATTAATCCCTAACTTCGGCGTTAAAGATACTCATTTTACTTAAGTGATATTTTTATGTGGTAAGCACATAGAAATTATTTTTTGTATTTTTATAGACCCTCAATAACTTCCACAAACAGTGACTGGCATCTGGAGAATGTGTTGACGCTGCCCCTCTCAGCTAAGCCTCGAACAATGACCCTCGTACAGTAAACACCAAAACAGTAATAATCCTACAGTAAACATTCTACAGTAAACACCAAACAGTAAACACCAAACAGTAAACCCCAAACTAAACACCAAACAGTAAACATCCTAAAATAAACACCCTACAGTGAGCACCTTACAGTAAACATCCTACAGTGAACACCTTACAGTAAACACTACAGTGAACACCTTACGGTAAACACCCTACAGTGAACACCTTACAGTAAACACCCTACAGTAAACATCCTACAGTAAACAACCTACAGTGAACATCTTACAGTAAACAAACGCACTACAGTAAAGCATCCTTCAGTAAACAACTTACTGTGAACACCTAACAGTAAACAAACATCCTACAGTAAACGTCCTACAGTAAACAACCTACAGTGAACACCTTACAGTAAACATCCTACAATAAACATCCTACAGTAAACAACCTACAGTGAACACCTTACAGTAAACTAACATTCTACAGTATCTATTGTGAATTTAAATTAAGATAAAGTCATGCACTTATATTGGTGCATACCCAAACTGATGACGTCATTAGTTAACACCACACCCCCCACACCCTCACCCACACCCCCCACCCCCATAAGACGGGCTACTCCCCTGAGCCGCGTCTGTACCCGTTGTCCAATATTCACTGGGTGGTGACTCGCAGGTCAGTCAGCTACAGATAAAAATATACGAAAATTCTTATAAAAGTACATTCAACTCTTGTTCTTTCATCACGTGCAGGGCCGCTTCGTACTTTGGTTCCGGTAGATACCAAAAAACACCCGGTGAGCAATCTTTTACGGGAGTCTCAAAATGTTCAACTAGAAAACATATATTGAATTGCAGAACAAAATAACAAAAAGGGTTAAGTGCGAGGATGATAGGGGGTGGGACAAAAATACTGGCTCCACCCAGGGAGTTAGATAGGCTGAACAAGGCATTGACAACATGTACTAAGACTATTTTACCATGGTGACCTAGAGCGTCTGTGTGGGCCGCAACAAGTGGCTCCCGTTCGGGTTGGGTCGGCTGATTTAAACTAGTCGTTGATTATGTATTAATCAGTAAGTCCAAACCTTAGCACCTCACTGGGCCATCAGGGGCAGGTGAAGTCAGATTCATCTGTTTCTATAACTTCCCTCCTCTATATGAAGGGATTGTGTGGTTTGCTTTTCACCCAACCACCTTTACTTTCCCCAATTTACACGTCAAGTACCCATTCAAAGCTGGGTTTTGACTTTGAAACATTTCACCTGGAAAAAATATTTTAATAAATCTTGGCGTTTTTTCTCCCATTGGGAGGATGCACCGCCACCCTTGCATTATGCTCATCAGAATGGACATCCACTTGACACTTTGATCTCAATCTAGGCTTTTTGTCTGCAATCTATGTCGGAAATTTCACTAGTTAGGATAAGATTCTTATCACTGCATAGGTTCTGTATAAACCACTGATATGACGGTTTTCGTTATAGTACTGCTTTTTCTTTCGTAATATATGTAGTCAATTACCACGGAGGCGCACCAGGAGACAGATGAAACTTTCACCACGGACCTGATAAATCCTTTGGTTCTCTACCGAAGATCCAAACCCTGGATCTCTGGAGTCGACAGTCTAACAATTTATTTACACCGCTCAACTATAACGATGTCACATATCTAACTCCATATTTTTCATCTAATATTAGACAGACGTCCTCCCTTCACGTCACATTACACACTCAATCCTGAAATGTTCCTTCTTATATTTCTAAACATCGAGTTCAAATTTTTGTGAAAACAATCATCCAGAAAGCTATTTTTTTATTAAAACAATCATTTATAAAGCTGTGACAGCATTAAAACAATCACACAGATTGTATTAGTAGTACTGAAACAAACCAGCTGTCTGCTGATGCAGTAGACCACAAAAACCCGAGACAGTGGGAACCTGTACAGTGATCAACTCTTCATTCTGTAACAGTGAACGTTCATTTCCTAATGGACGACCCCCTCCATTCAATAGACTAGAGAGTAAATTAAATTTCTGCCCGTCGTCCAACAAGTGACGCTCATTGCTTCAACTTGTCAGCATGGGCTGACGCCTGGACGTGGGGGGAAAATACAAACTGAATAAGACTTTTCATGTATCAGTTTAAAGTGCTGAAATACGTTTTTTCTTCGCTTTTCACACTTTATCTAATAGCCTTTTAAGAGTCTAACAGAATAAAGATTTCAGCTATATAACTTTTTTTTTTAAAACTCGGTCGCATCTTTGAAAGTTGGCAAGTATTTTTTTTAAATGAATATATCACACCTGCCATTTTTTTTTTAAATCTTTTAACTTAACATGTGCATTTACCTCATTATTTTAATGATTCGACGAAATTTCGGAATAAAAAATCGGAATATAAATAGAAATGGCTGTGCAGTTTGTGCGGGGAGCAGAGTGCGTCGAACTAGAGCGTGACGCCAAATCAACTTTGTTGTTATTTTTTTTAAGCACTTGTCAAGTAAGGAGGAGGGCGCCAAACATTTAACTCGCACATAGGGCGCCAATAGCTAGTTACTGATCTGCACATAGGGCGCCAATAGCTAGTTACTGATCTGCACATAGGGCGCCAATAGCTAGTTACTGATCTGCACATAGGGCGCCAATAGTTAGTTACTGATCTGCACATAGGGCGCCAATAGCTAGCTACTGATCTGCACATAGGGCGCCAATAGTTAGTTACTGATCTGCACATAGGGCGCCAATAGCTAGCTACTGATCTGCACATAGGGCGCCAATAGCTAGTTACTGATCTGCACATAGGGCGCCAATAGCTAGCTACTGATCTGCATAGTAAAATAGTAGACTATTCAATGAGTCCAATGACCACTTCTCGTATTGAGCGCTTCGTGTTCCTACACATAGACCTGTACTACTCATTTAACTGACCATTCTAATGTACGTATAATTCTGTATTTCTTATCGTTTGTTTATTTTGAGTAAAAACTTCATTGTCCGCTTCTTTTGTTTTTGTTTTTTAATTTTCTTTTTACGACAGGGTAGCGCCTTCAACGTTAGGATTTATGCCGTTTTCTATACTCATGTCCCTGGTCGGTTTATTGCCCAGCTTTGTGTGTGTTGGGGGGGGGGGGGTCAATGAGATATAAAAGGCCTCTTTCTAATTGACCAATATGAATGTTATTGTTCAAGTGGTTGTTTTAAGGGCCATAGATCACTGGTAAATCTAGGGGGTTATGAATGTAAGACCAGTAGAGTCTTCCTTTTGTAGCATAAGTTATAAGACTTGTTACATGAATATTTAATTAAAAAATGGCGTACATCTTTGAATGCCACAGACAACCTAAGGTCCTGGGTAAGGCCATGCCAGAGAGCTAGGATCCTCTTCATTGTCGATAATTGCTCGTCTGATGCGGGAATAGCCTCTTCGCTACGTCACGTGATCTTCTGGGATTCCCCATAGGAAACATTAACGAAACTGGGCAATATGGCGTCTTTCCGTTACCATACAAATCGTGGCACTCAGCAATATTGGCGGCCCGGACAGTTCAAACGGATAAGGCTAACTGAATTACGGAAACCCAAAAGGATCATATTGTATTTGTTTTTTATGTTATTGTTTTTATTTCTTTGTTTTTTTTTTTTTAGTTATTTATTGTTTATGTTTAAAAGAAAGATTTAATGGAGTAAAACAATGAATGATATTTCTGTTTGTTTATTAGACGGCTGGGTCGACAAACAAGATATTTAACAAAAGGCAATATAATATACAGTTATGTTTACTTAATCATTTGAAACATTTTTTTTTAAATGTTCGAAAAGAGGAATAAAAAAATGTTTCACCTTGAATAAATTTCATATTTCTGGCTGGCTATTTTTTTTTTTTATATGGGGGGAAATTTTCCTTTTAAACTCAATTCTGTCGAATCTGCTAAAAGTTTTTTTTTTTTTTTTTTGAGAAATGTGAAAAAGTATTTTGAGAGTGTGTTGACTTTCGTCACTCTTGCTTATCCTCGAACAATGATACTATCACAGTAAACATCTCGACAGCAAACATCTCGACAGTAAACATCTCGACGGTAAACATCTCGACAGTAAACATCTCGACAGTAAACATCCTGACATTAAACATCTCGACAGTAAACATCCTTTTAATAAACATCTCGACAGTAAACATCTCGACAGTAAACATCTCGACAGTAAACTTCCTGACAGTAAACATCCTGACAGTAAACATCTCGACAGTAAACACCCTTTTAGTAAACATCCTGACAGTAAACATACTGACAGCGGTAAATTTCCTCTCAACAGGAACAACTGAACATGATACACCTTGAAATGTATTAATGAAACAGCATTGATATCACACCCTAACCCATTACAGTGTCCAATCTTTTGAAGTAATTGTTGACCAGTCGGTTCGGCCATTCTGTTTGACCGGGAGTTTTGTTTAACCAGTTTGTCCACTGTGACTGTTTCAGCCCGTGAGCAAACATCGCTACTCAGTACCGTACAACCAATGGAAGACCTACATGAGCACCCTGGCCAAACGGGAGGCGGAGAAGAAGTTCAACATAATGGACATGTGAGTAAACAAAAAAAAAAAACATGGCTGCAGCTGGGGTGAGTGGAACCAGTACATGGCTCAACCGAGCTTGCGTGAGAGCTATTTTTAACATTATCGTCTAACAGTTTAACCCCAGCTTACAGGACCACCACCCCTCACCACAAGACGTGGTGCACTTGCACTTAGAGGCCTCAGATGCGTGCACCGTTTTGAACGACGTACGCCCTAAAGTCAAGGGTGAGCGAACTACAGCCGGTCGTTTGGCGGTTGGATCCTGTCCGCCCTTTTCTCCCCTCAGAGACCCAATGGGTCTTCAGCATCGTCGGCTGGTCACGTTGCATAATCCACCCATATGCTTTTCGTGCGGCCCTTCAGCAAAGTTAATTGCTCGGCGTGGCCCGCGATTCAGAAAGTCTGCCAACCTCTGCTCTAAACCAAGCAAACATATGCATTAAACATCAACAAAGGCACAGTATACTTGTCCAGCCTTCTATATAATACAATTCTAAGATTCATATATTTAAATTATACGCACGTTCAACCTTCTATATTATACTATCCTAAGATTCATATCTTTAACTTATACGCGCGTTCAGCCTTCTATATTATACAATCCTAAGATTCGTATCTTTAACTTATACGCGCGTCCACCCTTCTATATTATACTATCCTACGATTCATATCTTTAACTTATACGCGCGTTCAGCCTTCTATGTAATACAATCCTAAGATTCATACATTTAACATAAATCTCTCTGCACCCACCATCATTTTTAATTTTTTTTTATCTTTCATTGATTGTTGTTAGTTTATATGCGCGGATGTGTATGTATTTGTGCACATGTATGTGCGTTTGTCCGCGGTTTAGTGTGTGTTTCGGTGTTTGTACAAATATCGGTGAGCCGACATCAAGGCCAATAGACTTGACTTTGAACGGAATGTTTCATTGGAAGTTGTTGTATTTTTTTTTTTTAATTAATGACTTCCGTCAGTTCAACACAACAGAAACGGGGCAGAGCCAGTCATGCAAGGAATAACAGAGTCAGTCATGCGATGCTGGGGTATAAACCTTTTTAAATGTAAAACTTTGCTTTGAGTGTAAAACAAACAATGAGCTTCCATTTTTCTTATTGAAGTTAAGTAAACGAAAATGCCTGTTCAATCTATAGATTCGTTATTGATCTATTGCAAAGCTAGCTGATCTATACTTTGCATGCTTGAAAACATTTGCAATTTTTTTTTTAAAACGTACCAATAGACGTATGTGATAATTGTCTCAAAAAATAAAAAAGTTAACGTTTTGAACACTTAAATCGATACTGCATGGCTATACGGCGAAAATGAAAAAAAAGAGGCTGAACAGAGTTACTGATCCTAATCAAAGTTACGCCGCTTGCACGTTTCCGGTTTACGTTGCATTCCGTGAGAAGTTCTTTGTGTAAGGAGCCAGTTACCTGGTACACAAAGATAACAACATACACACAAAAAAAATTGTACGGATTCACACTCACACACACACACACACATAAGATGAGCCATGTCCGTGTCCGTTCAAATTTTGTCCGTTTTAAACAGTGTGGCCCAGCTGGAGGAAGAGAACAATAAACAGAAGCTCATGACTCGGACATTAACTGACCGATTAGTGGACATCGAACATAACCAAAATCTGATTGGATTCGTCTTGGAAGGTTTACTCAATACACTACACTCTCTGGGTAATTTACACTTAAAGAACTTTACTTTACACAAACGGATTTTAATACAAGCGGTTCTAAATCTGTTTTTTTTTGTTTTAATTCTGTTATCTCTAAGGATTTGTTTTTTTTTTAATTTAATGTCGGTTTATTTCGAGCTTTGAAGAAATTATTTATAATTAATCGTGTGTGGGGGCTGGGGGGAAGCATGTATGTTACGTTTTAAAATACATAGAAAATATAAATACTTTTTGATGCCATTAGAGTTGAACATGTGGTGCCATAAGAACAAAAAAACTGAATAAACTGAGGCTTTTTGAGGCTCTCATAAGTCAGGGTCTCCTACCGCTTCTAATTTTTCATCCATGAAAGCGGCCATGCCAGCAGTCCCCAACCCCTCCCTCTATAGATTCCACGAAAAAGATTAAAATAACTCTGCTTAGCACTATTCTTAGCACTATTCTTAGCACTATTCTTAGCACTATTCTTAGCACTATTCTTACACAATGCTTAGCACCATCCTTAGCACTCTGCTTAGCACTATTCTTAGCACTCTGTTTAGCACTATTCTTAGCACTATTCTTAGTACTCTGCTTAGCACTATTCTTAGCACTCTGTTTAGCACTATTCTTAGCACTATTCTTAGCACTCTGTTAAGCACTATTCTTAGCACTATTCTTAGCACTCTGCTTAGCACTATTCTTAGCACCCTGCTTAGCCCTGTTTAACAGTCATGAAAGTGAATTTCCGTTATTAGTATTTGTTTCGAGATTTATTTGCATAATGTTTTATTGGATTTCACTTTGTTGAAGAAAGACGATGAGTGACAGAACAAAGTCTGATGGCTCTCGTTACTCTTCGACGTTTTTTTTTCATCTCCATGACCGCAGACCCCAAAGCCCAAGCACAGAAGGCCCAAACACAAGCCCGCCCCATTCATATAGCCTCCAGACAATCTCGGTATCCTGGAACTGACATCAACCGATTTCCTGTCCTGGAGAAAGACGTGCCATGGGAGGTATAGAGAGTATGAGAAAAAAACAAAACAAGCAGACTTGTTAGGGAATTGTGGGAATGGTACACCAAGATGGCCGCAAGTCACTTTAAAATAATACCGGCGCATGGGATGGTTTATCTTATCTAGGATTGCGCTAGTTGTTCTCGTTGTAGTGGGGCAAAGGGATTTGAAGACAAGGTGGGGGTGTTTTTGGGTGGGTGATGGAGAAGAGTCGACGATAAAATTGGAAATGTATGAAAAAAAAGGATTAAAGAATGGAAAAATAACATTGTGAAATATTAAATGACAAACAAGATTGATGATCAATTGTGATTGTTCATAAATCAATGTTACAATTATTTTTACAGCTTTTTTTAATATAATAAAATTGAAATTGTTAATGTAAGCGCTGTCTAATGTAAACTGAAAATTTCCGGTGCCAAAAATAAGAATTAGGTCAAGTCGACTATTTATTTCACTCGTGTACTTTGATTGGATAAGCCGTTGCTTAAATTCAAGGCCGTCTGAAGCCCGGGGAGGGGGAATCTAGTCGGCTTAGCGGAGCCCACGTGTCTGATGATAACTGCGAATTATTGAATTAACCAGTAATTTTAAGTATCTATAAAAATAAAAGCGATTTGGGTTGTGCGCTAAATCGAAAGTAAAGAATTAGTACAACAGTATTCCAGTTTAAAATACAATCATGAAAAAAAATCGGATCTGCCCGAAACCAAAAAATTACCTCGCCTACCGCCGATCAAGCTTAAGGGGATATAACTCTATGCAAAGGTTTTGCAGGGTACATCCATAGATATATAAGACAAGATCGCTTATGCTTATTTAATAGAGACCGAAAAAGTGTTGTATTCGAGACCCCTACTTTAAAATGAGAAGAGTACAATTCTGTAAAGTTCTTTATTTTTTACCGAAAAAGATTTCCTTCCTTTTAATTAAAAAAAAAAATCCCCATTCATGCTAGAGGTTGGCGCTTTAAAAATCTACTGATGTGTCCGAAAAATTATATTTGACGGTTAATAATAATATAATCAAACAACCGGGTACACAACACGAAGGCATTTTATTCAAAGTTAATTGAAAAAAAAAAGTTTTTGAAAATTTGTCAAGGAAAACAAATGTCTTCTGCTATTTATTTCGGTTACTTAAGGTTTCTATGCGTACTACGTCATGATAGTTGCAGATAATTTGTAAAAATATATAAGTTATACAGAATTGTACTCTTCTCTTTTTAAAGTTATGGTCCGCACAATATATATCTATGCATAGCCCATAAGCGATCTAGTCTTTTATATCTATGGGTACAGCTAGTAGTATTTATGATTGGCATTCACACAATTCAAACCGAATGCAACTAACATACAGGCACATCTTAAAACGCATTACATCCGCGTTTCTCAACCGGTGACGCGCGTACCCCGAGGGGGGTTAGGCAAAGTTTATGCAGTAATAAGCAGAGACATATAATTTTCGTTTAAAACAACCAACAATTTAAAGAACGTACGTGTGAGGGGCATATTTTCCCCACCCCTTTGGGGGCACAGTGGCGAAAAAGATTGAGAACTGCGACAGTGCATTACAAACATGTTCACCATAAGATACATTCATACGGATACAGCTGGCTGTCAACCCGACCAACAACAAAAAGGACCATGCACTTAACTAACAAAACAGACAATAAACATCACTCGTAGCTGACAGTGCAAACAACAGACAAACAAACGCGTAGACAATAAAGTAAACAGCAAACGTTTACTAAGACACCAGAATCCATCACAGGTAGAGTTTGAACAGTACGACCCGGTAACCTACTCCAAGCCAGTAGAGGAGTACCCACCTGAACTCCAAGTGTGGGTCGACCCGAATGTTCTACTGTAAGTACATGTATAGAACAGGGGACTTAGGTTCATAGCCTGGTGTTTGGGTAAATATTAGGGGTGTGAGACTCTGACTGGAATAGTGGGGATAATCCCCCCGCCCCTCAAACCATTCAAAGTAGTGACCAAATGTTTTGGTAGGACAGTATTTGTTTAAAGATTATAGGATATAAATAGAAACATTCCGGGAAATTCCGATTGTCCGCTTTTCGGGGAAAGTGAGGTCTTGTGAGTTGTTGTTCTGTTAAGGAATCCAAAGGGGGGCTTAAAGAGAAATGACACGGAAATGTACAGAGCAGGTCATGGAATTCTTTTGTGGCTGTGTTAATAGGTTAGACCAATAGAGCGAAATACCGAATACTTCATTCGGACATCCAGTGATTTAGTAAGTGTTAACTCAATCAACAGTATCTGGTGATGAGATGGATGTGTGAGTAGAAATAAACTTGTTTCTATACTGACAAGATAGGGCAGATGGATGTATGGATAGATAGATAGATAGATAGATAGATAGATAGATAGATAGATAGATAGATAGATAGATAGATAGATAGATAGATAGATAGATAGATAGATAGATAGATAGATAGATAGATAGATAGATAGATAGATAGATAGATAGATAGATAGATAGATAGATAGATAGATAATCAACAACACCGCCATCGTTCCAGATTCCACCACGTGAGGGCGTCACTCACACTTCCGCCGGTCAATGACGACGAGCAACCGGTCACCGCGTACGTTCCGTTCGAACCCCAGTACAACGCAGTCCAGACATTGACCCTGCCTAGTGGAAAAGAAGGGACAATTGACCGGACATCGATGATTACCGTGAACAACCAGCCACTTCTGTACGAGATCGATACGACAGGTGTGCCCAGGTAAACATGACAACAGAGAGAAAACGCCGTGCCTTATCATGTGATCGATCTGAGTCACGTTGTGAATTTGGGGGAGTTGGGGAGAGAGAAGTGGGGTGGGGATGGTGGGAGTGTTGTTACAAGCTTTGTTCCAATATTTGTCAACCAAAGGTTGTAGGCAATTGTAGGCAGGGATTCTCAAAATGACGGGATTCACGACCCACCAGTTATGAAAAAAAATAGAATAAAAGAAATATATGTCCGCCATTGTGTTGTTCTATGTAGAAACCCGATGGGCAGGACTGGTCTGAGAGGAAGGGGAAATCTGTACCGCTGGGGTCCAAACCACAATGTCAAGGCCGTCATCTCCCGCTGGAAGTCGTCTGGTCAACAGTCCGGCACTAAAGTGAACGAGAAGAAAATGGAGGTCATTCTGTCCCAGGACAGTTCGGATGTACGGTCGATATTTATACCTTCTGTAAGTGTAACAATACTTACGATATGTATACCTTCTGAAAGTGTAACCATTCTTACAATATTTATTCCTTCTGTAAGTGTAACAATACTCAAGATATTTACCATCTGTAAGTGTAATTATACATAAGGTATCCGTATTTGGTAGGTGTAGGCCTAATTATACACCACATATGTGCATTCGGTAATTGTAATATAACACGATGTTTCTGTCTCATGTAAGTATAATATTACACAATGTTTTTGCCTCATTTAATTGAAACTATTATCTTTGTGTGTGTGTGTACGTGTGTGTGTGTTGAATGTCCAGGGACTGGTCAACTATGGCAACAACCCGTACAGCACAATGTGTGGTGTGTTGCTGAGTTCTTTGTTTAAAGAGGCTGACCTGGATGTGCCGTGTAACTTTGACCAAGAAGAAATGATAGAGGTATGGAATGAGTTCAGATACCTTCACCCCCTACTCCTTAAAGGGCCATAAAAAAAAATTTGAACTCTGAACTTAATTTGACCTTTCTTTCTATTCTGTGAACGTGACTAGAATTGTTTTCTGCGCGCGGGGCCCCAACAAGCTTTTTATCCGCCCCTGAATGTATTGGACTGTTTCTTTCTGTGTCCACTCTTCCCTTTTTTTCAACACATTTTTTTAAACTGGTAATAGACACATACATTTTTATTAGTTCTCTTTAGCCTTTTTCGCTCATCCAGTTGCAGTAGCAATCAGAGCCATTCTCATAGATTGGCAAACTAGGCGTATGTCTAGGTCCTCCCCCCCTCCCCCCGCCAATGCCAACGGGGCCCCCTTATTGGGATTTTTTTTTTTGCCTTAATGTTAAAAAATACTTAATTAATTGGAGGTGGTGAGGGCGTCCTAATGGTTTAAGATTATTAGGGGCTCAAGAATCTCAAGGGGCGGCCTTCACAGAGATTTTTTGCCTAGTGCATCCAAATGAACTTTTGTCACATGTCCCTAAATGTAAGTGAGTAAGTAAGTAAAGTTCCCTTAGCCCTAAAGGGCCATCGGGGCAGATGAAGTGTAGAATTCATCTGTTTCTATAACCACGGCATATAAAGGGGTTATGTGGTTAGCACAACGCCCAGCCGCCTTTACTTCCCCAACTAAAGTCAGGTACCCATTTAAAGCTGGGTGGACTTGTGGGACGACTTTGAAAGCAATTTCACCTGGAAAAATTCCCTTGGTCCTCACCGAGGATCGAACCCAGGATTCTCAGGTCGACAGTCGAGTATCTACACCTCTCGGCCATCCGTTCCTAGATGTAACTTTGTCTAAAGCCGTTAGGGGCCGCAATATGTCCCGCACATCCACCCGTCCAAAAAAAAAAAACCAATAACGTAAGAACGAACCTGGAGACAGTCAGGAGGTGAACCTTACAAAGTGGTTCAACTCACAATTTGTTATTTGTTCATTTTTATCTTAAATATCGCTTCACACTTGCCAGGCTAGAACGAACTTACAGACCAGGGATCGCATGTCGCGGATTTCACCAGAATTTTTCATAGGGTCGGGAAAACATTGGAACTACCCTGACAGTCTATGGTGCCATGTACTGGGTATATAAAACACAGCTTTCGTAAAACTGTTGAACTACCATGAGAGTCTATGGTGCCATGTACTGGGTATATAAAACACAGCTTTCATAAAACAGAATCTTGCGCAGTCTTTCCACGACCAAGGTCCAAACGTTAGTGCCACTCAGCGCTTCATAGCCTGTGTCACTCCATAAATTTTGTAGCCGCCCTTGAAACGCACATCCTCAAAGCTGTAAAGCTTAACTAGGGTTTGTGGCGTCCGGGGGAAAACTCTCGAATTTGCCGCCCAACTCGCGTGTTGAAATTATTTTTGTTCTTATCGTTTTAGGTTATTAGTTTAGTTTGTTATTAGTTTAGCTTGTTATTAGTTTAGCTTGTTATTAGTTTAGGTTGTTATTTGTTTAGGTTATCATTTGCTAAGGTTGTTACTTATGTTTGAATCTAAAGGCCTCACACAAACAAAGGACGGGTGCGGCTAATCCAATAATCAGTCAGGGCCAACTTTACCAGTAATCTCTAAAACTCTGGGCTAGGGTTAATACGAGGCCTAATCACTTGACCTCTATATTGCACTGTACCTTTTTCTTCTCATGGGTCTCTCTCCTCTCCTCCCCCCATCCAACCACCGCCAAGGCAAAATAACTGTAGCGGCTGCCCTAGTTGATATCCCCCCCCACCCACCCCACCCCCCCCCAGACCCCCGTTCCCACCTTTTTACCGCTTTCAAATTCATCACTGTATTCAATCGATTGTGTACTTAATTGAAAACAAATTATACTCAAACTTTATTGAAATGTGTACATAATTTGTCTGCTCCACCATGATGCTGGATAGGAAATTTACCTCCGTACATAAAATATTCAGAATCGCATTCACTGAACTGTGAAACTTAACCGAGCAAATATTGTTCAGCAACATGTATAATGCATTGTTCAATTAACCAGAAATATTGAAAGTCTATATCTAATATTTAAAGTCCCTCCGAAACTATAAAACGTATTTGCCTAGGACCCCCTCCCTCCCCCAATATTAACAGTCTGTGTCTAGGGCCCCCTCCCCCAGCCCCCAATATTAACAGTCTGTATCAAGGGCCCCCCACCCTCCAATATTAACAGTCTGTATCTAGGGCCCCCTCCCCCCAATATTAACAGTCTGTGTATATGGCCCCCTCCCCACCCTCCAATATTAACAATCTGTATCTAGGGCCCCCTCCCCAATATTAACAGTCTGTGTCTAGGGGCCCCCTCCCCTACCCTCCAATATTAACAGTCTGTATCTAGGGCCCGCTCCCCCCAATATTAACAGTCTGTGTCTAGGGCCCACAACTTAAGATTCAATATCTCAGCACAACAAAGCTTTCAGAAAACCTCAGTAACGCTTCTGAATGCAGGTCACTACGACCACTACAACGAGCTTTATATTTTTAAATCCCTGACCTAGACAAAAGATTGCCCTGACGATCAGTAGACACAAGACCCAGTTATCGTAATGTGCATTTATCGAAACGTACTGAACTCAATCGCCCCCATCACTGAAAAATACACCATAATACCTGCGATTACAGCGTTCAGAACGTATTGATTATTTTTTTACCGTTACAGTACATAGTGTACGTAGATACAGGCTAGTGCAGCTCGGGCCAACGGTCATAACAATATGGCTACCGGCTGTTGAGCTTTGCGTGTCAAGGATACTTAGCATTAAAGAGGTACACCCCCCCCCACCCGTTCATTTATCAAGAGATTACATGAAAGAATCCTTTTGACAGATGCATAAGACTATTTGTTCATGCCCTAGTCAGACTGATGTGCCCCCTACCACCCCCCGTCCCCCCGCTCACCACTGGGGTGTTCAACCAAGGGATAGCACCACAAATATATTTATATATAAGTGGAGCCCGATCAAAATTCTAGCACTTGGGGGGGGGGGGGGAAACACTGTGAACTTGTAGCCCTTGGGTTGGTTTAGAACTTGCGCAGGATTATGGAACCCATTATGAATCATTAAGCATTTTGAAACATACTTTTAAAAAAAAATGTTTAACATACACAATTATCCTCTTAGTGCTTGGTGATGTTCAGTTTCAATATTTCAACTCAGGAGGAAAAAAAAAACTTTAAATAAAATACTGAAAAAAAAAAAACCCGCAAAAAAAAATGAAAAAGCTGCTCGTCTTAGGTACTTTGTAAAGTCTATGAAAGGATGTTTATCTCTTAGATCTTATTGGACGGGTTTTTGTATTGCCATTCTATCCCCCCCCCCACCCCACACACACACAAAAGCCGTTAGTGCAATGAGCATGGAGGAGCCACGGAGACATAGATGGGTGTCTGGACACGCCGGGGGGCTGATTTAGTAACCTACAGCATGTAGATCAGGTTGCTTACCAAAGCGCCTATCTGCCTTCCTGACCCCAATCCCCTCGTGTTAGGTATCGGCCAGTGTGTTCAAACCGGTGTTAGCTTGAACGATGTTAGCTATATTGAAACAATACATATTGTATGAAGTATTGTCAAAGTACAACAAAAACTGTGTGTAAAAAAAAATATAGGTAGTTATAACTGGATAGATCTTAATCCGTCGTCGTACATTGACTCAAGTCGGAATCATTGTTTTTTTTTGTTAAAGTACATTGCCTGTCAGTAACATATGCAGTGTCCATCAACGGACGGTAGCCAGCGGACAGCTCACGATTATAAATGGTTGTAAACATCTCTCTCCATCTCTCACTCTCTCTTTCCATATCTCTCTCACTCTCTCTCTCTCTCACTCTCACTCTCTCTCTCTCTCTCTCTCTCTCTCTCTCTCTCTCTTTCTCTCTCATGTTAACGCCGTGTTTTAGAGCGACGGACATCATTGCTGCAGGGTTTGGGAGTTTAAAACGATCGACAGTAGTAAGACTTTTTATGAAATCACAAGTAAACATAACTGAAAATACAACTCACGATTAAGGTGTATGTGTTAGTGTTGAATATGGTGTATGTGATAGTGTTGAATATGGTGTATGTGTTAGTGTTGAATATGGTGTATGTGTTAGTGTTGAATATGGTGTATGTGTTAGTGTTGAATATGGTTATGTGTTAGTGTTGAATATGGTGTATGTCTTAGTGTTGAATATGGTGTATATGTTAGTGTTGAATATGGTGTATGTGTTAGTGTTGAATATGGTGTATGTGTTAGTGTTGAATATGGTGTATGTGTTAGTGTTGAATATGGTGTATGTGTTAGTGTTGAATATAGTGTATGTGTTAGTGTTGAATATGGTGTATGTGTTAGTGTTGAATATGGTGTATGCTTGTAAGATAGCTCAAAACAAAAATGTTTCATTTGAATGACGGAGATAAAATATACATACTGTCATCGCTATCATTATATTCTATCATTATGTCATCAATGTCATGTGTTATTATGTTATTAAGCATCCATAACTACATTTGATTCATTTTTGTAATGTGACATGTAAGATGTGTTGAATGAAACAAATTTGACATTGTGACAGTTAGGAACTTAGGAAGTCGTCCAGAGCAGGCTACAGATAATTTTTCGTTGTACTTGTGTATACTCTGCCGTTGACATTAATAATTATAAACTAATTGGCAAAATATAAGGGGGAAAAATGTACACAAATATGTTTACATATCCGGCTACTTATAATCAAATTGTACACAGCATGCTTCTTGTAACATCATTGTACACAGACTGTCACTAGTGACATTTGTACAAAGACTCGCGCTAGTAACAATATGTGTACAAAGACTGTCACTAGTAAAACCAACCACATGTGTACATAAACTGTAGCTAGTAACAACGTTTGTACACAGACTGTCACTAATAACAACATGTGTACACAGACTGTCACTAATAAGAACATGTGTACACAGACTGTCAATAGTAACGACATGTGTACACAGACTGTCAGAAGTAAAGACATGTGTACACAGACTGTCAGAAGTAAAGACATGTGTACACAGACTGTCAGAAGTAAAGACATGTGTACACAGACTGTCAGAAGTAAAGACATGTGTACACAGACTGTCAGAAGTAAAGACATGTGTACACAGACTGTCAGAAGTAAAGACATGTGTACACAGACTGTCACTAGTAACAACATGTGTACACAGACTATCAGAAGTAAAGACATGTGTACACAGCCTTCTGCTACCATAACCCTAATGCTCGTTTTTTTTTTGCTTGAGTCTCCTCAATGAATTCATCCCACGTCCACCCCTACAAAGTATTTCAGCCAGTTCGCCTCCCCCGAGCTGCAGAAGAAGAAGAAGTCTGCCTACGCTTACTTTGGCTACTCGGCCATCATGGTGTACAGGGGCTACGAGGATGACGTCAACAATACGGACAACGCCTGGTGCGAGACCGAGATCTGGAACTTTCATTATAAGTACAAGGATTGTTTCGATGCCAGACTCAAAGAGGTCAGCTTTGTGAGGGGGGTTGGATGGTAATAACTATTTAGTATTTTAAATCAGAGGCTAAGGTGAATTTACGTGAAGAGAACATAGATTCCAGTAAAAGGTTGTGTCTGTGTGTGGTGTTGTTGGGGGTGGGGGAAGGGGGGGAAGTGGTATTATTTTTTTTTTAAGTTTTTCTTTATAGATTGATTAAAAACAAAACGAACACATGAAAATATTTCGAATTTTTAAAAAATGGCGTAGGTGAATTTTCAAAAAAATTTATCTTTTTATTGGCTCAGTTTTCATAATTTTTTGTTTTAATGGTGAAAAAAACACGCAAAAAGTCACAACGCTTCGATCAACACAATCCCCTCCTAATCGAAAAAGTCAAGAGTTGGATTTCCCTAATCAACCTTCAACAAGTTTTAATTTATGGCGAGTAAAGTCAATATATAAAGTTGTGATAATTCATTTTAAAAAAATTGTGTAATGCCAGCAGAACAATATCATCAGGACATCACCAGATAATAGACAAAAAATATTAACAACCGGAATTCACAAATTGTTTTCTATATTCGAATAAAAATATATAGCCTACATGTCTTTTGTTTGATTGTCAGATCTGAAGTTAACAGTAACGTATTTCAAAGTGTATACGACGTCACTAAACATTTAGCTTTTTCACTTTTTATGTTATACAAAAAATCTGCCACTAATCTTATTTTAGTTTGATGCTTTATATGTACATGTTTGGTCAGTTTTAGCTACCGTTATAGAACCGTTATATATTTTTTTAGAACTTTTAAACATGTTAGATGAATGAGATACACTGCAACATTTATTATCGTTTGGGTCTCTCTATCCTTAAACTCATGAAATTCTTTTACTCTTCAAAGATTTTTCATTTCCTTATAAAAAGAGGTTTTTGCTTTTAAGAAATGAGAAAACGTAATGTAAAGATGTTTCCGACAAACTGCCATTTCTGCAAAGCTATAAAACAAATGGTCGTATTTATCTAAACCCGATAACCTGTGCGGGCCCAGCAATACTGGACGTCACTGCCCTATAGTCACGTGTATGAGTTATATGTTTCTCATTGGCGGGAACTAATTCCCCACTGTCAGCGCGAGTATTGAGACGGTGAAAGATTATCAGGACCTGGAGAATAGATTTAGGGTCACGGGGGTCAGATGGGGGGGGGGAAGGCTGGGACACAATTTAGAGGGAAAAGAGAAATGACTGAGGGGGAGGCGTACACTTCACAGTGTATATCTCTTAGGTGGTGAATTCCTGCGGGTGAAGCCGTTTGGTGAATTATTTGGATGCGCTGTAGGCGCTTTGAACCCAAGATAAAGTCAGACCAATCATGCGATGAAATTGTTGTTTATGTCTTGGGAGTCAATGTACTTGTGTATATGTTACTTCTCTTGTGGTCGACTTGGCCAATTGTATTATTCTAAAGGTTTATAAAAAAAAAATATTCGCCTTCATATGTAATTCATGAGGAGACTTATGTACAAATTGTAACACAGATGTGGTGGCTCAACTTAAAGGAAACATCTTTATTGTTACTTTGTGGTACAATAATGGGGCGGCACACTGAGATGTCTTTACGTTTTTTTTTTGGGAATTAGGAAAAGGTACAGTTGGGAGAACGTTGCAACATTTGGGGCTGCAGGCAAAAATGTTTGCGAACCATAGGCTTAGCTTCATTTGTGGGCACTAGGCTTAGGTTTATTTGGGGAACTAGGCTTAGCTTCATTTGTGGGCACTAGGCTTAGGTTCATTTGTGGCCGCTAGGCTTAGGTTTATTTGAGGGCACTAGGCTTAGCTTCATTTGTGGCCGCTAGGCTTAGGTTTATTAGAGGGCACTAGGCTTAGGTTTATTTGAGGGCACTAGGCTTAGGTTTATTTGGGTGCACAATGCTTATGTTCATTTGGGGGCACAAGGCTTAGGTTCATTTGGGGCACTAGGCTTAGGTTCATTTTGGGGGCACTAGGCTTAGGTTTATTTGGGGGCACTAGGCTTAGGTTTATTTGGGACGCTAGGCTTAGTTTCATTTGGGAGGCTAGGCATAGGTTCATTTGGGGCGCTAGGCTTAGATTCATTTGGGGCACTAGGCTTAGGTTCATTTGGGACACTAGGCTTAGGTTTATTTGGGGGCACTAGGCTTAGGTTCATTTGGGGCGCTAGGCTTAGGTTCATTTGGGACACTAGGCTTAGGTTTATTTGGGAGCACTAGGCTTAGGTTCATTTGGGGCACTAGGCTTATGTTCATTTGGGGCACTATGCTTAGGTTCATTTGGGGCACTAGGCTTAGGTTCATTTGGGGCACTGGGCTTAGGTTCATTTGGGACACTAGGCTTAGGTTCATTTGGGGCACTAGGCTTAGGTTTATTTGGGGCACTAGGCTTAGGTTCATTTGGGGCACTAGGCTTAGGTTCATTTGGGGCACTAGGCTTAGGTTCATTTGGGGCACTAGGCTTAGGTTTATTTGGGGCACTAGGCTTAGGTTCATTTGGGGCACTAGGCTTAGGTTCATTTGGGGCACTAGGCTTAGGTTTATTTGGGGCACTAGGCTTAGGTTCATTTGGGGCACTAGGCTTAGGTTCATTTGGGGCACTAGGCTTAGGTTCATTTGGGGCACTAGGCTTAGGTTCATTTGGGGCACTAGGCTTAGGTTTATTTGGGGCACTAGGCTTAGGTTTATTTGGGGCACTAGGCTTAGATTTATTTGGGGCACTAGGCTTAGGTTCATTTGGGGCACTAGGCTTAGATTTATTTGGGGCACTAGGCTTAGGTTCTTTTGGGGCACTAGGCTTAGGTTTATTTTGGGGCACTAGGCTTAGGTTCATTTGGTGACACTAGGAGTAGGTTTACTTGGGGACACCCTGGCTAAAATGCTCTCTAGGTTACCCCACTCACAGCTTTTGATTAATGTCAAGCTAGACATTTAGGTTGGCAAAAAATAATAGTCCTAATTAAGAGCCACTTAAGCAGTGAGGCCCCACACAGCGGCCTAGTTTGCCTATTTATATGCCTCTGCATCGGTGTATTAATTATTATTATTCACCCTCAATTTTTGTTTTTTTTCTTTTTGCTCAGATGGACAAGACGTTGTGGATGACCGTCGGTGAAAATATGCCGCTGACCTCCATTGAGTTCGCCGCTGTGCTGGAAGCGGCTAAGATCCATCAAGCCACTGTTTGAGGCTTGACAGGTTGTTGGTGGCAGCGGTGGTGTAAAGAAGGATGAGAAACCCATCTATCTATCACAAGCCTCTCACCAGTCACACGGTAGAACGCCTAGTTGACCATGTCTATGTTAGGAAGTAAAGCTTGTATACCATGGCAACAGAAAATAATGATTGATAAGAGTAATTCGGGGATGTCGTCCTATCAGGAAGGAGATCAAGAAGAAAATCGGCGATTCTTTTTATAGAAATTAATGAGCCGTCAACATATTGACTGCATAATTTTGGGACCAAATTGACTGCGTAGTTTTGGGATCGACTTTGTAGTCATGGGACTATATTGACTGCATAGTTTTGGAGCCATATTGACTGCGTAGTCCTGGGACCATATTGACTGTGTTGTCTTGGGGCCGTCACGAAAATTCTACCACAAATTTATTGCTACACTATTAAAATGAAATTTCTTTATTCAGATGATATTCTGAAATAAAGTGAACGAAAAAACTAATTCGTACAATTTATCATATCCAGATGGACACTTACCTAGATCTATCTATCTATCTATCTATCTATCTATCTATCTATCTATCTATCTATCTATCTATCTATCTATCTATCTATCTATCTATCTATCTATCTATCTATCTATCTATATATATATATATATATATATATATATATATATATATATATATATATCTGTCTGTCTGTCTGTCTGTTTGTCTGTCTCTCTGGCTAACTAACTAACTAACATTTATTGTTATTACACTTTTGACATTTGTAATTTATAAACTTAAAAAAGAATTTAATAATTGTCTTTTTGTTATAAATAAAAAGTTTTGATATCGCATTGCACTCTAAATGTTTTTTTGTTTTATTTAATTTTAATATGAGTCTCGTACATTTTAATTTTTTTTTTTATGAATTAGTTTTGTGTAAAATATTTTACTGTATAATACACTTTGTCATCCAACTTATGTTATCCTTTATACTAGTGAGAGTTGGATTCAGAAATGGTTTGAAAATATATAACCCATTTTTTTTAGTAGATTTTTCTTTTTTAATTTTGATAAACTTTATTCATTTATATTATCAGTTAGTACAATTTAGTATCAAACTGAAATACGCTAATTTTATTTTTGCGACACAATATGGGTCGCCGGGTAGCGCAAAGTTAATAAAAGTTGAGGTAGGAACAGAATTATTGTTCGTGCGGTGTAGAGCGCTCGACTGTCGACCGGAGGGTCCCGGGTTCGAATCTCAGTGAGAACCTTGGGATTTTTTCAGGTCCTGGTGAAAGTCCCCAAGTCCATCCAGCTTTAAATGGGAACCTGACATTAAGTTGGGGGAGTAAAGGCGGCTGGTCGTTATGCTAACCACACAATCTCTTCATATGCCGAGGTCACTGAAACAGATACATTCTACACTTCATCTGCGCCTGTCTCGATGAGCCCTTTGGGGCTTAAGGGAACTTTTTATACAAAATATCGTCCTGAACCAGAAAAATTACACTTCCAAGTGGGAACACTTATTATGTTACTGAAATTACTGAATGGATTTCCTAAAAGAGGTGTATTTATTCTCTATGTATCTCTCTCTGTCTCTCTCTGTCTTTCTCTCTCTCAAATTTCTGAGTCCATCCTTTCTTTAAATATACACTACATAATGACATAAAAATACAGTACATAATGACATAGATATACAGTACATAATGACATATATATACAGTACATAATTACATAGATATACATTACATAATGACATATATATATATATATATATATATATATATATATATACAGTACATAATGACATGAGGAGCGGGTGGCCGAGTGGTTTAGACACTCGACTGTTGACCAGAGAGTCCTGGGTTCGATCCTCGGTGGGGAATTTTTCCAGGTGAAAATGTGTTTCAAAAGTCGTCCCACAAGTCCACCCAGCTTTAAATGGGTACCTGACTTAAGTTGGGGAAGTAAAGGCGGCTGGGCGTTGTGTTAACCACACAATCCCTTCATATGCCGAGGTTATAGAAACAGATGAATTCTACACTTCATCTGCCCCGATGGCCCGTTAGGGCTAAGGGAACTTTACTTACTTACATAATGACATAGATATGCAGCCCACTTCAAAAGAACCTTAAAGAATTAATAGTACATTTGTTTTATGTTTGAAAAGAAAACAATTGTTTATAACTATTTTTTTTTGTTTTCTTTATTTAACTGAAATACGTTCCAAGAATAATTGGTTCAGCATGTACTATAGATTTGTGAAAATATTTACTTTGTGATAGAGAGCCGCCCTATATGTAACTTGTGATCCAATTTTGTCTTGACTTTATTGTGGTGTAAATCTAAAGACAAACAACAAAACAATTAACAAACAGATTTTATTTAAGATCCATTAAAAAAAGACAAATTTATTGTTACTTATTAATGGATTTACGTAATAAGCTAAAATAACAAGAAAAAAAATATATATTGTTCACATGTATAAAATAATGAATAATACTATGAAGAAATACCTATATTTGATATTGTTGTGAGTTGTTATACGTATAATATTATGTAAGACTTTATAAAACAAACTCGGGGGGGGGGTAATATAGAAAATAACAGAAGGAACTTTAAACATATAGAAATGTAAATATGCCGCTAACAATATTACTGATGATCCGTAATATTATTACATAGAAAATACCAGTCATGATCTGACAGAGTACTCCATGACCTATGAGAGAGAATAACATATCGACTTTCTTGTGAGGGAGAAATATATTGAATTTTTATGATTTCTTTTTTTTTTTTTTTGTATTTAGACTTATTACAACTGATATTATCAGTGCAATGCCTAATGGGTGTCTTCTTATCTCTAAGACTATTTGTAGATATAAATTAGATAGTATAAATACTAAAACATATTATTATGTAGAGAGCACTGTCCGTAAATTAGAATGCCGCTCGCCGTTTCGTCTCAAAGGCGCGCGAGCCTAACCCGAGGGCTTCACAGAATGCATTTGTCTGCCATGAAGATTTATATTTCATAAATCCCTTTCAGCAGTTGTCATAGAGGGGCTCCAGCACTGGTAGACCCAGGAGGAGGGGGAGGGGGGACAGGGGGGAGGTCCAAAATGTTGTTAGTATTCCTTCGACTTCAAGTATTAAAGATGAGTTTCTCCACCAAAGCTGTAATCAATAAAATTAACATGGAACTGTAGTCGAAACTTGTATTTCAAATATATGTGTACCGTTATACTTTCATGCATTCAAAGAAATATTACTTTAATCATTACAAGAGGCGTTTATTACGCAGAGGCAAATTAGGCCGCAGTCTACCCCACACCCCCCCCCCAACCCATACCCCCCCCCATGCTAAAAAAGGCTCCTATCGGGATTTTAATTTCGCCATAATCTGGAGTAACTAAAATGACTTTTAAATATAAATGGGCCCTAATTGCATAGATTATGTGGGCCCTAGATTTTTTTAAAAGACTGCGTTTATATCGATTTGGCTTAAGTAATCAGAGTTACCGTTACTTGGGGTTTAAATTACTTTTGACTGGGGCCCCCATTTGTACTTTCGCCTATGGCTCCAGATAATGTCTTATCCTAAGCCCTCCAAGCCCACCCCCGCCCCCCCCCCTTTCCCTCATAAATGTAAAAAAAAAAATTACTTTATCTTGATATCATTGGTTTTCTTCCTGTTAAGAATCTTAACGTGGACACAAAAGACGGATTATTAAAGTATTAGTTTGTGGAAACAAAAGACAGATTATTAAAGTATTAGTTTGTGGACACAAAAGACAGATTATTAAAGTATTAGTTTGTGGAAACAAAAGACAGATTATTAAAGTAATAGTTTGTGGACACAAAAGACGGATTATTAAAGTATTAGTTTGTGGACGCAAAAGACAGATTATTAAAGTATTAGTTTGTGGAAACAAAAGACAGATTATTAAAGTAATAGTTTGTGGACACAAAAGACGGATTATTAAAGTATTAGTTTGTGGAAACAAAAGACAGATTATTAAAGTAATAGTTTGTGGACACAAAAGACGGATTATTAAAGTATTAGTTTATGGAAACAAAAGACGGATTATTAAAGTATTAGTTTGTGGACACAAAAGACAGATTATTAAAGTATTAGTTTGTGGAAACAAAAGACGGATTATTAAAGTAATAGTTTGTGGAAACAAAAGACAGATTATTAAAGTAATAGTTTGTGGACACAAAAGACGGATTATTAAAGTATTAGTTTGTGGAAACAAAAGACAGATTATTAAAGTAATAGTTTGTGGACACAAAAGACGGATTATTAAAGTATTAGTTTATGGAAACAAAAGACGGATTATTAAAGTATTAGTTTGTGGACACAAAAGACAGATTATTAAAGTATTAGTTTGTGGACACAAAAGACAGATTATTAAAGTATTAGTTTGTGGAAACAAAAGACAGATTATTAAAGTATTAGTTTGTGGAAACAAAAGACAGATTATTAAGGTATTAGTTTGTGGACACAAAAGACGGATTATTAAAGTATTAGTTTGTGGACACAAAAGACGGATTATTAAAGTATTAGTTTGTGGAAACAAAAGACAGATTATTAAAGTATAAGTTTGTGGACACAAAAGACAGATTATTAAAGTATTAGTTTGTGGAAACAAAAGACGGATTATTAAAGTATTAGTTTGTGGAAACAAAAGACAGATTATTAAAGTATTAGTTTGTGGACACAAAAGACGGATTATTAAAGTATTAGTTTGTGGACACAAAAGACGGATTATTAAAGTATTAGTTTGTGGAAACAAAAGACAGATTATTAAAGTATTAGTTTGTGGAAACAAAAGACAGATTATTAAAGTAATAGTTTGTGGACACAAAAGACAGATTATTAGTTTGTGGACACAAAAGACAGATTATTAAAGTATTAGTTTGTGGAAACAAAAGACAGATTATTAAAGTAATAGTTTGTGGACACAAAAGACGGATTATTAAAGTATTAGTTTGTGGAAACAAAAGACAGATTATTAAAGTAATAGTTTGTGGATGTACAAAGACGGATTATTAAAGTATTAGTTTATGGAAACAAAAGACGGATTATTAAAGTATTAGTTTGTGGACACAAAAGACAGATTATTAAAGTAAGTAGTTTGTGGACACAAAGACAGATTATTAAAGTATTAGTTTGTGGAAACAAAAGACAGATTATTAAAGTATTAGTTTGTGGAAACAAAAGACAGATTATTAAAGTATTAGTTTGTGGACACAAAAGACAGATTATTAAAGTATTAGTTTGTGGAAACAAAAGACAGATTATTAAAGTATTAGTTTGTGGAAACAAAAGACAGATTATTAAAGTATTAGTTTGTGGAAACAAAAGACAGATTATTAAAGTATTAGTTTGTGGAAACGAAAGACAGATTATTAAAGTATTATTTTGTGGAAACGAAAGACAGATTATTAAAGTATTAGTTTGTGGAAACAAAAGACAGATTATTAAAGTATTAGTTTGTGGAAACAAAAGATAGATTATTAAAGTAATAGTTTGTGGAAATAAAAGACGGATTATTAAAGTATTAGTTTGTGGACACAAAAGACGGATTATTAAAGTATTAGTTTGTGGACACAAAAGACGGATTATTAAAGTATTAGTTTGTGGACACAAAAGACGGATTATTAAAGTATTAGTTTGTGGACACAAAAGACGGATTATTAAAGTATTAGTTTGTGGAAACAAAAGACAGATTATTAAAGTATTAGTTTGTGGAAACAAAAGACAGATTATTAAAGTAATAGTTTGTGGAAACAAAAGACAGATTATTAAAGTATTAGTTTGTGGACACAAAAGACGGATTATTAAAGTATTAGTTTGTGGACACAAAAGACGGATTATTAAAGTATTAGTTTGTGGACACAAAAGACGGATTATTAAAGTATTAGTTTGTGGACACAAAAGACGGATTATTAAAGTATTAGTTTGTGGACACAAAAGACGGATTATTAAAGTATTAGTTTGTGGAAACAAAAGACAGATTATTAAAGTAATAATTTGTGGAAACAAAAGACAGACTTTTAAATTTTTAGTTTGTGGACAAAAAAGATTATTAAAGTATTAGTTTATGGACACAAAAGACGGATTATTAAGGTATTAGTTCGTGGACACAAAAGACAGATTTTTAAATTTTTAGTTTGTGGACACAAAAGACAGACTATTAAATTTTTAGTTTGTGGACACAAAAGATTATTAAAGTATTAGTTTGTGGAAACAAAAGACAGATTTTTAAAGTAATAGTTTGTGGAAACAAAAGACAGACTTTTAAATTTTTAGTTTGTGGACACAAAAGATTATTAAAGTATTAGTTTGTGGAAACAAAAGACAGATTATTAAAGTAATAGTTTGTGGAAACAAAAGACAGACTTTTAAATTTTTAGTTTGTAGAAACAAAAGACAGATTATTAAAGAAATAGTTTGTGGACACAAAAGATTATTAAAGTATTAGTTTTTGTCAACGGGGGGCGGGTGGGGGGGAGAAATTTTCAAAATAAGAATATAATGAAACCGTTAAATAAACGGAAAATATCACAGTTGCTATTTAATAAAATCGTTAAAATGACAAATTTATTATTTCATCTCTATATTTACCAATAACAATTAGCTTGCGTAGAGCTCAAAATAAAACAAAAACAATTGGAGATTTTGTTCTGTATTCGTGTTTTGCACTTGGGTCAGGATTCAGACTAAAACTAAAGGGAAGTAATTATAAGTTGCATTTTTCGAATGGCCACATCCTCATTTGACTCCTTACAATTTGACTTTTTTTTATTATGAATTATGCAATGAACAAAGAATTGATTTCTCATTGTGTCGGAAATGAATGAAACCAACAAAGAATTAACATACGAAATAGCCCGAGAAACAATTGAAGCAAAAACACTTTTGAAAATTATTGATGAGTTTCTTTTGTTAGAGTTTTGAAATCTAATGAGTCTAGAGTGTGTTACGGCTAAGAGTGTAATTTTTGTGATACAGTGAGCGTAACTGTTAGTTGGCTCACAATTGATACATGATATTAATTGAACTCAATCACAGCTCGCTAAATTTGTTCTGTGTTAGTCTTAAATTATGACTGGTTGACATGGTGCTTATTAGGTCCGAGTGAGATTCGAAGTTATAGTGACTAGAAGTTTGGATGATGAACTGGTTAAATCTATAGTGACTAGAAGTTTTGGGTGATATACTGGCTAGATCTATAGTGACTAGAAGTTTGGGTGATGCACTGGTTAGATCTATAGTGACTAGAAGTCTGGGTGATGCACTGGTTAGATCTATAGTGACTAGAAGTTTGGGGTGATACACTGGTTAGATCTATAGTGACTAGGAGTTTGGATGATGAACTGGTTAGATCTGTAGTGACTAGAAGTTGTGGATGATGAAGTGGTTAGATCTATAGTGACTAGAAGTTTGGATGATGCACTGGTTAGATCTATAGTGACTAGAAATACGTGGGTGTAATGCAGACTTCATATTCCTATGGGTCCACATACAGAAATCGTGTTCAGTGCCCCTAACATTTATTCGAAATATCGTTTTTTATTAAACCACAAAAATATAAATTTAGTCATATAATGAGCTGTTGGTGGCCCATTTGTGTGGGTGAGTGGGAGGGATCTAGAGCCTTGCATGTTCTGCACGCCCCATATCCTTGCCCCTTTTTTGGGGTCATACAACAGCAAATTCTATGATAAAAAATGGCGATAAGTATTGTCAGTAACTACCTATAGTCCTAACTGCAGGAGCCGCTGTACTAGTTTGTATAAACTTAAACCCTAAACAAGTCCAATTTATAGAAATCAGACCAGACTATTAATACAAGTATTAATGGCAAAGATAAAATACTAATACGATTGGAACACATATAACGGAGATTGAAATATTTAAATCAATTCAAAATCAGCAGAGTATTGTGTGATCTTTAACTCCTGCCGAGGACCGGCTTGAAAAACGCCAATCTGGCAACACTTCTCATAACAACAACACATAGAGCTGATCAATGTTTTTTCGTAGAAAAATTCTGTTTAGAGATTATAAGATAAAAAAAAAGTAAAGTTTGCTGATGTCATCAAATTACGATTAGAACAACAGAGGTTAAAGAGTACAGATCAACACGAGTCATTTCTGGACTGGTATTTATTTTATTTCATATTTATTTCGTCATTGGTCGGTTGTGCATCCAAATGTTGATATTTGAAAACAAATACCCTTGGTTTAATCCACAGCATCCTAGCAGAAACGAACGTAATAATAATAATAAAACACAACTCATTTAGTAAACATTTTGACAGATACACGCTCTGTAGGGAAAGAAGATACACGATTCCATTTTACAAATGCGCGTTAATATTCACGACATCTCAATACAACTGTGCGATTTAATTATTAAAGAAAAGAGAAAAAAATAAACCGTTAAATTACTCGCTGTCAGATTTATGTAGTCCTAGTGGACTGAGAATCCAATTTCCCAGGATCTTGAAATATGTCTTAAGGGACACACCCTGTACTCCTTTGTGATACCAATATTTACATACATATTTCGTTTTTCAATCGTCAGCCGTTCCAAGATTTTTTTTTCAACGATTCATCTTGAGAATTTCAAATTATTTGTGCTAGAATTTGAGTGGATGCGAAAAAAAAAAGTACAACATACTTTTAAAAGTACAAAGTAATCGAAATTTTAGTATCAACAGATCGATGTCAGTACCTTAATAGATGAGTGGATCGAATACTCGGCCCCACTGTCCGATTGCCAGGTGTGTCTTTGCTCGCGGCGGGGGTGGGGGGGGGGTGGAGGGGACTGTGACCTATTTATGTTCTACTGTGATCTTGGATATTCGATCGAACTCTTAAGCTGCTAAACAACATTTATATTCAATCTCTGAAAGAATGAAATATCTTGATGTCATCTGAAGATCGTTACCAATATCTGAACTGTTAATGCCGTCCTCCCCCCCCCCCCACCTAACCCTGACAAAACCCGATGCTGTAATAACCGTGGAGGCATGATTACCGCCATAGATATCGGACGTTTTTGGGTAGAAAATTAGTGCGGGTTGTGCTGGAACACAGGACGTCGAACAAGGGAGCGCAGCCGAAATAGCGATGTTGAATTATTGCCTTGACGACTTTATCGAAACGTCTGTCAGATCCAGCATCACGTCTGTCAGATCCAGCATCACGTCTGTCAGATCCAGCATCACGTCTGTCAGATCCAGCACCACGTCTGTCAGATCCAGCATCACGTCTTTCAGATCCAGCATCACGTCTTTCAGATCCAGTCAAATGTCAGTCAGATCCAGCATCACGTCTGTCAGATCCAGTACAATATCTGTCAGATCCAGTTAAATGTCTGTCAGATCCAGTCAAATGTCTGTCAGATCCAGCATCACGTCTGTCAGATCCAGTCAATTGTCAGTCAGATCCAGCATCACATCTGTCAGATCCAGGACAATTTTTGTCAGATCCAGTTAAATATCTGTCAGATCCAGTCAATTATTAGGCAGATCCAGCATCACGTCTGTCAGATCCAGCATCACGTCTGTCAGATACAGTCAATTGTCAGTTAGATCCAGCATCACGTCTGTCATATCCAGGACTATGTCTGTCACATCCAGTCAAATGTCTGTCGGATCCAGAGCGATGTCTGTCACATCCACTCAAATGTCTGTCAGACCCAGTCAATATCAATTGTCTGTTGGATCAAGTCAATAGTCTGTCGTATCCAGAATAATGTCTCAATAGCTATTATTATATTATCTCTTGAACCCATACAATGGAGGCAGCTATAGTAGGATCCTCTCTACACTTCCATCAAATGTCTTGATTACACTGGGCGTGGAGGCACAATGGAGGACAATGAAAGAGACAATAAGTATCACTTGGTAAACTTTCTGACTATGTCGTTGAAACTAAATACATCAGTCACGTTTCGAAGTTAAAAATAAGCTGAGAAACTGCTTAACGGTAATGAAATAAATAAATAAATCTTGTTCTAGACAGACTTGGTTAGCCCTTGATGTCGCGTATCAATAGCTAATACCAGTGCTTTTTTTCTGGCGGGACGCACCGGAACGGCGTTCCGGCACCTTTCATTCCGTAGACTTTTGTTTACTACACTATTTTCAGTGTTATTTCTTCATGACTCGACGGCGTTCCGGTACCTTATATTTTTTTAAAAATAACACAGGCTAAATTTTAATATACATGTATATTATAGTTAAATTTTACTGTATTCATGTCTTTATATTATACATCATTTTTCTGACAGTTAATATTTCAATTAAAAAAATATGAATTCATGATCAGCTAACTTCAAGGTCTAAGAAACAAAACTAATAGAAATTTACTGTGTAATAAAAGACATCTCAATTTTTTATATTTTTTTTTTAGCTTTTATTAACTAAAGTTAAAACAGCTGTTTTCTGAAATTACCAACTTTCATAGCGTGTTGAACCGAATCCACTGACCGGTGTTAAGAACATCTCTGTGCTACATTTTGTATACACCACCAACAAGATCGAAGCTGTACACCTATTGATTAGTATCATGCTCCTGTTTAGAGACGGATGTTTCTTATAAATTATAAACAGTAAATATGGCAAGCCTTTTCTTTGTAAGTTATAATTTTCATCTTGCATTTCTTCATACTTTTAACATTACTAGATACACCAGACACTACACTGCTAAATATATGAGTAATAATATGAATTACACCATGACAGCAATGAAGTAGTTACCTAAACTTCACAAGTGAGTCGACCCAAACGTATATTAAGACTTAAGTGCACAGCTAGAGGTTGGCAAATGTTGGGTCGTGAGACTGACTCATACAGTATCACTTTTTTTTCCAAGCCACACCAGTGTTGCCAGATATCTTTAACAAAAACCGGGCAAAAACTCAATAAGAAAACCCGCGGGGAAACCCGCCACTTTTGTTAAATTGAAAAGAAATAATAATCATTACTATGTTATGGTATATAAATACACCAAATTTATTTTTCAATTAACTAAATACATGTATATGACGTTGAAACTGCCAAAAAATCAGCAGAGCATTGTGTGATCTTTAACTCCTGCCGAGGACCGGCTTGAAAAACGCCAATCTGGCAACACTTCTCATAACAACAACACATAGAGCTGATCAATGTTTTTTCGTAGAAAAATTCTGTTTAGAGATTATAAGATAAAAAAAAAAGTAAAGTTTGCTGATGTCATCAAATACCATACTAAAATCAAAACACGTGTCCCCAGACTCCGAAAACTTTTAAATTGTTTCATTTTAGCCAAAGTGGCGCCCCTCTAGGGACAGCCTGTTTTCCCTAACCACCACCCTCCGTACCACATTGAATTAATATCGTCCCAATTTATTTACATTTATATTATGATCTTTGTGTAATTCTCTTTGGAGTCGCTTTGTATTGGAAGAACAAAATGTGTTTAATGGATAGCAACTGTCAACATGGGAATGGTTTGACTCTAAGGCTAAGTGAAATAAAGAAAAACACATAATGGTACATATTGAATACCCCCCCCCCCGGGCCAGTTGCCACACCTTAATGATTAACCCACCCACATAAAGTGATACCAATTAAAGGATTTTAAATAGTATGCAATTGATTCTTAAATATGACTTTAAAAAAATAAAATGAAAATGTGAAAGACAGATTTTTAATTAAAGAGACAAACGTTGTGAAATATTTTAATTTAATTCAAGACTTCTCAATTTCTAGATTAATCAATTTTTAAATTTTAAAAAAAAATTAATTATCCCCCTTCATTCATTTTTTACATCCAGTTAATTGTTGATTATTTTTAGAGCATTTTCGAAAAAGCATTTTCGAAAAAAAATGCTCTATTGTCCCCGTTTTGTCTGTCTGTCTGTCATCACCCTAGATCTCAACAACCATAAGTCCTAGACCCATGATGTATATATCATTTTGTAGGTTTTGGCCTGCCAAGAAATGACTTTTGTCCGTTTCGCGATCTGACCTCTGAGGGCTGGACAGCAGTGTTTTTACCGTTCTTTACTATATAAGCTATATTAATAATTATGTCATTTTCATGGCCCCATTCTACACCTTATACGTAGTTTCACCAAGATTGACGTCACACGTGTTCTGCGCAGTAGAGTATTTTTTCTTCAGTCACAATAATTTTATTTTCGAAAAATACTTAAGAAACTCCTTAAATCATAATGAAATGGTAAGAATATTGCATTGTCATTGGGTTGTGAGCAATACTGAAAGTATCAGAGCTATATCTTTTCGGAAAGTGGTCTAAAATTGGTGACGAATTCCGTTACTGTGTACTATATTTAGCACAAGTAATTTCCCTTGATTTGGACAAGATTGTGACCTATTCGCCATACATATTTAATTTTATTTATTAAGAAACTCATTAAATGAAATAGTAAGCTTGTGTTCTGAGCTTAATTGAAAGTATCAGAGCTATGCAACAATTGTCGGAGTTTTTGGACGATCAAATGACTACAATTTCGAATGTTTTCAATTATGAGTCCTATTTCAGTGACCACAAACCACTTGTAGTTAGATTTAAGAGAAAATAAATTCTTTTCAAATATAAAGATGAATCTTTCTAATATTTTTTTTACAGATATATGCATTACACAATTGAATTTATAAACATTTCCAAAATTTACAAATATTTACTCAAAGCTAACATACGTACTGGTACATAACACGAAAATGCGCTAACACGTCCTGTGTCCAGAATGGAACAGGCTTAATTGCTTGTTTTTTACCTCTATGGCTTCATCTCTCAACAAGTGTACCTTGATTTTTAAATGTCCCTTTGCTGAGTGTTTTTCAAAAAAGAATACGACATAGCATGTTCCAAGGAACATTTAAAGAGATATTTCAATTGTAATAAACAAATTGTGGCTTTGTTGTTGTTGTTGTTTTCATTTTCCCCATAAGGATGTTTGTGTGAAATTGAAATTGTTTTTAATATAATAAATAGGCATTGCTGAGTGTAAAGAAAAATAAAGCATTTTTTGTATCATTTTCTCCAATATTTCTTTCAGGTTTTTTTTTATAAATGAACTATTCAATTCGAGATCAAATGCATATTGTTGTGTGAAGTGAGACAGATTAATTATCACTCTTTCTAAGCTATCCATGAATTTATATATATATATATATATATATATATATATATATATATATATATATATATATTAGGGTGGGTCAAAAAGATTTTTTTTATTGAAACATTATTAAAAAGTTGTTACATCATGGTAGTACATGGAATATGTACAAATATTTGAAAACTACATAGTTTTACTACTCCCAACTTTTGTTCGAAATTTTTACTATATTTTCTGTGCGTTTTTTGTGACTGAACATGTTAAATTTGTGACCTAGGTTATTCAAAAAAGAAATGATATGCATATAAAATTTGTGTTTTATCTTTATAACCTTTTTTATGAATAACTAATTAGTTCAGACAACTGGGATAAGCATTGCATCCATTTTTCTCTCACTATAACTGGTGTACCATGTATTCATTATCGGATCACGCATGGTTGTTTTATTTCATTTTTGATTAATTTTTCAATTATTTTATTAAGTTCTTCTATGAATGTGAGTTCTTCTACAAGAAGAGCAACTGTACATTCTGTGTTTGGGTCAGCAGCTGAATTGCCTAAAAGACAACTTCCAACCAGGGAAGATGTTTTCAAGGCTATTGGTGGATGCTTAAAATGGAACAATACAATCATAGCCTTTATTCACGAGCGCACGCATTAGCGCATGAAGTTAAACAATTATATGAACAGGCTAGTATCCCTACAAATGACATTACCAGTATAATTGTTCGAGTAAAAAGATGCAGGTGCTAGGGATAGAGGAGACTGTAAATGTCCACAATCAGTAATAATTTCTAAGCTTGAGTGGGCATTTTGGGTGGATCAAAAGATGGCAAGAAATATGTTCATAGACAATGTTGACAAGCAAACAACAAAAATATTACAAAATCGACAGAAAAGAAAACATTCATTGATGCAGGGTGGCGATCAGATAGGAACCACAAATGATAACGTCGATGATGAGAAAGATAATGATATTCCAGATCAGGATGCTGAAGATGATGAACTACTTGATGCAGACTTCTCCAGCGGTGAGGAATGTTCCAAATAACAAAACAGATATCAATATTAAGCAGTGGATCGATGTAAACTAAGCAATAGGCATACATGTCTTATCGTTAAAGCTGTGTTGAAGGACTTAAACATGTTAACACCATCTACAGCTCTGGATCCAGCAAAGATGCGTCGACATAGAAAAATTTGGAGAGATAGGGCAGCCAAGGAACATACTGATGAGAGCAAAAGTGGTTAACAAAAGTGAACAGGATTTTTGTGAACCATCTTGTCAAAATTGGGGCTAGAAACTTTTTCTATATAATACAACTGCTTCAGAACCTTGATACTGCTGATCAATCTATTATATTGCCTGTATTGGGAAATAACTGCTACTTTGCACATCCAGAAAACATTCTATTGGCTGCAGTTAGGACAATGATGAAGAAATTGGAAGGTATGCAGTAAATAAAATCATAACAGCACGACATAAACCAGCTCCATGCAGAGTTAGAATTTTTCAGCAAAAATGACATAATCCTGAATATTGCAGCTAAATCATATGGTCAGATGATTAACTGGGATCTTTGTGCAGTGACACCCCCTCCTCTGCTGGAACATGTTTGTGATGATGAACTTAAACGCAACAACCCAATCATACCGGATCAAATTACCTGTCACTCTCAAGCTGTTGAAAGAGCAATTAAAGAAGGGTTGTTAGTTTGAAAGTGCACGACATTTCAAACTTGTACGGACATAGCTCTCGACATGGGATGGTTTTGCAAACAAAGAAATCAAGGGATGTTCTTCCGAAAATTGAAAGCAAAGCAAGTTTCCTGTGACAATCCATAAACAGTAATATTCATATGTACAATGTACATTGTATATTGTGCATGAACGATTTATAGATTTGGATACAATTTCATATTACTTATACCAAACATTCTAAATGTTGTAAAATGTCATACATTGGGGGGGGGGGGGGGGGTACCTGGGTCAAAGCAAAATCTTTTTTAATATTAAAGTTTAAGACATTTTAATATCTTAGTAATGATATAGTAGATTTAAAAATAATTTTTTTTTTTTTTAAAATTAACATATTGATATTTGTGGGTGCGGCATGCCGCCATCTTGAAATTTATGACCTTTTTGTGGCAAATATTTCTGAAATATTTATAGACTGTTTCATATACAATGTACATTTTTATAATCAGAAAAGCTTACTTTAGGGAATGTCAAAGTACTTTTTTGATAATGTAATAAATACATCTTTTATGAATTTTTAAAATTTTGTATGGTGAAAATAAGCAAAAAATGCTAATTTTGAAAATTAAAAAAAAAAAAAAAAGGACTTAAAATTTTTTGAAAAACCTCTGACATTCTATAAATGCACCTCTTCTACATAAAAATTAGAAGTTTTATCAAAATCTGACAGGTGGTTTTTGAGATTTTCTTGCCATAGTGAAGCAAAATGTCAAAAATATTTTTTCAGAGAAAAATGACTTTTAAGTTTTTAAATTATTGAAGTTTCTGAATGAGTAACATTCTGAAAATACATTTAATTGATCTAAAAAAAATTTTCTGTAATATAATTAATTCGTAGTTATTATTGACATGTTTTAATATCTAAAAATAAAAAAAAAATAAAAAAATTGTTTTTTTTTAGACATAGTGCATTTTTTTCGCCCCGTACCCCCATTGAACTAAAAGTTGGGAGTGGAAGACATTATCTGATTTTTACAAATTTTACATTTTTACAATCAGTAGGACCATAGGCAACTTTCTGAATATGTTTCAAATTCCCAACTCCAAAAAAAATTTTTTTGACCCACCCTAATATAAATATATATATATCAGTAGTTGAATTTTGTGAATGCTGTACTGAAAATCCACATACAGACTCTGTTTATATTAACGAAATATTATCCATACAGGGGAAAGTTCTCTTTTCGTAAAGCGTTGTCAATCCCATCGCACGGTCGAATGATTCCATCAACTTTAATGGTCGTTCTATGACGTCATTCAAAATGCGGTAGTCTGACCTTTGACCTCCCCCGCTCCCACCCCTTTCCCCTCATCCCCCATTCCATTACCACCACCCCTTCCCCCCCCCCAATGTTCCGCCTTATCATACCGGCTGAGAATTCTGGTACAGTACAAGAGTGCACTATTGTCCAGATCACAAGAATGTATGGGGTTAGGAGGGGAGGGGGGGAGAAAGGGACAGCCATGCGGCACATCGCGCAGGTTATCAGCAATAACAACTAAAAAAAATGTTTCGGAACGATGAGGAAAAATGAGTTTCCGAAATTACGCCGATCGCAACGGTGTCTGTCGGCTACAACTATTTACTACCGCATACTCCGTGCGAGGCGGGCGTTTACAGTGATGATCGCAGTACTCACCTTCACTCACCCACGGTTTAATCTCCTCTCCCCCTTCCATCCTTCATCTCACTCACACATTCTCTCTCTCTCTCTCTCTCATCTCTCGCTCACTCACAGTTTCATGCCCTTGTTACACCATCTTGTCGGACTCACGCGCTAAGAGATGAATGACAGTGTATTTTCCTTTCATTTTTATATCACTGGTCCTCTCGCTCGGAACTTGCAGAGTTTACATAGTTGTCCCTCACACTGAGTCACTTTACTTACTGGTGTGTTGTATAGAGACTGTGTCTTATTGAAGTTATAGTGTCATAATAACAGACTATTTCTTATTGTGTCATAATTTGAGAATATTTTATTGTTTCCTATTGAGACAATTATATTGTAGCTGAGAGATAAATGGCTGCTTGTCTGTTAACTGGTGCTTCATTCTGAGATTACTGACAGTTCATAGTTGTTACTCAAATTGTAATGCTTCTTTATTGCGCCATTTATGTGGCATTTTTAAAAAAAAAAATTCTGTTATTGAAATTGGCTTCTTTTTTCTCATGGGACAATGCTGGTATCTTAATTTTGGTGTTCTGTCTGTTGGATTTGTCGCCAGTATATTTCCGGTTTCATGTTCATATTATCAACATACAAGTGTTATTACTAAATCAATGTCATCCACTCCATACTGACAACAAAAAATCATTCAGGAGTAACTGTTGGATTATTTATGATGAAAACAGATATACTGCTATATTTAGTTCTTGTCGATGAATGCATTTTCGGGTACTGAAAAGTTAATAATGCTGCTTTATAGTAAGTTTTAAGTTTAACTGTTGTAAGTGAAATGAAGTGTGTAATTGAGTTAGAATGAGATGGCTTACTTTCTATCTCAGTACTAACCATATTTCATTAGCCTAAACTGCAGCAAGAATGCATATAATACAGTGAAAGTCTATTGATAGTATTCATTAATATGATTTTGCTAAAATAAAAGTATATACTGTTTTGTGCCTGAAAATGATAAAAAATAGTTTAAATAATATTTTTATGAATATGATTTATGATTTCAAAACAAATTACGTTGGTAATATATTGCAAAAAAGTATTACTATACATTCTTTAAAAAAATTGTATTATTTCGATTTAACAAACAATTATACTGTATTTAGAATTATTTCAATTTTATTTGCCCTTTAAAACTAAATCAAGGGAGAGTACTTACGTTAAGGTCTTTACCCCATCACGCCCGGCCATGTTCAATGTGCTCCCAGTCTCGGGGATGTCCGTGTATACGTATAAATTTAGACCAGAGTAATGTGTCTAATGTCCGAGTAATATAACTCCCACCCCCTCCACACCCCCACCTCAACTTCCCGGATTCTGCAGTCTCTGAAAATAGGACACACACACACAAATAATTCTAATTCTAATTATTTCACATGAACCTAAGTAAACAAATACAACCGAAGTTTTATGTAATCTTTCTTTGCTTCTTTTTAAATGATAGACTAAAAATTTGACGGACCTAAAAAAAATATGTATCAACGTTATTGCTATTTCTCAAGGTATTTAATATAAACAGGGGCGTTGTATGGGTAGGCGAAATACACGACCGCCCTGAGCCCCACCCCCCCTCCGCCCCACTGTCAAAGGGATCCCTTCAACTATGCATGTCTATTACATCTGATACTAAGGGGGCCGCGTCAGAAACTTCTGCCTAGTGGGCCCCCCCTCCCAAAAGACCTAAGAACGGCTCTGATGACTATACTTATGACTATTGGTCATATGGTGATAAAATAGAAGCTCCGTGTGATCCCTGCACCCCCCCCCTACTTCCTAGCTCAAACAACAATGAAACCATTTTGTTTTTTTTTTTGTCCTTTAGGAACAGAGAGCTTCGGTTTATTTAAGTATCTGAACAATTTTATTTTTTTCGGTTTTTCCCGAATATCGAAAACAGAACACATGATTACACGGAAAGATTGCATGTATTTTGCATGAGGGATTACCCGATAATGTTCACAACTACTTCTACGCACTCTGAGCCATAATACATGCATTTGTGTAATAATCTTAGCAATCGATTTCCCCCCCCCCCAACCACCACTGTGGCTGGTCATGAGATATGTGACGGGGGAGGGTGGGGGTTGGGGGGGGTCAAGTGTTTTTGTTTGTTGATCGATGTGGATTATTTTAATATGCTAGATGGCAGGGCCCGCTGTAACGAGTGGGCCCATTAGGCCCGTGCCCGAGGACTCTATAATGCAGTAGCTTTTGAAGGGTACTGCGGGTTGTATGGGTCGCACAGGGCGCCAAGCTAGGAATGAGGCCGCTGTTAAATGTTTTGGCATTTTTCATATTTGAAGGAGGGCGGCGCAAGACAATGTAACACGCCAGGGGCGCCACAACAGATAGCCACTGCTCTGGCCCCCTGTTTATACACCATTTACATTTCTTTTTTATGGGTGGTTGTTGTAACTGCTCACTGGTTTGCCTTGACTTCCCAAAAGGCTTGGAAGGGTGGGGGCCCCTGGTGCGTAGCTTAGTTTTATTACGCTAGATGCTTATCTCCGTGTATCATGCTCACATTGCTATGTTTCATAAACATTGGGGATACATCACTGGCCTCTCACTCATATAGTGCAATCGTTTCTTAAGCAGTACTCATTAATATGATATCATTATTACGATTGATGATTTAGTTTCTATGAAACTGGATTTGATACTTCTTCTTCCTTTGGCCCTACAGCCCATTTAAGGCCCCTGGCCTGTCACACTACTCTTCTCCACTTTTCCCGATTCATGGTCTTCTTCCTCCACTCTCTCACTCCTATGGCTTTAACGTCTTTCTCCACTTCCTCTAACCATCAGCTAGCTGTGAAAATTAAATTCTATCGATCTTCTGTGATGAAATAGTCTTGAAAAACAGATATTGATATAAACCGCTAGTGATAAAAACAGCAAGTGTGATAAGCAAACAGGTGGGATAAACAGCAAGTGTGATAAAACAGCAGGTGTGATAAACAGCCAGTGTGATAAAATAGCAGGTGAAATAAAAACAGGCAAGATGCCTGACTTCCTGTACACACCTGGCACCTACGCAGACAACAGCCAGGTGTGCCGCGACCGGCACGGCCTGTTCAACGCCAGCGTCTTCCATATTTGGGCATGCGTCATGTGCTACCTGCACCTGTTCCCGAACAACAAACGGGAACCGCTGCCGGATGAGACCGACGACCTCCCGTACTCGTCTGACGTCCACAGAGTGCCGGACTCGTTTGGGTTGTTCTCGGAGATACGGAACACCGTGTGTGCGTCACCCAATGACGACCGCTGTCGGAGGCTGACTTCCTGCTGCGAGGCAGCTAACGAGTGAGTAACTTGACCGTTGTAGCCCCTCGCCAATGAGTGTCTCGATATGTGTGTGTGTGTATTTGTGAGTGAGTGTGTCACACAATGTGTGTGCGTATTTGTGAGTGTGTCGCTATGTGTGTGTGCTTTTGTGAGTGAGTGTGCCGCAATGTGTGTGTGTATGCATTTGTGAGTTTGTCGATATGTATGTGTGTGTATTTGTGAGTGAGTGTGTCACACAATGTGTGTGCGTATTTGTGAGGGAGTGTGTAGATATGTATGTGTATGTATTTGTGAGTGTGCCGCTATGTGTGTGTGCATTTGTGAGTGAGTGTGTACAATGTGTGTGTGTATTTGTGAGTGAGTGTGCCGCAATGTGTGTGTATGCATTTGTGAGTTAGTCGATATGTATGTGTGTGTATTTGTGAGTGAGTGTGTCGCTCTGTGTGTGTGTGTATTTGTGAGTTTGTCGATATGTATGTGTGCGTATTAGTGAGTGAGTGTGTCGACATGTGTGTGTTTGTATTTGTGAATGAGTGTTTCTCAATGTGTGTGTGCTCTTGTGAATATATACGTGTGTGTGTTTTAGTTGGTGTGTGCGCTTGTGTGTGTGTGTGTACTTGTCGCTATGTGTGTGTGTGTGCCGGATATGTTATAGTTATAAACTATGTTTATATACGTGTTAAATACGTGATAGCTTTTATACAAAAAAAAATTCTACGTCAATAGAATACAGAGCTCCATTTACATTCTTTTATGTCCGTTATTTAGGTCAGTGTAATGGATCCAAACTGGACGAAGTTATTGGGTTATGTTTTTATTTCACTTGGTTATAGGGATTGTCTTTTTTTCTACAAACGTTTAAAAATCCATAACTCATTTCCAAGAACGGAGTGGATGACAAATCTAGAAACACAGACGGTCACGCATGAAGTCCATGAGAATCCCCCCAATCTGGACTTTAAATAGTAAAGAAAAAAAATAACTTGTAGAATTGCACCAAATATTTATTTGAAGATTTAGTCAGTAAAAGTAATTTAGTAAATATGAAAAAAAAAAATGGCACATTAGGATCTGTACAAATATCACCGAAGAGTGGCATACGGCTCCAAGAGCCACAATAGGCTACCGGTTATTTATGACGAATTTTCTGAGAGATGTATCACTGACACTAACCCCCTTTGACCCCACACCATTCTTCCAATAAAAAAAAATTTGTGATTTTTTATGTATGTGGAATATACTTGAGACATGTTAGTCTCCTGTCCATTCATCAAATTTAATTTAGGTGTGGCACTCATAAGAATTATGATTTTATTTTTTACTTTTTAGTTCAATGTAGCACTTAATTTATGAACTTTAATAATCAGCGCGGATGTTTACAATAGGTCCAAACAAACAACAACTGGCATTAGGGTCACATTGACCTGACGTAGAACCAGGCCCGTAGCAGGAGCCAGGCTAATAGCAGGGGGGGGCAGGAAATAAATGTTACTAAGTAAAGCAAACAAGCAGAGGGGGCCAGACAAAACACAGGGGGGACGGCCCCCTGCCCCCCCCCCGCACGCTACGGGCCTGCATAGAACTAGATCAAAGTATCTGTATTTATATGTGTGTGTGGTCTTTCTCTGATGAGAACACAAATGCTTCATTGAAGGCGTCGCTTTCAAATTCCGTCGGGCCTACCCGACCAATTACAATTAACAATGAGGTCTATTTCTAGACTTCAATGGGCTGCCCCCCCCCCCGTGTTCCTACTTCCCGCGGGCTATGGATGGGCTGTAATTCAACTATTTCTTTTTAATATTCTTTTTTTTTCCTAGCTATTGATGTCGAGGTGTGTTTCAGTTTTAATTAAAACAACCTTACATCATGTTACACTGATCACTTCAGTTTTTGTTTTGTCACATAATAAAATACAGTTCTAGAGTGTATGATATTGACGTGGTCAGGTTTATAATAGGTGATCAGCTGTCTTTGTAAATATATATATAAAAATACTAGTATGTGTGTGTGTGTATATATATATATATATATATATATATATATGTATATATATATATAGACACCTGTTATCTCTACTGATGTGCACCTGTGTGTGTATAGAACAGTGTTATCTACATGTGTATATATAACTTTCTCACATTTCTCAATGACTTTACTACCCTAGAAACTAAACGGCCAGTGTCCTGAACTCACGCATACACACATTGTTATACACACGATGACATACATACGCATACACTCACACCAATAATGCACAACGTAAAACGCGCACATGTTCAGACTATACCTACAAACTATAATACAATCTATACATACCAACTATACTTACCAACTATACTTACCAACTATACATATCAACCGTATTATACCAACGAAACATACATACTATAAATACAAAATGTACATACATAAAAACTTTGCAAACCATAATATTAACTATATATGCAACTGTGCCAGGGCTCAATTTACCACCGGGGATGCCGGGGATATCCCCGGCACTGAGACCTGTCATCCCCGGCTCTGCTTTAGTTAATATATCCCAGCCGGGGATGAAATCATAGACATTTATCCCCGGCTCTGCAGAATTTTTTTTATGATCCCCAGCACTGGTTTTTTCTTAAATCGAGCACTGAACTGTACATACAAATAATACAAACCATACATAAAAACTATACGTACCAATTAGACATGACATCTATACATACTAACCTATTAACACAAGCTATACACACAAACTATGCACACAAACTATACAAACAAACTATACATACACACTATACACACAAACTATATATACACACTATACACACAAACTATACAAACAAACTATATATACAAACTATACACACAAACCATAAACACAAACCATACATACAAACTATACGTACAAACACAAACTATACACACAAACCATACACATAAACTATATATACAAACTATACGTACAAACACAAACTATATACACAAACCATACACACAAACTATATATACAAAATATACGTACAAACACAAACTATACACACAAAACATACACAGAAACTATATATACAAACTATACGTTATACGTACAAACACAAACTATATACACAAACCATACACACAAACTATATATACAAACTATACGTACAAACACAAACTATACACACAAACCATACACACAAACTATATATATAAACTATACGTACAAACACAAACTATACACACAAACCATACACACAAAATATATATACAAACTATACGTACAAACACAAACGGTATAAAACAACAGTATCCCTAGTGTAGCTCTTTTTCCACTCCATATTTTCTCGTTCACTAAATCTTGTAGTCAATTTGACTATCATGCGGCCATTCAAAAAATTTTTACTATAGGTATACAAAACAAAACAACAGAATACGTCTCTAGAAGATCGTATGCGCCAACGCCCTTTGTATTTAGCCTTCACGTAGGGCTATTGAGCCCTGGTACGACAATGACGCAGGGTCCAGCTACTGATGGGGCATGCTCTGCATAATTACATCAACATCAATTTACACCACACACACACGCACGTACATATACATACACACTAACACATAATTAAATTTCACCTTTCATCTTCACTACTTTTTAGAGCATTTTCGAAAAAAAAATGCTCTATTGTCCCCGTTTTGTCTGCCTGTCTGTCTGTCTGTCATCACCCTAGATCTCAACAACCATAAGTCCTAGACCCATGATGTATATATCATTTTGTAGGTCTTGGCCTGCCAAGTGTACATCAAAAGTTCATTTCACGATCTGACCTCTGAGGGCCGTAAAAGGGGCCTTATAAAGTACCGTTTTTTACTATATAAGCTATATTAATAAAGGAGCGCCCTATATCTCAGCAACCATAAGTCCTAGACCCATGATGTATATATCATTTTGTAGGTCTTGGCCTGCCATGTGTACATCAAAAGTTCATTTCGCGATAGGACCTCTGAGGACCGGGCTTCAGGGCTCTAAGGGGCTTATATATTATATATATAGCCCCATTCTACACCTTGTACGTTCAATAACCCATTCATTTGGTGCGAAATACTGCAGCACGTAGTTTCACCAAGATTTATTAAGAAACTCATCAAATGAAATAGTAAGCTTGTGTTCTGAGTTTAATTGAAAGTATCAGAGCTATGCAACAATTGACGGAGTTTTCGGACGATTAAATGACTACAATTTCGAATGTTTTCAATAATGAGTCCTATTTCAGTAACCACAAACCACTTGTAGTTAGATTTAAGAGAAAATAATTTTTTTTTCAAATATAAAGAAACGTCTTTATAATATTATTTTACAAATATATGCATTACACAATTGAATTTATAAACATTTCCAAAATGTACAAATATTTACTGAAAGCTAACAAAAGTACTGATACATAACATGAAAATGCGCTAACACGTCCTGTGTCCAGAATGGAACAGGCTTAATTGCTTGTTTTTTTAAATGTTCGTTTTAAGCTGTAAAGACGTATCTGTTAATTTCACGGGTGCATCGCAATCATTATACAGGCGACTGGATGGCGAAGTCAATAGTGAACTCAACTCACGCGTGAAGGGTACAGGGTTCTATCCCAGGTGATGCCAAATATATTCGCCGCAGACTTGGAGAGGAGATGGGCGCCACCAAGTCTATAAGCCCACAGAAAGAACGTATGAAAGCATTTTGAGTTGATAATACATCAACCACACCAGATTTTTGACTGGATCTGTTGATGTGTCCATTCATTCTCTTAAACAAATCCACTAATTGCAGTTAAGGTTAAAGAAAAGCAAGTCTGTCACAATTAACAATGAATCAAAACACATAAACAGTTTTATGTATGGATTTATTTTCAATGATCAAACGCCCCCACCCACCCCCCCAACCCCGGCCTCGTATTTTTTTATGCCATCAATGACCTTTCAAAAATAGAAACGAAGAAAGTCGATCTCTCTTTTAGAAGTCAAGTTGATTATCTAAATGCCTGCATTTAGAAGTTCCCGGGCCATCGTCTGAATTCTTTCTTCACCGAATGTTTCCTGCCGGTGATTTATCACGTGACTGACCAAGTGGTAAGCAACGGAAGTCTTCATTACGATGTAAGTGACCTTTGACTCCTCCCCGTATTCTGCGGTCAGCTGGAGATCGCCGTCCCCAAAAAGAAAAAAAAAAGAAGGGAAAGGGGGAGGTGAGAAGGTAATAATAAGAGAAAGTCACAGGTTACACGGCCGTCATCTCAGTTTCGAGTGGGAAGGACGTGAGACTTCGAGGTGTGATAGCCGGTTCATTACCCCGCCTTGCTGTGTGCAAACATCCAAGCCATTGCCTGTGGATCTTTCTATAAAACATTTTCGTTACATGTTACGAGCTGCAAGCAGTGGCGTCACTATCGATAGTAATTCTGAAAATTCTCCTCCCTCCCTCAGCCTCTCTTGCCCAAAAAAAAGAAGTATAAAGCATATGTCAGCGACGACACTGGTTGGGCATTCCTTACTGCCTCCTTGGTATGTGAAGTCCCTGTAAGGATGAGATGAAATCTCTTGGTTCCTATAAACCACTAATGGAACGGTTTTTGAAGTGCCCTTCTTTCTTCACCCCACCAACGCCGAATACTGCAATGACTGTGGAGGCGCCACTGGAGATAATGCGGGAACATGAGCCATGACCTGAAAAACCCATCGGTCCTCACCGGAGAGTGTACTTATGCATTATTTCAGTTTTATTTCCCTACATGTTACAAACTATATGTTTATAAATCTATAAAGTGAAGGGGGTATTTCTGTTGGTATTATTCGTTATAAACGGGACGCGGAAAACCAACAGTTTTCAAAGGCGGGTCGCGAAATCAAAACTATTGTCAAAGTGTGCCGCGAAGCGTTAAAATTTGAGAGACAGTGTACAATGATATAAATATTTCAATCCCTTCTACTATTTATCAGTTGTAGTCGCAGCTGGCTACTTCAGTTAATCCAACTAGTTATTCCTTTGTCCGCCCATCGGGTTACTTCAGTTCATCCAACTAGTTATTCCTTTGTCCGCCCATCGGGTTACTCCAGTTCCTCCCACTAGTTATTCCTTTGTCCGCCCATCGGGTTACTTCAGTCTTATACGTGCACAGAAACTGGTGAAATGATGTCCTCGGGCGACCATGTCCAGCACGACAGCCAGCTATTAGGCTCGACTATCACTGTAATCGAAGGCTGCGTGACCTCCATCTTCTGCCTACTCCCTGCTCTCCCGGCCCTGCCATCACACGGGAAACTATTTACACCCCCACCCCCTCGACTACATCACTGGGCTGTTGATAGAAATATAATGAATTATTAATTTATACCAGCGGCTTTCTTATAACATGTCTTTGTCGATGTATACATTCATATTATAACCTGTCTTTGTCGATGAATACATTCATAGTATAACCTGTCTTTGTCGATGAACACATTCATAGTATAACATGTCTCTGTCGATGTATGCATTCATAGTATATAACCTGCTATCAAAGTGTAGCATTAGCGTGGTTCAGACTTTAATGTAAAAGAAATTATTTTTAAAAATCGTACAGCATTGTTGTTTTTTTATTTACATATTGTGTGCAGATTACGAAAATGTAAGACTTTTAACAGTTGTGTTACATTTGCTTGGTGCTCAACTTTCACAAAGGTTGCCATTATTATCAAGAACTTAATTTAATTAATTTTTTATCAATTAATAGTTATTCTAAAAATTAAATGTTGTTGTTCTTTTTATTTCAGATCTATAGTTAGCTAATCATTTAACTGCATACAATTCTTGTAAAATTTAAACATTTGTAATGGCGTCAAGTACAACAGACAATTCTGGATGTGTTACAACAAGAAGTATGTCAGAATTATGGTTAATTGGACAGACAGAGCCGTGTTTACCACAGAATGTTCTGCCCACTTATGGTCAAGTATTACGAACTGTTCTTCACAATACCAAGATATTGAAAAAACAGAAGACAATATCATACAGTGTGCAACAAACAGTTGATGATCTTCTCAGAATTTGGAGCAATGCACGCGTTCCTGTAGCCTTACGACAGAACATAGTAACAAAAATGAACGCTTTAGTGGATGAGTATAATTTATTGAAGAAAAATAAAGGAAGATGTTCAGCTACACAAAGTGACAGAGAGACAGTGTTTAAAAACAAGCTGAGTATAATATTTGATATAGCAGATAAGGATGCAGACAGGATGATTAAGATAGAAGAAGACCGGATTTTCTTAACAGATCAGAGAGGACCTAGATTAATGAAAATGGCAGGCATCGACAAGAACTTAACTAGACAGGAAGAGAGAAGTAGGCAAAGAAAGGAGGCAGAATATGAGAGAAGAAAGCGTGAGCAGACAAGAAAAGCAGGCGAAGCAAGTGTCAGCACCTGGCAAGAAAGTGGTAGTGAAAGTAATGACAGCATGGACAGTTTGGACACAGATCATGATGATTATGAAATTGAAATTCCAGTCTACTATAAAAAACAAGTTGCAGATAGTTTAAAACCACATGAAAACGAACCGAAGAAACCACACATTCTACAGACCATGTTGAATTCAAGTGATGTATCATCCACTCTAGATCGTATTAATCTCTCCGACAGAAAATTTACGGTTTTAGCAGCTGCTATAGCCAGAGCAAATGGGGAGGATGTTGGTACAGGATCTCTATCAAGGTCGACAGTGCATCGTAAACGTTCTCTTCATCGAAGTATGATTGAAACGGACGTTCGTGAAGAATTTCGCACGAGAAGTAAAAGTGTTGCAGTAATTCATTGGGATGGTAAAATTATGGAAAATAGCACCGATAAAAATAATCCAAAGGCAGCCACTGATAGATTAGCTGTAGTTGTAAGTGGTCTTGAATTGGAGAAGATGCTAGGAATTATAAAAATACCTTCTGGAACTGGTGAAGCACAAGCACATGCAACAATGCAGCTTCTGTTGTTGTGGGAGGTGGCTGATGATGTCATAGGAATGAGTTTCGACACCACTGCTACAAATACCGGGGTCAATAAAGGGTCATGTAAGTTATTGCAGGAGCGGTTAGGACGTAATTTATTGTATTTTCCCTGTCGACACCATATACTTGAGCTAATAATTGGAGCTGCATTTGGCACTTTATTTGGTCCCACTACCAGTCCCGACATTCCACTGTTTGAGAGATTTAAAAAAGCATGGCCAAATATTGATCAGACTGTTTATAGGCCACTTGATGATCCACGAGTAGATGATCCAAGTGATCCATTCCTACAGGAACTAAAACATGCGACTGTGTCATTTCTGCAGAACATGTTGTTGGCTAAATCTGGTTACATGCCACGGGAAGATTACAGAGAGGTTACTGAACTTTGCTTGTTGATACTCAATACTTCTGTTTGTGACCAACCATACTCTTTTCGTGCACCAGGTGCTTACCATTTGGCACGCTGGATGGCTAAGTTGAATTATAGTTTCAAGATCTACCTTTTTCAGAGACCAGTTTAAAGTAACACCCAAAGAACTGAAAAGTTTGAGAGAATTTTGTTTATTTGCGAGTCTCATCTATGTGAAAGCTTGGATCGCTGCTCCTGTGACTTGTGACGCTGCAACAAATGATCTTGTTCTATTCCGAGAGATCTGTCAGTATGCTCGCATTAACAAGGCAGTGGCTGATGCCGCAAGACAGAAGTTAGAAAAACATCTCTGGTATATTAGCCCAGAACTCATTTCCTTTGCCCTGTTTTCAGAGAAGGTTCCTGTAAGTGAGAAACGCAGCATAGTCAGAGCAATGTCTCAGGCTGGTGATGATTGGAGTGACAGGGCAATCAAACTGGAAGATTGCACTGACTTAGCGGTAAAAGAACTGCATGCGTTAGTGGCTGCTTCTTCAACCAGTGCACTGCGTTCCATTGGAATTGACATAAGCTTCTTGCATGTCGATCCGGAAACCTGGAACGATTTGCCTGCATATGTTCAAGCGAAGTCTGTTATTGGTGCCATAAAAGTAGTCAATGATAGTGCTGAACGTTCGGTGGCATTAATGTCTACATTTAACAAGTCTATAACTAAAAGTGAAACAGAAATGCAAACTCTTCTGCAGGTTGTTGAAGACAACAGAAAACGGATACCAGATTCACAGAAGAGTACATTGACATCATACAAGACACGTGGGTCCGCTGACTCTGCTGGGTCCAGTACCAGAACATAGTTTGTGAAGCGGTTATATAAATAATAACAGTGAACTAGTGACATTAGTGACAAAGTGTGACAACTGTGAGTGTGGCAATGATTACATTAATTGTAATTGAATTGTAATATGGTAATATTATATTGTATGTTACTATGTCCTAAACTTTGTCTTATTGTCTTTTATTTGCTATCATTGGAAAAATTGGACAATTTGAGCATATATTTCAGCTTGTCAGAATCGTGTAATTTTTGGCTCAGACGTTAAACTCATCAATAGGAACAAATTGAATCACAATGCATGATAGATTCATAGAAATTTTTTTTTTGAACCACCCTAGTGTAGCATGAACATTGTGTAAATATGGTCAAATTTAAATACGTCATTTACGTAAAGTGGTCCAATCATATTTGACCATTTAATTAAAGTCGTCATATTTAAGAGGCGTCAATGTAAAGTGACTAACTTGTAAATAATGAGGCCAGTATAATTGAATCACATTATTTAAAAAAAAACGTTTATGTTAAGGGACCGATATTGTAAGATATCATTGTGTGCATGCATGGGTAATGGCTGTTCCGCACTATGGGGGGGGGGGGGAAGGAAGACCAAACCCCCCCCCCGGACGGTATCTTCATTTTAAAACAGATTTTAAAAAACATTAACCTAAGTTGTCAGTTCAAAACTTATGCAATTATGTTAAGACTTTTAAATTTCTGATGCCAGTTTTTTTTGTTTATAACATTAAATATTCATAAATTCAATAGTTTAAGAGAAAAAAAAACTCTTACAGATCAACAGTTGATGCGCATGAACTCACAACCACCTGTCCCCCACGACTAGATGACACAACCCCCCTCCTGTTTATTTATTTATTTTTATTTATGTAGTTTATGTATTTCTAAAAAAACTCTAATGGTATAACTAAAACTGATTTGAAGGCGTTCAATAGTAGTCTAAATAACAATTTCCTTTCCAGCTCAGTGTAGATATTTTGTTTTAAAATGTCTGAAAATCGGAGATGTGATTAAGAGATATAAGAAAAGATGTAGCATACAAAAAATACCAGGCATCTATTTCAAGAGCAGCAATACATTCAGGGCAATGATATATATATATATATATATATATATATATATATATATATATATATATATTAGAGAGACAAAGAGATAGCAGTAGAAGGAAATATAATTACAGATGGTGAGACAGACAATCTCTCTGTCAGTCTAACATATATATATATATATATATATATATACATAGCTAGATAGATTATGCTAATATTTCTTTGTTGATGTACTTGCGTTAGATATAAATACATACAGACAGATAACCAAATGGAATAGACAGAAAGATGAATGGATAAGACAGACAGACAGTTAGTTAGATAGATAGATAGATAGATAGATAGATAGTTAGATAGATAGATAGATAGATAGATAGATAGATAGATAGATAGATAGATAGATAGATAGATAGATAGATAGATAGATAGATAGATAGATAGATAGATAGATAGATAGATAGATAGATAGATAGATAGATAGATAGATAGATAGATAGATAGATAGATAGATAGATAGATAGATAGATAGATAGATAGATAGATAGATAGATAGATGGATTTTAAAATTTATAAAAAATTCACAAATATTACCAACAGTAAAATCAATCAAATCTGTTATTTTATCTGTAGCCTTCAAGTGCTAAGATATGAATACAAACGTTGCTACCCAGAGAAAGCCATAATTCCCGGATTTCAATAAAGTCCAACTTTCTAAAACTTGAGATTTTCCATTGTCTGGTACTTGCAGTCAACACGAACGAATATAACACACCCGAGATTAAATATAGATCGCAGGACTTAAGCTCAAAATAAAAGTCGAGAAGTTGCCAGCGGCATACAAGGCTTATGGTTCTAGCCCCCCCCCCCGCCCCGCCTCCCTGAAACTGTAGAAAAAAGAACATTTAGTGCACACAGATAATGACCATTGTCCACGTCAGTGTTTGACAGACAGATATTGATGTTAGGGTTATTTAATACACTACATCTGACCAGTGGTCGATTTAAGAAAAAACAGTGCCGGGGATAAAAAAAAAAATTCTGCAGAGCCGGGGTTAAATGTCTATGATTTCATCCCCGGCTGGGATATATTAGCTAAAGCAGAGCCGGGGATGGCAGGTCTCAGTGCCGGGGATAACCGGGGTTATCCCCGGCATCCCCGGCGGTAAATCGAGTCCTGCACCTGATGCATGCCTAGATTTGGAGGTCAGAAAAAAAAACAAAAATAAAAAAAAAAGCTTAATAATCTTTTTGCCTTATTCCGAAACTTTGAGCAGGTGGCTGACCTACTTTTTTTTAAAGGTGTTGGTAATTCGACCACTGAATATTTTCATTTTATAGGATCTCATGATATCTTAATTATCTCACATTGTCTTGCATTGCCTCATGATATTTCACATTACTTCATGATGTCTTACGTTGCCTCATGATATTTCACATTACATCATGATGTCTTACGTTGCCTCATGATATTTTACATGATCTCGTGATATCTTATATTACGATATGTTATTTTATAAGTAAGTCAAGTCAGAATGGTGATTCACCTCTTGTTTTGAAGAAGAAAAAAGAACGCTGAAGAAAACAATAACTGAAAATTCAAATAAGCGATCAATTTGCACAGTCATGAAATTACTGGTGATATACTCTTGATACCCATTGGTACATCTGTTTAATAAATTGTTTTCTTTTTTTTTGTTAATATTACATAAAAGTGTAAAGCATAACTAATCAATATCAAGTAATATTAGACTTACAGAAATTATATAAACTTTTTTTCCAGCATCTCGGCATAGACAATAGAGATTGTGTATAACATAGTGAATAAAAAAAAAATGCTAAAAATACACTGTCACGTGTTTAAGAAATTTAATTTGTTGGTTTAGATGAAGAATGGTCTTTTCGGTACAATGAGTCTTATAGCAAGAAAGTGATTAGGATTTTATTTTAATAGTGAGTTCAACACCACTCGGTCATCCGAGTCTAATAAAGAAAGTAAAAGTAGACAATATTAGCATTTGGAAAAAAATTGCAACAAGCTTATTGTTTATTTAAAGCCTGATCCTGTCACACACAGAGTTACTGTTTCCCTGTTATAATTATCAAAAAAACCCTTCTCTAATCGTGTAGTAAAGCCCGTTTCAGATTGTCTATTATTAGGCCTATCATGTTCTGGTAATGAAATAAAATCCTGTTCAGATTGTGTAATATTATCATGTTCTGATAATGAAATAAATACCTGTTTATATTTTCTAATATTACCATGTTCAGGTAATGAAATGAAACTCTGTTTTGATTCTCCAAAATAATCTATTCAGTATACTTTTTTAAGTGTTTTAAATCCTTTAATTTCACTATGCCAGATTTTTAAGACAACACAAGCCTCTTCAAATAAACTTTGGTCAATTTTAAGCCAGCTCTAAAAGCATTTTTTTTTAAATTAAAGTTGAGCTCTTCTTTAGCTTCCATCTCACGGAATCGAAAATAAATTTCGATTTTCACGAGTGTCACATTAAAAATAATTATATCCTTCTCAATAAATATTGAAATAAAAATACGAAAAAAAAATGTGTCAGTTGATTGACATGAAAATGAATTAAAGATTCTGCCACCCGTCTTGGCCAGATTTATCAACAGGGTATTCTCATGTTCTTCTGTGGATTTACGTCCGAAATTTGGGTTAATTTGAATTTCTCACGGAATAATCCTGGCCCTCTTTGGGTTATACTCATAGTCTTCCTTATGGATATACAAACTAGGAAACCTCATTGGGTCACGACTGCCAAAGGCCAGTATTAATTCCTTTTACCGAAATCTATGGACTATAAGACGCTCCAGACCATCGGAAGAATCAAGTTTTTTACTTCAGGAATATAAGGTAAAAGAATTGTACAGCCTTTCATTCCCCTACTCCCCCCCTCCCCCAAACAAATTTTGATGGGGGAAAAACTGCGTTTTAGAGTTCGAAATATACGGTAAATCCAATGCCGAGGCATAAAATGTTGCCTTGGGTTTTAACATATATGTGAAAGTCATTGAGTAGTGTCCTGACATATGTGTGAAAGTCATTGAGTAGTGTCCTGAGATTTGTGTGAAAGTCATTGAGTAGTGTCCTGACATATGTGTGAAAGTCATTGATTAGTGTCCTGACATATGTGTGAAAGTCACTGAGTAGTGTCCTGAGATTTGTGTGAAAGTCATTGAGTAGTGTGCTGAGATTTGTGTGAAAGTCATTGAGTAGTGTCCTGAGATTTGTGTGGAAGTCATTGAGTAGTGTGCTGAGATGTGTGTGAAAGTCATTGAGTAGTGTCCTGACATATGTGTGAAAGTCATTGAATAGTGTCCTGACATATGTGTGAAAGTCACTGAGTAGTGTCCTGAGATTTGTGTGAAAGTCATTGAGTAGTGTCCTGAGATTTGTGTGAAAGTCATTGAGTAGTGTCCTGAGATTTGTGTGGAAGTCATTGAGTAGTGTGCTGAGATGTGTGTGAAAGTCATTGAGTAGTGTCCTGAGATTTGTGTGAAAGTCATTGAGTAGTGTCCTGAGATTTGTGTGGAAGTCATTGAGTAGTGTGCTGAGATGTGTGTGAAAGTCATTGAGTAGTGTCCTGAGATTTGTGTGAAAGTCATTGAGTAGTGTCCTGAGATTTGTGTGAAAGTCATTGAGTAGTGTCCTGAGATTTGTGTGGAAGTCATTGAGTAGTGTGCTGAGATGTGTGTGAAAGTCATTGAGTAGTGTCCTGAGATTTGTGTGAAAGTCACTGTCTAAGGCTCCCAAAGGACCTAAGAACGGCTCTGTATAAGTTACTATTATCATTACTTACATGCCAATATTTAGTTAGTTTCTTACAACAACGTATAGGTCAATTAATTGTTTATTATTAAACTACACCTAGTGCATTGTTTGTCTTTACTGACACCCGCTTCAAACAGCAACAACAACAGAAGAGGAGATTCTCCCCGCTTCCCTCCACTTTCCTACCCTCCCCCCTCTCCCCTCTCCCCTTCACTAACAAGCATGCAACCTGCCAGAAGCATGCAACGTTCGGTATTCAGTCGAAACCGATTTAATCCTTTCGATATTTCATTGAACCCGTCGAAAACAATTAAACCCGTCCGTTATCATTTGATTGATCTGCAAGCCGTTAAGTTGAGCAAGAACGGTTAATGATCTGGACACTAATTAAATCAATCGTTACCAATCACTGACTTGTCATAAATGGAGCCGGGCTCCCGGTGAGTCAAAAAAAAAATATGACCAACTGATGTTTTTTTTTATTTTATTTTGTCGGCATGCGCAATGCCCTCCGTCATGGTTATCTGGTTTAATGAGCTCATAATGCTGTCATGGGGAGTGTGAGCAATCATCTTCTGATGACCTGATATGTTCTCATGTATGTTGACTTGGTGGAGAGTAGGTGAGGAGAAGGTAGGGAGCGGTGGCGGTCGGGAAGAGGAGCGGGAGGTCAGCGCCGGGTATGAGGCCTGAGTGGTGGCCCCGTGTTTGGATTTCTATTTTTTTTTTTTGTTTTTACCTAAGTGTTGTTTAACTAAATGTTTGTTCCATGCACAGCAGGTGTGATGGTATATGATACTCACACTAGGTTCCCCATATGATACTCACACTTGGTTCCGCATATGACACTCACACTTGGTTCCGCATATGATACTCACACTAGGTTCTGCATATGATACTCACACTAGGCTCCGCATATGATACTCAAAGTGTGTTCCGAATATGATACTCACAATAGGTTCTCCATATGATACTCACAATAGTTTCTCCATATGATACTCACAATAGTTTCTCCATATGATACTCACACTAGGCTCCGCATATGATACTCACAATAGTTTCTCCATATGATACTCACAATAGTTTCTCCATATGATACTCACAATAGTTTCTCCATATGATACTCACACTAGTTTCTCCATATGTTACTCACACTTGGTTCCGCATATGATACACACACTAGATTCTGCATATGATACTCACAGTGTGTTCCGCATATGACACTTACGCCCACTTAAGGCGATTTCCTTAGTCTCCATGTACTACTGCTAAGACTAACTGTGTTGGAAGCTCGATGGAGGTCCCTGGTTCTTATCCAAGTAACCCAAAACAAAAACCGTTCTGTATTGTGATTTACATCCGCATTTAAAGTCAGCTTCAACAATCTATTAGTAGTTGTTTCAAATTTTACGTCAGATCATACTGTAGACTTCATAATATTACGTGTCTTAGAAATTAGATGAAAGCAAAAATCTATACTTTGTTTTGGTGTTAGAGGTGGCTGGAATTAGAAATATGAGGGGGGAGAGGCAGCTATTAAAATATTGATGAAATGGAAGTTTAATAATTAAATCAAGCCCTCGTATCAAGGATTATCTTGTCTACTGACATTCTCACTTCACAAAATAACATTTTTATATATTTCTATATTCTCTCTCTTTATATATATATATATATATATATATATATATATATATATATATATATATATATATATGATAACTTTACTCCATATGAAATCTAATTTTAAAAAAAACATTGCTAACACGACAAGCAGTGGAGTGGGTAACACTAATGTCACAGCCTTAGACCCAATTTCGTCTTAATCCGATCCTGTCTGCAAGTAATCAGCTGTCGATCAGTCAGTCAGTGGGATGTTCTCACGTGAGTGACAACTGATAATCTGACCGTATTCTTCTTCATAAAGCTACCCAGGTTTTTTATGTTTTGTCACTTGGAGGAAAGATGGTGATATGAATAGCTTGGAGGCATGGGGATGGTGGTTGGAGACAGAAAAAGGCGGAAACAAAGAGGGAGAATGAAAGTGAATGATGGACAGAGCCAGACTACGACGATTTTGTTAATCACAGGAGGAGTTGGAGGGAGGAATATTGGGATGGTGTAGTGAGAGTTAAAGGGAGTGAGAGATGATAGAGCGATGAAGGAATAAGATGAAAGGACAGAGTGAAAGAGGGGGGAACAACGAGTATTTATAAAGAGAGGAATTAATAACCTGTAAAAAAATAAAAGAGCAAGGTATTTGCTCACATAAATAGCGCATCCTCTCAAATTCATGCGACACGCCACATCGGTATCAGCCCGAGGCGCAGACTGCTAGTTAAGAGGTCTATTGTATTAACGGGCCAGCCAGGGAGGAAAATAGGCTAAATGTAGCAATGATTACTACATGACATACTGTATCGCTCCGGTAGCTACCACGGGGGACAATAGTGAATGTTGATCGCTGAATAATACATGGGTAGAAAGTGCAGGATTGAAAGTGTAGAGTGAGTAGAATAAGAAATGGGTGGGATTGGGGGGGGGGGGTAAAAAGTGCTGGCTTGAAAGCGTAAAGAGACAGAGAGAGGCACGGGAAAGGTGGGGGTATACCACAGTGAAATTGTAGATCTTCAAACTTGACAGATACATTCGTCTGATGTGTAAACAAACGCATCAATGTGACAGTTCCAGCCTTTTAATTAAGGGCATTAGTGCTTGCAACCACTGATGGGGAAGAAAAAATTGGTTTGGGGGTTGAGGGGTTGAGGGGTGATTCACTATCCCTGGCCGGGTGTTCTATTTAATGTGGAGGAGAGACAACTTTGAAGAATTACACTCAATTAGTGATAGGACGATGGTAAAAAAAATAATAAATTGACCGTTTCCGATGCAATTACCGATTCTACTCTAAAACTACCTAGATTGATTCGAAAACCGATGCCTATGCAGACAAATGGAACCTAATAGAGTTATCGAAATGCTCGAAAAATAGGTCAAGTTGTATTTCTAATGAATCGTATGAGAAATCGGATTTTGTATAAAAATTATTCGATTCCGATGCTAGTTCCGATATCACAAAAACTTTCGGTACATCGTATTCCTTATTCGAATGATTCGAGGAGATATTTCAATACCACAGTCCTTATACGCAAAGTTGACACTAATGTCACACCGGCTTATAGTCGATGAAGTCTGAAGGCTGAAATAAATGATAAAAATTTTACTTCGTAATTTATTAAACTTGATATAAAACCGATATTTAATGAGAGAAACAGGATTTAATTTATACACAATGCGCATCGTTAATTTAAATTTACATTCAGGAATGCAGCCATATATTTGTTACAGCGCTGTCAATAATTAGGCACTATCACAGAATATTAATTTATATTTTATAAGTGCTACACTATTTAAAAAGGAAAATAAAGAAAATGGGGGCTTTTTTTTAAAGTTCAGTATATATTGTGTCCGCTAATATTGTATGTGCTATATATTGTGTGTGCTATATATTATGTCCGCTATATATTGTGTGTGCTATATATTGTGTGTGCTATATATTGTGTGTGCTATATACCATGTGTGATATATACTCTGTGTGATATATACTCTGTGTGATATATACTGTGTGTGCGATATACATATTCTGTGTGATATATTCTCTGTGTGATATATATTGATATATATTGTGTGTTGACAGAGATGTCAAGCAAGTTACTGTATTATTATCTCTGTATGTCAAAACATTCAACTTGTTTCTGTCATAGTCACTGGGTGGAATAAAGGAAGAGTATGTTTATGGGTGGAAATGTTGTAGCACAATGCTACCCGGATGATAAGGAACACAGGTTGGTGTTTTTTTTTTAAATATATATTGCTGGGTGAAACTACAAATCTCGTTAAGTAATAAATGAAACAGAAACACACCAACATAAAAAAAAATCGAGCTAATTAAAAAAAAATGATATAAAGGTTTACCCGGCAATCCACAGATTAATTAAAGATGGGTTAGGTCCCGTTAGGTCCCGTTAGGTCCTGAGTGCTGTGAACTCTTTCATGTGCAGATTGGATCACGTGATGTCTGGACTAGAGGGGACCATGAAATCTAATCCAGGTTAACACATTGCCAGGGATTGGAAAAAAATCGTAATTCATTCCTCAGGCCAAAGGAACGTGAATCCGAAATGTAAAACTAATAAATAAGGTACTTTCAATTAATTTTTTTTTTAAAGTCATTGGTATTTATCAAAACACTGAAGTCAAAAATTTCTGAACAGACGTATGCCCCCCCCCCCCACTCCTTCCCCACGGGCAAACTAATGTTCAGTCAGTTTATTAGCATGAAGCCTCAATGGTGATGAGTTGTTGACATTAAGTAATATAAGCTTTATGTTAACATCATCGATATGGCCGAGCGAAGAGGAGCAGGACGATAAGCAGGAAGATGAGCATGAAGAAGAGCAGGAAGAGAAGCAGGAATATTAGCAGGAAGATAAGCAAGAACATGAACAGGACGAGGAGCAGAAAGATAAGCAGGAAGATGAGCAGGTAGAGGAGCAGGAAGATGAACAGGAACATGAACAGGAAGGGACGCAGAAATATAAGCAGTAAGAGAAGCATGAAGAGGAGCAGGAAGATGAACAGGAAGAAGAGCAGGGGGTGTGCAGGAAGATGAGAAAAAATGAGCAGGTAGAGGAGGAAGAGGCGTAGGAAGAGGAGCAGGAAGAGGAGCAGCAATAGGAGCAGCAAGAGCAGCAGGTAGAGGAGCAGGAAAAGGGCCGTATCAGCCTGTCGGGCCGTACTTTAACCATTTCTCCGTTAATTTCTTTAATAAAACCCGCCCCCCCCGGGGACTAGTGCATGGGTTGGTCCATGCATCAAGACGTCCCTGTACGGACTACATTTAAAACAATAAAGTTTTGCTCATGTTTTTGGAAAAACAACATTTCAATTTGTATTACTTTTATTTTAAAGATATCATTTATATTTTTTGATACTTTCTGTGTCTCTCTCAACCCGAAGCATCCGATTACATACAAAAAACAGATTTATTATTTTTTGTAGACGAACGATCGCCAGTCTAGAAAAATACTCCAACCATCATAACTAAAATACAACAACAATTCCAATTTAGTAATGACTCTTCTCGACATATGCTTTGACTCTGTCACTAATGTACTTGTAGCAATGAACAACAACAACTCTGCAGTCAATTACAATCAGTTTTATTTTATTTTTTTTTATATATTTCAGATTTAAACAGGATCATTTTTTAAAAAATTTAGTAATATTAGTGAATTTGTTATCTTAAAATTTCATTGGTTGGGAGTCTCGCGTGGAAGATTTTGAACTGTGATTGTTGCTAGTTGATGATCTGTTGATGGCACTAAGCTAAACATAGCGCTTTAAGTGGTTGAACTCAATGTTGATCGGACTGGCAGAACATAGCGCTTCTAGTGAACTAAATATTGATCAAAGCGCTCGGTCTATGATCGCAGATGTCAATAGGAAATAAGTCTTTATTTATATATTCCTAACGCAAACATCGTTCGATTTAACAGGTCACTATTTCAATACGACGGTGTTGGTTTAAACAATCTTGGACAGTATTTGAAGCCAGGTTAGCGCAACCCAAATCTTGATTAGGCTACTATGGATTAAAACGCTCTTTGCATTAATATAGGAAGCATTTGGACTTCTGCTAGCCCACTACCCCTTAATCATCTTCCCCGACTGACTCCCCACGGGCTAAGGGAACCTTACTTTTTGTACTCAACTTTATGAAGCGCTTAGAGTCGTAGTACCCTAACCCAGTGTATAAGTTAGTCTAGTCAGGTTTAAAACACTTCATATATTATGTGATCTTTTTCGGCATATGTAAATACGCTGTATAGTTTTCAAGATAAGTTAATATAAGTCAGAAGAAAGCATGGAAGTATCTGTGTTTGAATCATTATAAAGTATTAAACACTTCTATATCACTATAAAGTATAAAATACTTCTATATCATTATAAAGTATGAAATATTTCTATATCATTATAAAGCATTAAATACTTCTATATCATTATAAAGTATAAAATACTTCTATATCAATATAAAGTATTAAATACTTCTATATCATTATAAAGTATGAAATACTTCTATATCATTATAAAGTATGAAATACTTCTATATCATTATAAAGTATTAAACACTTCTATATCATTATAAAGTATGAAATACTTCTAAATCATATACTGGTATAGCCTAGTAAAGTGTAATGACATCATTTAATTTTAGAAAAGCGAAAAAAGAAGAAAGAAACGTTCAAATAAAATTGTTTTTGCTTTGATTGAAGTCGATACAGAAGACTGCATGTTAGTTACTTCTATTATCATTTTACGTGCAACAGATTTTTTCCCAATGCTGAAATCAGGTAGTCAATTAAAAAAAAAGGAATTCCGCCAAATATAAACTCACAACAGATAATCCTAAAATGAAGAGTTGTCAAAGTCCCCGAGATTTTAGTTGGTGTGTGACAACATTTTAATTTGTATTTAACTTATCTTGATGTTAGAATAGTTATATCTATTAAAAAGTCTATGTCTCGCTATGCTAGAAATCTATTAAATTTATTTGAAATGCAGTGTATAAGAGCCTAATTTGTACATATCAACGCAGTTCTTTTTATTTTTACCATAGTTTTCTTTACAGACTGGTCGCGATAAAAAGATGGATCGCGTTAATCAATTTCCAAAGTATGTCAGCATGCAAACCATTAGAAATCCACTGCTTCAATACATCGGATTAACATTAACAATTGCACGAGTCATCACGCAAAGTATTTACAATCTTGAAACTGTTGTTTTTTTATTTTTTATCATTATTACAATTATTAAATAGTTCATCCTATGAACTCATAGAGTGCCAGAGATTCAAGTGACGGATGTTAAATTATTTGCGACCCCATTCACTTTCTACTTTGAGTGGTAAAAAAAATGAACTAAAACAGCAACCAACAACAACATACAATTAGAATCTTGTGGTCAACCCTGAAATTGGATAAAAATCTGGCTCAGTGGGAAAGAACAGTAACTCTGAAACAACTAGCAAATCTCTCATTCCTCACCTCCCTTGAAAGAAACAAGTTAACTGAATTACATTTAGAAATAGTCCAAAGTTTTACGAGCAACTTTGAAAAAAACGGACTGGTGTGACAGGCAGGGTCGTTCGTAGGTAGTTGGGGGTCCCTTGGCAGAGACTTTGAAATATTAGTCCGGGGGAGGGATGCCCCTTCAGATAAGATTTCACAGAATTTTTTTTTTTTTTTGGAAATGTAGAAAGGGCCTTTACGGAAGTGAAATTTGGGGCTCAGGCGTGTGTGTATTTTGCCTGTCTATAAGGACGGACACTGGCACAGGATGGAAGAGGGAAAGAAAACAGACATTGTAATTAAATTAACAAAACTCTTGTAGTATCTCCAACTCTCCTGAATCGATGAGTAAATCTTCAGTTTTTTTGCTTTGGTCTAGATTTCACAAACTGCCATAACAAAATGATGCCAGTGACCGCGATGCAATAACAAGAAAAAAGTTTTGACAAATTTAGTTTTAAAAAAAAATGAAAAGAAAGTCATTTTTAGTTAAATTGTAAAATGCTAGTCTCTTGTCTATTTCAAAAGATTCTAAATTTGGCCCAAACAAATTAGGTCATCAGCAAAATGGACTTGAGTTTTTTTTTATCTTACATTCTCTCGCTTTGAGACTACGGTTGTGTTCTAATTGTGTAATGACTTAAAAATAGACCCATAGAATGTGTTCTATTTGAAGATGTCGTGGCTTGTTTTTCATTTTCTCTCTCTCTCTCTCTCTCTCTCTCTATGTCTCTCTCTCTCTCGCCCTCTCTCTCTCTCTCTCTCTCTCTCTCTCTCTCTCTCAGTCTCTCTCTCTCTTTTTCCTCTCCTTACTGTTTCTTATACTTGTAAGTAAAAACTCAAAAATTTCAGTCTGTATATGGGTCATAATAAAGTTTAATTGATTTGATTTCCGTCTTTTTAACTAATTAAATAGAATATTCACGGCTCAGTGCAACTTTATGAAATCTTGACTTGCAACTTTTCAATCAAATTTTATATTGAAACAGTTTAGATTTTTTTTTTACTTTCTGGTTGTTTTTTTTGTTTAACTTAATTTGATTTCATTTTAATTTCACACCAGACTTACTGGCCATGTTAAAACGTGACCTACATAAAGGTCAACATGTGGACACAATGATCAGATGGGGTGTAAAGTTGATTGAATTTTCTAAAGTTTTAATTCTGATTGTAAACAGTAGGGTAAACCATAATTTTTTTTTTCCTTTGGGCTTAATCAGCAATTACTAGCATAATTAAATTTTAAAAGTTTTCCTTCAGTACAACTGAGTTTACAAATATTAAAAGTAATAGCTTACAGTTAAAGTTTTCTTCAGTACAGTTGGGTCCACCAATATTAAAAGTAATAGCATACTAGCATACAGGGATAGATGAAATGTAAAAAAAATAGTTAAAATATTATACATTTATAGATGTACATGAATAATTCCAAAAATATACGCGTGGGTGCTTATCTATTAAATGGGTTATTTATTTATCGCTACATATTACAAAATGTTAAATTATATTTGTCTGTATACAGTAATCACTAATCAACCACGCTTTCAATAAAAACCATTTAATAAATGACTATATATTTTTAAAAGAAATTTGTTTATTTATTCTATCAGCGTGTAGCGAACGTAAAATTAGTGTACACACGAACATTAGGGTTATGACTAGAAATTTTTTTTTCAAAAATTTGATTATTTTTTTTTAACGCCGCCATTGCCAGCATGGTAGGGTGTAGTGTGCCTACCACACCAGCATTGTTGGCGGCGCTGATGCACGTCTGCCATACCTACAGAGCGGCGGGGTGAGTGTACCCGCTATCATCTGCAGGGATGGCAGAAAGATGGGTTTTAATCCTTACTCAAACTGGCCAGACCAGCAGGGTGTGTGTGTACTGCCGATCGGTCAGAATGGCAAGGAAAGGGGTTTTTCCTGCCACTCGGACAGAGGGGGGGTGTAGTGTGCCTGTACCCTCTGCCCGAAATGACAGGCTGCGCAGGTGTGCTTGAGTGGGACGGAGTCGAAGGGTGTTGTGTGCCGACCACATCCGTCACCACCGCCAGCTGTGAATACTGCGATCTCGGATAGTCCTCATTGACCACAGTACCACCACCCTCGCAAGTAATGGGTTTTTTTTTTCCTGACTAGAGAACCCCTATGATCCATCCCCCGTGGATCATGGTATGTCTCAGACCAGGAAGGAGAGTTTATAGAAATATCAAAATATGTTATGATACTCTCCGAGCTATTTATAAGTAGAAAAGGTCAAAGTTGGGATTTGATTTTCCTGATGTTGCATTAGAAGATCTGTTCCCCATAGATAACATATTTGATGTTAATTACATTAATTATAGCTATAAAATGGTCCTGTGTTTTTTTTAATATAGTTAGCATAATCATTTATTATAAAATGATTACACGTTTAGATTTATATATATATATATATATATATATATATATATATATATATATATATATATATATATATAAAACATCAGTTATATATAAATTGTATATGTTGTTAGTCCAATACTTTATAAAAACATATAGATTTACGTTCGTTTGTACTTTGTATTTAGCATAAAACCATCAATGCATTTTTCTCTAAGAGTTAGACTGGCAACACAGACGCTTCGTCCCTTTTTTTTCAATGTTAAAAAATGAAATTCACTTAGGCGCGGGAGGTTTTTTCATGTTTCGGCAAAACCAAAGTCATTTTTGCGTTTTTTAGGTAAAAGTTCATCGATTACAACCCCAGGCTGAAAAATTTTAAATTAGTCATAACCCTAACGGACATTGTTATTGCATTTTATAAATAACATTCACTTATCAGCAAAGCCACGAGAAAAATGAGAGTTTTCTGTAAACAAATTTTAGATCTACAGTGAAACATATTTCCAATGTTCAATATAGACGGCCGTAGACACTAAAACTACAAATAAAAAAAAAGGATTCACTTGTTCCATCTTCGCTCCATACTCTCAGCAGCTGTTAAAATAAATGTTAGTACAGAGAGTGGTGTTGAGTATCAGGATTTCATAAACAATCTGTCACTGTGATGGTAATGAACTGGGGGGGTTTTATTGGGCCAGTCCTTGGGAGCTGAGACAAAGTATCTGTTAACTGTGTGTTGTTCAGTAGGGGGGCGGGGGGGGGTTTGGAGGGAATCGCGAAGAGTGTTTGTGTGTGTGTTTGTGTATGTGTGTGTGTGTGAGTTTGAATCTTGATCCGAAACCCAATCAACTCAGTGACGTGAGTCGTAGTTTGTTTTTTTTTAGATGTTTTATAAAACAAAAAGCTCCGGATAGAAATGAGTTGTTAGTAGGATGTTTTTTACGGATGATCTCGCATGAAAGAAATCGGACTTTTAGCTCTCTGAAAGAAGTAATCGATACTTATGATAGCAACTTTGTTAAATACTAACAAGCCAAAGACTCTCAAACCGTTATTGTCTATGTTTTAAATCTAGTGCGAAATTCAAATGAAATCAAATCAAGTTTAAAAAAAAAAAAATTCATGAAAAAATCAATTGAAATTGAAAGAATTAAAAAAAATAAACTTAGAAAGTTGCAAGTCAACAAATCATAAAGTGAAATGAACCGTGAAGGCTTTGTTCAATGAACTGAAACGACTAATAAAAAAGCAAATCAGACTAACGTCAGTATTGCCATGACGGGAGCTAAGTTGTAGATTCGGGAGAGGGGAAATATAGAATTTTAGTACAAGTTTATAAAGTAATGTGAAATTCACATAGTTAATTTAAGAAGAAAAAAAACGATACTGTATATTGTGTCTTGTCGAACTATAAGTGTAGGCATTTTGAATGGTCAGTACATGGCCAAGCTGTTTGGCCGTCAGTTCTGTATGGACAGTGGTCACAAGCAACATACAATGTATACATTATACAGCTTTCCTTTGTATTCTACGTGCTAGGTTATTGGCTCTATTATTACAGATCTATAGTCAGTCAGTCAGACAGACAGACAGACAGTAGACAGATAGACAGACAGACAGACAGACAGATAGACAGACAGACAGACAGATAGATAGATAGATAGATAGATAGATAGATAGATAGATAGATAGATAGATAGATAGATAGATAGATAGATAGATAGATAGATAGATAGATAGATAGATAGATAGATAGATAGATAGATAGATAGATAGATAGATAGATAGATAGATAGATAGATAGATAGACAAATCTTTTTGTCAGTTCATAAAAACATTTTCTGCACATCAATAACTAGAAAGTCACTTGCCTATATCCTCGACTGTCTCACAATAGAGAAAAGTCCCAGACTCAGTACTTTATCTGATTCACTGCACCATATAATCCAAAGACCTTTTTGAGATTTCTTGGCTATCCGACTCCCCCCAGTTTTTTTTTTTGTGCGACTTTATGAAGTCCAGTGTGGTCAAAAGGCAGACCGTAAGTCTGTCATTTCCCGGGGAACATTTGTGGACCAGGTATTAATAAAAAGGCAGATTTATAGTTCAGGTCGTGTTGCTAGCCACGGTAGTTTAGACCTCGGGTTTATTTTTTTTTTGTATTTTTGTAGCCTGGTATAATTCATCTTACTTAGGCGAGGTCTAGAGAGTTCCTTGTAGAGATGTCAGAATCTGAAAATAATACTCTCCCCTGTGGTATAAATAGAAAGGTCGGCCATTGGTTAGTTTCATTGGTAGATGATTTGAATGTGAGAACGTTCTGTGTTTTTGGTGTGTATTAAATCCATAAAAATAATATACGTTAGTGATGTACTTTATGTTGTTTTTAAACGTCTTTTGAGTGCTTAGTTGTTGTCTTTGTTGATGTTTGTGTGTTGATTATGTATGGTTAGTGAGTTTGCAATCCGAGTTGGCTTGGCTAATGTACATGGTAAAGTTCGTATCTCAGTGAAGCTAATTACGTGTAGCAAATATATATATATATATATAACAGATTGGTCAGGTCGTACCTTACAGCACCAACTGTACTTATACTAATAAATAAAAAGGGGATTGAATTTTAGACGACTAGTTTTCATTGTATACACTGAATCAATTCATCGTTTGGAATCGCTCCATTGAGGCCAATACAACAATAAATTGTCTGTGTTTGCAACCAATCACGTAGATTATATAGGTGCGTGCATCATGATACAAATATAGAGAGGTGGGGGGGGGGGGTTACTTGTTGAATGCTATGACAAATAAAAGTATGGAGCAGATAAATGAATGTTGGTGTCCACAAGGTCATAAATTGTGTTTGTGTTAGAACAGCTGTAAGAGACACATTGACACAAAAAAACTGGAATGACCATATACGTCAATAAAACCGACTCACCTTGACATCCCACCCTCAGCCCCTCCCCCCCCCCATTTAATTACCACACAGAGCCCGGGGGTGATGTTACACATAAAGCTTAATAATGAATCGATTTGTTCGGCTTGACTCTACAAACACGGCTTAACTCAACCAACACGGCTTGACTCTACAAACACGGCTTAACTCAAAAAAAAAACGGTTTGACTAAACAAACACGGTTTAAACTCTACAAATACGGCTTGACTTAACAAACACGGTTTGACTAAACAAACACGGTTTAAACTCTACAAACACGGTTTGACTTAACAAACACGGTTTAACTAAACAAACACGGTTTAAACTATACAAACAATGCTTGACTCTACAAACTCTGATATATTTTAAAACGATGGTTTGTGTGTTTATGATTATGGATGTGTATGTGTGTGTGAGTAAGTCAGACACTGGTTAGTCCTATGGGACTCATCGTCTGGACACTGTGTTACCGATAATGTATAGTCACGTATCATACCTAACGGAAGCTCAACAGCTTCCCTGTTGTGTTGTTGTTATTTTTTTTTTTGCATCTTGCGGATATGACGTCCAGAAAGGAAGCGGCGCCCGAAATCGTGTGTCTCCATGTCAATATTATCAAACATCTAGAGGCCGCGTGAAGAATTTTTAGACAATTTGTTTCAATTAGAAGGCATTCTTTTCTTTGAAACCTTAATGAGAACAGAGATGTGGCCCGATTAACTCTCTTTGGAACCTCGATTTGACATACCTGACTCTGTAGACTTGGTTGCACTTTGGTTGTGTGCCCGATAAGCATGTCGTTTGTTATGCGTTCAAACCGCCAACGAGTGAATACACTTGCCCAAAGTATTTTCCTTGGTACTTAACAGCTATTGTATTATTGGCTATCATTTGGGATGAAAGTAGTTTAATACATATGTCGTCCTTAATTAAAGTATTGTTGTTGTTGTTGTTGTTGTCGATCAAAGAGATAAACTTTGAATATGTAGGGTAGAAAAAGTAATAAGTATTTACTGCTGAGCATCTTTATGAAACGTAAAACTTCCATGTAGTAGCTGATAGACTACACACACAAGCCTATCAATTAGTATTTGTCTTCATTAGTACTTCGGGATTTAGTTTATAAGTCAAATAAATTTAATGTGCATTTTTTCAAGAAATATATATATATATATATATATATATATATTCAAATAGTAAAGCCATTTGCTAGCATTATAGGCAAATTATAGCTACAATCGAAATCGTTAAGAAACGTTTCGATGTCTTAATTGCAAGATCTACTTATATTTCATGATTTCATGTCTTTTGTTTTTCTTTGTTGATGATCAGGTGTTGTAATAACCAGGTCAAGCCTACGTCGTTTTCCAGTTTCCTGTCCAATAAATTAAGCATGTGTCCGATGACCTGGGACGGCTACGCTTGCTTTCCTGCAACCCCTGCGGGCAAAGTGGCTGAAGTCAAGTGTCCGGGCTACATATCTGAAAAGACCACAGACGGTAAGAGGGGTATTAAAGTTTATGAATCAATTGTCTTCAGTTTTCCATTATCTGGTTTCTCCTCTCCTACTAGTTCAATGTTACTTTTTTGTGTTCTAAGCCTGCAGCTCAGAACTAGAAGTAGCGTATAGCATGTTTTTAATGCAATATATGTCGGATACTTAAATGTCCATAATGTTAAACAAGTAAAAATAGAAGATTCCCTTAAATAGCTCATTGGGGGACTCTAATGATCAGGGGATGTAAGAGTTCATTTGTCTATGTGTGTGTGAGTGAAGTCCCTGTAATGATGCGAGGAAATCTCTTAAATCCTATGAACAACTAATGGGACGATTCACGCAGTGCATTTCTGTCATCCCCCACCATAGTGCCCTGACCATGAAGGCACCACGGGAGATATGGCGGAAACTTTAAACATGACCTGAAATATCCTTACCGTGGATCGAACCAGAGACCCTCATTTCGACAGCCAAATTTTTTACCACACGACCATCCGTGTGCTTATATTTTGTGACTAGAACTGTGCACATTCGCTGTAATTTTAGTTCATAAATGAAAAGCCGAGCTGTTCTAAATGTTGGGCAGAAAAGACTTTTATAGGTCATAGGTCACGAACCCCTGCCAGTGAACGAACCCCTGCCAGTGAACCTATCTGTTATGATGTTTTAGCGGCTCAGATATTACTTTTGACTAGGATCTTTCAAATATCTTACATTTTCTTCTTAGTGTCCCCAAAGATCTAAGAATGGCTCTGGTGGCCGTGGGGCAACGCTCGGACTTGAAAATTCACAGGGCACGCAGCAGAGTTCGAGTCGTGTACATTTCCGGAATACAGTCGTTCGCATCTACCACATAGGCCACACATAATTTAAAAAATAAAATAAAACAAGGTTTCAATAAGGATAAGGAATATCCGGCCCTTATATGGAATATCCGTCCTGGGAATACTTATATTATTTTCGCTAGCCAATGGTAGTGGCAAAAGATGTTGGTTAAATAACACTCTAAATAATATCCAAACATTTCTTTGAAGAAGTAGAGGTCACTATTGTATGGTGGCGAGATACTGTTGAGACCCTATTGTCCTACTAGGAGTTCAAATGGACAAGCAGAAGAATAAAAGAATGACGTCCAATAAGGGCGTAGGCCACATTCCGTATTTCATGGTCCTACGGGGGCCCTATGATCCGTTGACTTTCTAGGGTATCCACATTCCAGAGCCGTGGTTCTCAGCCGGTGGTAATCGGACTTCAAGGAGAACCGTTGTTCCGGAGACTTGTGTACTTTAACCAAAGAGCGTCGTCTTCGATGACGACTGGCTGAGTTAAAGTAAAGAGACCAGACGGAAGATGAAACTGTAGTTGTATCTGACCAATCATTGTCACTCTCACTCACTAGAGATCACAGTATCGCCTCAGTCACACACCTCGCAGTATCAACCAGCCACACACCTCGCAGTATCAACCAGCCACACACCTTACAGTATCAACCAGCCACACACCTTACAGTATCAACCAGCCACACACCTTACAGTATCAACCAGTCACACACCTCGCAGTATCAACCAGCCACACACCTCACAGTATCAACCAGTCACACACCTCACAGTATTGCCCAGTTACACACCTCGCAGTATCAACCAGCCACACACCTTACAGTATCAACCAGTCACACACCTCGCAGTATCAACCAGCCACACAACTCACAGTATTGCCCAGTCACACACCTTACAGTATCAACCAGCCACACACCTCACAGTATTGCCCAGTCACACACCTCACAGTATCGTCCAGCCACACACCTTACAGTATCGTCCAGCCACACACCTTACAGTATCGCCCATCCACACACCTCACGGTAGCGCCCCATTTACACACGTCAAAGTCTCGCCCAGTCACACACCTCAGAGTCTTTCCCAGCCACACACCTCACAATATCGCCCAGTCACACACCTCGCCTCTTTGTCTGGAAATAAAGCCGACAAAAGATATTCGTGACAGAGATGAAGCGGGTCCCGTGAACCGTTCAGCCACTCTGTCATCATCACAAGCCTCATGTCATTTCTTGTTCTAGTTGAGGTGAGGAGGGGGGGAGAGTGACGCCTCATACCCGTTTATATAACAGACCGATGACGTAATGAATACAACTCCTGATCACTAGGATAACTGGTCAAATTCTCTGAGAGAACAAAAACTTCAGTAGGCCAAACTTCAGTAGGCCAAACTTCAGTAGGCCAAAATAAACCTTGAACATTTTGGCCTTATTAACGAAAATTGTCCGTCTCAAATTGCTAGACCTATTTAGTTCATCAAGTCGATGATACATGAAATATGTTTATGAACTTTGGCTCTCAAATTATGTGAATTTCTCGACGAACTAAAAAGCTTTTCTCACAACCCACCAATAAAAAATAAAATAGGACAAAGTAAATATTAATGGAATATATCCGGGATGACCCAATGTTGCTCCTACAGATCCATTCAGCTGTTTGTTATGTGCTGCTCTTATGAGAAAGTTGTTTTTTTTTCTTCTATTATTTAATTACTTTTGTACTAATTCTTCACAATTTTTCTGTGGCTGGCTCATAATTTTTTTTTAATTTTATAAAAAGCCTAAATGCGACTCATCAACCTCATTTGAGGCCATCCCAGATATATATATATATATATATATATATATATATATATATATATATATATATTAGCGACATTAAAATATGATTGGCTATGTTAATTTATATTTACTTTATGATTCATTAACTATAACCCCGACATCGTAAGATCGTTTAATTATCAGAAATCATGCCAGACAGTGGTTCGAAAATGTATTTTTGTCTAGACATGATCTGCCGTGAAAAATTATTAAATTAATTAATCGATAGGAAATGCAAGCAAATTGAGAGGCGTCTTTCTTTTTATCTTTAGGTCATTGAAAATAAACATGTTTTATAGTGGGTCGCGATTCGCGAAAGGTTTAGAACCACTGATTTAAGACTGAATACTTTAAAGATTACATGAATTATTTGTCCACAGGCGTGGCAACTAAACACTGCATGGAGAACGGAACCTGGAGAAGGAAAGGCCCCATGGAGCTGGAGTGGACAGACTATACAAAGTGTGTCAACATTGAGGTCATTATAAACGTTAGAAACTGGTCACATGTCGCCCCATAGTTTTGGGTCCATTTAATATAACTCTGACCACACCGGAAACAGGGTTACCCTATAAAACTCCCGCTACACCCTATAAAGCTCCGGTTACACCCTTTAAAGCTCCGGTTACACCCTATAAAGCTCCCGTTACGCCCTATAAAGCTCCGGTTATACCCTATAAAGCTCCGGTTACACCCTATAAAGCTCCGGTTACACCCTATAAAGCTCTGGTACACCCTATAAAGCTCCGGTTACGCCCTAAAACCTCCGGTTACACCCTGTAAAGCTCCGGTTATACCCTATAAAGCTCCGGTTACACCCTATAAAGCTCCGGTTACACCCTATAAAAACTATGTTTTTATACAGTTTACCACAGTCGTGTCTCTATCCCTTACAGGTATACTATCTACAGTATTATATCGGTATGAGCTGTAGTGTTGGTAGTCTGGTCTGTCTGGTACCGGCCTGTGTGATTTTCCTGTCTATCAAGTAAGTCATGGTGATCATTATCTCAGCTTTTTTTTTCTCTGAATTTTTTTTTTTAAAAAGAAACACTTTGAGTGAACAGATCAACAAATCTTTGCTGGATAATTTGTTTTTAGTTGTATGAAATGGGTCAAATTTTAAAAAAATATATAAATAAAAGAAAGTATTTGTTGGAATGTAACGTGCAGGGAAAAAGAAATCATTATTTTTTATTGTCTATAGAAATATTTGTCATGTCATTGGCCGACTTTAATAAGATAATGGGGTTTAAATTTAATGGAGGGAAAAAAAATGTCCTCAGGGCGTTACGGCTCTGTTTATTTTGGTTTGTTTACATTGAGAGTGAAGGCACACCTTCTAGAAAATAATGTATTCATTTAATTAAACATGTGCAGCTTAAATCTTTTTGCGTGAGTGTTTTGTATGATAATGGAAGAAAAAACTAAAGGTATGCATATATATATATATATATATATATATATATATATATATATAGATAGATAGATAGATAGATAGATAGATAGATAGATAGAGAGAGAGGCGGGTACATGGAGCAGATGGGTAACAGACACAGATAGAGTTGTTTGACATATTGACTTATCTATGTCATCCAATAATTAATAGACTATCTAAATCAAAACAAAATCGTGCAAAGAATAAGCATTGCATAAAACAAGAAGGGAGTTGATTGAATTCAAAAAGAAAAAGTTATAAAATAGAATTTTGAATAGTGAAAAAAAAAACTCAATAAAGAATAAACTTTCAAAGAACTTGAGGTCGCGCGAGAGAAAAATTAAACCGAAAAAGTTGCAGGAATCGAAATGAGAAATCTGTGGAAATGTCAAAAACTAATTTTCAAACTAGTTAGGTAGTTATGATGTCCCTGTAAGAAAGAGATGTGCAGCGTGTAGCCAGTTTTGAGAATCTTGAGTAACACAACCCAAGGCCATATCAGAGATAAAATAAATATATCTTTCGTCATAAATATACTGATATAAATCATTCTGACGGACTCCCTGTACTGGACTAGAAGAGTCAACGTGGCCGTCAAAAGGTTGGGACAGCACCCCGGCTGGGGCTGTTTGGTGGTGCCCCTTTCTATATTTTTTGGAAGTTCGTGAATAAAAGAAGTTATTTTCATAAATGAATGCGATCACCTTTTTAATGTGATACACGAGCTTGTTTTTTTGTGCCATCAAAAATGTGCTGCTTCTGGCAGTCAGCGTGACATCTCATTCAGGCTGGAGTCGCTTTCGCTCTTTAGTTTGCATATCTCGTCAAGATGTGCGCGCGAGCACACACACACACACACACACACACACACACACAAATCCTAGGCAGCCGAGTTTGATTTGTTTTGCTTTGTTTTTTTAATTTTTATTCTCATTCAACTTTTTGTGTAACAATATTTGACAATTTTTACATTCTTCACATCTCAGAAATTACATTTGTTTCTTTTCATCACAACATCGTTCACATCAAATCAAATGACAGGACTACCCCACCCCCCAACCACGAAACCCATCAACACAAATGTGCATGGAACAAAACTGGGTTTTCCCACCACGCCCACACACCTATTATTATTATTCAGCGTTATATAAACTAACCTGTATCGCGTGGGTGTTCTGATGTCTCAATGATAATTATTTACACTGTCCTTGGCTACTCTGCTCCATGCTGCCGTGAGCTATTGTCCTTCTTCAGACTGTTGGTTGCTCTAATTTAAAATTAAATGGCCCTGCTTATCCAGGCATGGCCTTTTCCCGTCCCCCATTGGGGGTAATATAAACCACCGGTTGAGAACCACGGGTGTAGACCACAACTTGATAAATATCTAATGCTAATGTGCTAGCTAAAATTATTAGTGATTTTAAAATATCGATATATATATATATATATATATATATATATATATATATATATATATATATATAATAGCGATTTGGGCTCTGGGTTAAATAGAAAGTAAAATATTTATACAACAGTATTCCAGTTTAAAATACAATCATGAAAATAATCGGATCCGCCCGAAACAAAAAAAAATAACCTAGCCTACCGACCAAAGCCTAAGGGGATATAACTCTATGCAAAGGTTTTGCAGGGTACAGCTAGTAACTAATTAAACACTGTTGTTTTATATCCGCTATAATTATCATGAACTATTTCAATAAGAAATATTGATTTATTTTGAAATCAATGAAAGCAAACTTAACTGAATGAAAACAAACAAGCAAAAAAAAAACATAAACGATAATTTAAAGTTCACGTGTTTATTAATGTCATTTATGTAGTAAACATTTGCCTACCCTGTGGGACACATCGCTTTAAATGTCACGTGATTAAAGTTTGCACTGACCTGGAAGAGGATTAGCTGAGTAGACAAAGTAGCGGGACCTGTTTTACGGCACGTCCAGCCTGGGAAAATAAACCCAGTGGGGAGGTCAGTTTAAACATTTTGGCCAGTACACTCAAGGTTTACGAGTGGTCCATGTTATCATGGAGGTGCAACTGCGTGTCTTTAACATGTGGCAGTTTGTTACAAATGTGGCAGTTTGTAACAAATGTGGCAGTTTGTAACAAATGTGGCAGTTTGTTACAAATGTGGCAGTTTGTAACAAATGTGGCAGTTTGTAACAAATGTGGAAGTTTGTTACAACTGCAGCATATTGTTACAATGTTTGCAACACCCAGACTGATACACTAGATTACCTCAAAGGTGTATGTAGGGGGAGCTATCAAATTTCATTACACAGAAACATGGGTGCCGATAAGTTTATCTACTGCTACACAAACGGGGACAGATGGTCGTGTTGTAAAGCGCTCGACTGTCGGCCTGAAGGTACCTGGTTCGATCTACGGTAAGGTCTTGGCTCAAGTTCTCGATATATTTCCCGTGGTGCCTCCATGGCCATTGCACTATCGGCTATGGTGGGGATGAAAGAAGGACACCATAAACACCGTCCCATTAGTGGTTTATAGGATCTAAGATATTTCATCTCATCCTTACAGGAACACACACACACCTACATACTACCATTCAAAAATGTAATCACACACACACACACACATTCCAAACACAATTAAACACATGTATACGTGCAGTACATACACATGCGTTAAAACACGGGAATTGATACTTTCATTCATACATTCATTAAAATACAAACAAATAATGCCTGCATACACCAAACATATATATCTTACATACATACCTACACATACAAATACATTTATTTTAATATTGTTTGTAAACAACAGTGTGTTCACTTTTATCGTCACAGGCAACTTCGAAAACAGCACAGGATCCACATCCATCTAAATCTCTTCGCGTCCTTCGCCTTGACCAACTGTGTTTGGCTGACCTGGGATCACCTCATATACAAAGACAGGTTGGAGAACCCGCGTGACGCTGCGATTATGCATCAACACATTGTAAGTTGTTGTTGTTGTTGTTGTTTAGCGTTAGGTTATGAGTTTGTTTGTCTGTTTGTCTTAACATTACAATCTATGTACACGGTTAAATCATACAATAAGGGATCTTCGCACATCAGGTAAAGCTAAAATGATTAAACATTTACCGCCCCCTCCACCCCCACTTCTGTTAGTCTCACCTAACTATTTTAACGTAAATAAAAAAAAATTCAGTTTTGCGATATACTATACATCAGGGGCTTAAGGGTTATTTACGTATTGCGATATACAAATCTTTTTGACAATTTATGAAGGTTATCATTCCGTTGTTACATATAAATCGGCTGCATTGCAATGAACATTCATACTGTTTATCTCAGCACTCATTTTCCGCAACTGGGCATTAGGGTGGTTGTGTGGTAGACGACACACCTGCTAACCTGAAGGTCCTGAAGTTAAATATTGGGAATTCTATCGGAACCAGTTTAAAAATAAGAGTTGTATCAGACCCTCTCTAGTTCAAATGTCAATTTTTTTTAATTTTTTTTTTTTTTTGTGGTTTTTTTTTTTTTAGACAGGCTGTCGAGTCTTGTACATGCTGTCCAGATACTGCTGGACGTGCAACTTCGTCTGGATGTCCCTGGAAGGCTTTCACCTCTACCGCCTTATCAATAACGCCTTCCAAACGCCGAAATCCATAACCTGTTACTATTTCATTGGCTGGTGTAAGTAGTCACAGTATCGACGTCATGTCTGATTTATTGTGATTTTATATGTCTCCTGCATAACTAGGACCACGTGACCTGACTGCACGTGTGTGTACCTTGTTTTATTGGTTGGTTCTTTTAATGTTCGTCTGCTCTGGTACTATCTCGTATGATTTGTAGGCTGTTCTGATTTTTGTTTTCTTCTTTATGAATGTATTTAAGCCTATGTATGGCTGAATATTAGTGAAACGTTATGTACAATGCTCTTATAGGAACAAAGTAATAAAGTAACAAATAAAGTAATAATCATCAAAATGATAACAATTCAGTTAATACTAACAAATATTTAACATCAATTAATATTGTATACGTTTATGAGAGCCTATTTTTTTATGCTCGGGGGCTGGGGATGCGGGGAGGGAGGAGAAAAGGTCTTTTTTTCCCAATTGCTTTAATATCTCTCCAACAGCACGTAGGTAGATGTAAACATAAATAGTTATGTAGCTGTCTGGCTATCTACAGATTTGAGATCTCTGGCTATCTACACATTTGAGATCCATTCAGATTTACCCTGTGCCATCAAAAAGTTCCCCAGATGGTGGTCAACGATTGTGTAAATAAATTCAGCGTTGTTAGTTGTGTCTGTAATGAAATGAAGTGTTGTTAGTTGTGTCTGTAAATAAATTCAGCGTTGTTAGTTGTGTATGTAATGAAATGAAGTGTTGTTAGTTGTGTCTGTAAATAAATTCAGTGTTGTTAGTTGTGTCTGTAAATAAATTCAGTGTTGTTAGTTGTGTCTGTAAATAAATTCAGCGCTGTAGGTGTGTCTGTAATGAAATGAAATGTTGTTAGTTGTGTATGTAATGAAATGAAGTGTTGTTAGTTGTGTATGTAATGAAATTCAGTGTTGTTAGTTGTGTCTGTAATGAAATTCAGTGTTGTTAGTTGTGTCTGTAATGAAATGAAATGTTGTTATCTGTGTCTGTAAGGAAATGCACCGTTGTTAATTGTGTCTGTAATGAAATGAAGTGTTGTTAGTTGTGTCTATGATGAAATGAAGTGTTGTTAGTTGTGTCTGTAATGAAATGAAGTGTTGTTAGTTGTGTCTGTGATGAAATAAAGTGTTGTTAGTTGTGTCTGTAAGGAAATGCACCGTTGTTAATTGTGTCTGTATTGAAATGAAGTGTTGTTATCTGTGTCTGTAAGGAAATGCACTGTTGTTAGTTGTGTTTGTAATGAAATGCACCGTTGTAACTTGTTAGCTGTGTCTGTAAATGAAATGAAGTGTTGTTATCTGTGTTAACTAGTTGTCTGAAAACATTTAATTTCAGTTTAAATGTCAATCTGAATTAATTCTGTACAGAAGCATAAAAAATGGTCAACTATTTGTGAATATTTCTACTATTTTTTTAAATTTCATTCTTTAAGAAAACTTTAATTACAATGAAATTTTACAACAAAATGATATCACAAGTTGTTTATTTTTTCTTAGTTTATATTTTAATCGATAGAAAAAAATATTATAAATATGTTATGTTTTTTTTCTCAATTTAAATTCTGTAAGGGTGTCATTTAAATTAAACTTAGTCTAAAGTACATTTACATTAAACTTAGTCTAAAGTACATTTACATTAAACTTAGTCTAAAGTACATTTACATTAAACTTAGTCTAAAGTACATTTACGTTAAACAAAAGATGTTTACACACAAAAAAAAAAACAACGAAAATGAACCCAACTAATCATTCTGTTCTGTGTGATGTTGTCGTGTTTCTTTGTTCTACCTCACTGGCGTATACGTATCTCACTCAGTCACAGCTACAGCTAAGTATTTATAGTTCAGGTTTTTAGCAGTGGCGTAGCTAGGAAAATGGTCATTATTTTCCATCAGCTAGGAGCGGCATCTGCCGGAATTTTGTAGTTTTTTTTTTTCTCATGAGAACTTGGCAGCATTTTTAGAGCTCTCACCGGCACGGCTGGGGAAGGGGGGAAGGGGTGAAGGTTCACAAACGCCACCTATGCCACTAGGATTTAGACACGAAGGGTGTTGGTATAGTCTGGAATACTTTATTTGCTACTTTTTGTCCAGCACCAACCTTTGGAGGGAAGGGGGGGGTGGGTGGCAACTGTATCGAGCGCCCCAGGCCCCGCGCCAGAATAGGTCCCGAGATGAAACTTTTTTCGTTTTTTTGCCTGTTACAAAACTAAACGTTTGTTTCATGTTCCACAAATAAGACTCCCCCCTCCCCGGAATCAAAACAATATACCTTTAAAAATGCCTTTCACATAACGCATTGTGATTCACATATCAGTTTATGTGTAAGGGTCTTCCCATTCTACAATTACAGATGTGTGTGAGTCCCTGTAAGGATGAGATGAAATCTCTTAGATCCTTTAAACCGCCAATGGGGCGGTTTTTTTTTTATGGAGACCTTCTTTCATTTCCAGCATAGCCGATAGTGCAATGGCCATGGAGGCACCACGGGAGATATAGCCGGGACTTGAGACATGAAATATCCATTGATCCTCACCGGAGATCTAACCAGGGACCCTCGGGTCGACAGTCAAGTGCTTTACCACAAAACCATCCGTCTTTCCTATACAATTACCGATAGAATGCTTAGTTCTATAGAACAAATGAAAGCCAGGATGAACACACCGAACGTATTCATTAAATAGTATAAATAGAACTATGTTTATATATATATATACATATATATATATATATATATATATACAGTGGACTCCGCTTAATTGGGACACCGCTTAATTGGGACACCGCTTATTTGGGACAAATCTCAAAGAAACCAAACCAAGAAGCCAATAGTAAATGTGTATGTTTAATTGGGACACCGCTTAATTGGGACAAAAAGCCTCGGTCCCGATGTGTCGCAATTAAGCGGAATCGACTATATATATATATATATATATATATATATATATATATATATATATATATCTTCCACATTTTTTGCTAAATCCACCGTTAGCTATTCAATGAGATGTACTGTCTCCAGTGACTTCAAACTGCCGCTGTTTAAAATAATAGAAATTATCGATAAGTAATACAAACGTAGAACCAGCCCTCAGGGGGTCTTTTACTGCATTCTCTATGGTTTCTCTGAAGTCCAGACAGGATGCGGTAAAGTATGTTGTTGTTAATGTCTAATTTTTTTTTGTTGTTGTTTTAGTAGTTGTTGTGTTTGGTTGTTAGTTTTATCAGACCTCCAGACTTAGTACTTAAAAAGATGGATGGCAGGGAAACGGGTTGATAACTATGATTGATGTACGTGATGGGTTCAATACTGTGATTTCCCTGACTATAGATCACTGTTCACACAATCCATTATGATTAATGTACATGATGGGGTTAATGGTGTTATATACTATATGGATCACTGTTTATAAATCGAGTTGAAATTGAATTTGATGAATGACAGAACAAAAAAAAAACTTTCAAGTTTTTTGGGGTTTGAAATTTTAAATAGTCCAGTTAAAGAGTAATTATTGGGAGTCAATTCGCTGCTTAGTAGAGGTAACTAATGGACGTAAATGGAAGTCAATGTGAGGTTTGGGAAAGGGGGGGGCGGAAGCTTTAATTTAAAAAAAAATTTAAGAGATTACTCTGATATGACTAAAATATGTAGCTTAAAAAGCCAGATATCATGTGTTATCAGATAGAATGTGTTATCCTAGCCTATGTAATACTCCTTCAACAAAGTGAGTTGACCTTAGCGGTACACAGGCTGTCTCCGTGAACTCGCCAAGATCAAAACCCCATTTAACCGGATAGTTAACTACTAGTCCACACAACACACGTTTAATGATCCTTTTGATTTATTATTAGCTCATCCAACATACATTTATAGAGCCCTTTCATTTATTAGTTCACCCAACATATATTTATATAGCTGATTAATTTATAATTAGTTCATCCAACATACATTTATAGAGGCCTTTAATTTATAATTAGTTCGTCCAACATACATTTATAGAGGCCTTTAATTTATAATTAGTTTAACCAACATACATTTATAGAAGCCTTCAATTTATTATTATTTCATCCGACATACACTTATTAAGAGATGTAAAAAAAAAAATTCTTTCGTTAGCTAGAACCTAAGTTCTGGGTACATGTGAATTTAATGGCTTATATTCAATAAACGGCTCTGTAAATGAGCAGCCTAATTTCTACTCAATTGGTCGATTTTTTTCCTATTACACGTATGGCACTGTTAAATATTGAGATTTATATATATATATATTAGGGCTGCAGATTAAACTGCGTTACAATGCGATTAATGCGTCAAAAAAATTTGCGATTAAATTTTTTAACGCAACACCTAGATGCGTTAATTTGACCAAAATATTGCAAGTTCAAGAAATCGATAAGTAACAGTATTTCACTCAACAAATTTGAAGATAAGGTTTTTTAACTTATTAAGTAGATCTATCACCTCACCCTGTTGCAATCCGCATACACCCTCTACCCCAGAAATGTTGACAAAATCCCCACTTGTAGTATAAATGAAGATGTTTTTGTTATATAGCCCTTCGACAAGTAAACCTCCTGCTCCATTCCCGGTCGATGTAAAAAGAGAAAAGTTTCATTCACTAGTTTACATTATATACTGTAGTGTATTATTGAAGTCAACGTGAAGGTAAAAAAAAAATTAAGCGTATAATGAGCCATGTTAAAACTAGATCAAAATAACGAGATGCTAGACATTTTGTATCATCAATTTTTTTATCGCATTTTGATAATACAGCATTAGGCCGGTCACGTCTGCAAAAGTTGCACTAATAGTTTCATATATATGACACCTGTCAATCAAGGTCTAGACTGTACACGAGACAGTGGTTGTATTTTTCAGAATTATTGTGACACTGTGCTAAATTTAATATTTTATATCGGGCTGTGTTTTTAACTGCTATTAAAGCGTAATTAATCCGTTAAACATATGCGATTACATTTTTAACGCAAACACCTAAATGCGTTAAATTTTAGTCAAATGTTGTCATTTCAGTAATCAGTAAATAATCCAATTCTATAACCATAACTAGATCAGACAAGATTTTAAAAAAAGAAAGAAAAAATCCACCGAATACAGAAACTGTCACGCTTACATAAAATCATAGCAGCCACATGGCCTTGAAACAATATGATTGTCTTTTCTTAATAATAATTATGACACTCAATGATACCATTAGTGAACATCTGGTGGATTGACAGGTGCCATGATTTGGAAAAATGGGACAGAGGGGGTGCGGTACGGTTGGTAGTAACGTCATCTTTGTGGGGAGAGAAGCTGCTAAGAGTGTAAAAAATCTAACAGGGTGGGAAAGGGGGGGATAAAAAAAAACGCGTTAATAATAAGTGAGCAAGTAAGTACTTTCTGGCTATACTATTATTTTATGAAGAAAAAGGCAGGCACATATGAGATATAAATGACGTGTGTATTTTGTTTTGGAATGGGAAGTAAAGGGGGTAAGTACGGTAGTGGAGGGTTGGGTAAACAAGACATACGTGGAGCCAAAGTGTAGCAAAATATGACAGGGATAGAGAGGAGAGAGGTTGAAATACGTCATTAGCTGGAACCTATTGTACGAGAAAAACACTTGTTTGGCATGGTTGTTGATTAAAAAAAACAACTCGCATCACTTGACGTGATTGATACATGTCCATAAACTGGTCTCAATAACTAATTCAATAGACATTAGTGCTGATGCTTAATAAATCTGTTACAATTAATTATACCTCTTTCGTAAATTAATCTGAATTGCTTATTATACTAATTTTATGCTATGATATTCTAACTTACATGTTTGAATAGAAACAAAATGTGTTATATTGTGTCGATTAAAAAGTGCGTTAATTTGCGATTAAAAATTTTAATCATGCGTTAATTGCGATCAATTTTTTTAACAGCAGCTCTAATATATATATATATATATATATATATATATATATATATATATATATATATATATATATATATGTATATGTATGTATAAGTATATATAAATCCATTAATGAAATCCACTGTTTCTGGAAAGTAAACTATTTATACAATAATAGCGTTAAATCGAAAGTAAAGAATTAATACAACAGTATTCCAGTTTAAAATACAATCATGAAAAAAATCAGATCTCCCGAAACCAAAAAAAAATAAACTAGCCTTCCGATCAAGCAGGGTACAGCTAGTTTGTAATAAATCGTAAAATGGAGAGAAATTATGGGAAAGTTGTTAAATAATTTTAATTTAATGTAGAATAACACTGTCGGTCGCCTAACGAAAGTTATTTTTTTTTCAATCTAAATTGTAAATGGTCATTTAAAACAAGCCAGTTGACCAGTGAGGGGTCTTAAGGAGGGGAGGATAACGCAATACGGGGCCCTGGGAAAAAAAACATATGCTGGAGTGGGATGGTGGGTTGGAGGGGGGGGGTCGATAATTTAGTTTTTGTTACACCTAGCTGACAAGAATTTCCAAGCCGTATCTTGGACAATTACATCAACCGCAATTTGTGTATGTGCGTAAGTGTGTGGGTGGGTAAGGTTAATTTATATTTAATTTCATGATCAGCTTGTTTGTTATTCTATACATAGGTGGCGCTAATTGATTTTCAGATTGAGTTTATTACTCATACTACCCAGTTTTTCCTGTCAAATGAGCCTTAAATTTCCGATACATGTATCAAATGTCTATACCAGTCGCCGAGTAGTTACAAAAAAAGTCTATTATCTGTGTGTGTCACATGAGAATGTTGTATTTAGTTTAATTAGTCTAACAGACTAAAATAGACATTCCATTTTTTTTTTATAAATTCCTTTATCTATCACCTGACCTGTATTTTATTAAAAAAAAAGACGTCATCATATTTTAACTACATTTACATTACAGGAAAACATCTTAGGTACAGCTATCTTTTATAAAAGTTTGTGTATCTGTGTTACAGGAAGGATCCTATTTGGAAGGGCCCCATGTGGCAATAGTTAGTTTATTTCAAAAGCAATTGTTTAATTCAAAGCGTCTTTTGTCAAGTGTTTTCAGGTTTTTATAAGGGTCAGTCCATTCATAATCACAAATAGAACGGTTGATGATACTGATGCGTGCGGTAAAACGTTCGACTGTCAATCTGACGGTCCCGGGTTCGATCTCCTGTGAGGACCGATGAATATTTCAGGTCATGGTGAAAATTCCTTCTATAAGTCCCGTGGTGCCTCTATGGCTATTTTACTATCGACCATGGTGGGGATGAAAGAAGGGCATCGTAAAAACCGTCCAATTAGTGGTCCATATAAGATCTAAAAAATTCATCTCATCCTTACAGGGGACTTCACACGCAAAGATGGGAATACATGAGAGACATTACGCGTTTAGTCACCACCTTCAAGGCCGCAACTGGTTCACGGTTTTGTTTTAAAGAAAAAATGTACACTGAATATTCAGATAGGAAAAAAATATATATACTTTAGCAATTAGACTTTAGAAATGATGACTGTTAATATAATCCAATGGGGGTGGGAGGGGGTATAATTGACTAATGGATACCATTTGAATTGCTAGAACCGGATAAAAAAAATAATACTATATTAGACTTCAATCTAATTATGTAGTTGCCATATTTTATTAAAGAGACAGACAGAGAGAGACAGACAGACATACATATTGATAAACAGCCATGCGTACATACCAACAGATAGATAGATGGATAGATTGATAGAAAGATAGATACATAATAGATAGATAACAGATAGATAAATAGATAGATAGATAGATAGATAGATAGATAGATAGATAGATAGCTAGATAGATAGATAGATAGATAGATAGATAGATAGATAGATAGATAGATAGATAGATAGATAGATAGATAGATAAACAGATTGATAATAGAAAGATAGATAGACAGACAGACAGACAGACAGACAGATAGATAGATAGATAGATAGATAGATAGATAGATAGATAGATAGATAGATAGATAGATAGATAGATAGATAGATAGATAGATAGATAGATAAACAGATTGATAATAGAAAGATAGATAGACAGACAGACAGACAGACAGACAGATAGATAGATAGATAGATAGATAGATAGATAGATAGATAGATAGATAGATAGATAGATAGATAGATAGATAGATAGATAGATAGATAGATAGATAGATAGATAGATAGATAGATAGATAGATAGATAGATAACAATTAGCAGGCTGATAAATTGGTGTTTCGATAGATACAAAAGCCAGTCAAAGTACCTGGGTAATTATTTATACAGACTTTGAATATAAGCTGGTAAAATGGTTTGTACACATATGAAAGGTGGCTAGTTAATAACTAGAGTTAACACAACACTCGTTTATACAGCTCACTTTATACCTGGAGTGAAACACAATATTCACTAATCCATTCCATCTATAACAAGATAACTTGATATCAGAAACTATTGAAACATAAAATCAAATGAGCAAGCAGAATATTTTAGAAAGTTTTTTTTTTCGTTTATTAAAAAAAGTCGATGCAATACATTACACGGTGTTGTTGTTTTTGTTTGTTTATGTAGTCACATGACTGAAAATGAAGATATAAAGAGAAGTAAACGCATTAGACTGGGTGAAGTCAACACAAGTATTTGATTACAAGTTTCACATTTCCTTCGGTTTTCTTGGAAAGAAATTTGAAATTTTTTTTATTTGTAAATGAAATCAGACTCTAATCATGTCAGTATTAATAGTAAAAGAAATACAGGCAGAATGTAACGAAGCCATACAGATCATCTTAAGCCATGCCGACTAGGGGGGGGGGGAGCAGGGGGGATTGCCCATAGGCCCGGACTGAGCAGGCCAATCAACTGATCTTTATCGAATGACCAGGTTACATTTAAATGGATGGCGATGACTGAGCTGGGAGAGAATAATTTTAGACATTGGCTTGTTATTCATTCTAAGCTTAAAACACTTCAGTCCCAATTCATTTCGAGTAATCGTTTATAATGCAGTGGCGTAGCGAGCTTAACTCGTGTCCGGGCCACAACACCTTTTTTTAGCACCCCCCACCCACCCTTCGAATCCATATAATATTATATTAAAATATACTATTAGGCGCCCCTTTGTGAGTAGCGACAGGGGCATGATGCCCCCCTTGCCCCTCTCCCCTCTCGCTACGCCACTGATATAATGCCACCATCGCCTTATAGACTTGCTGTGCAATTCGTCAAAATCTAGGGCTCCTCTGATATTATACACTCCTACCGATAATTCTCACCTACTTGCACGCCCCCCCCCCCCGACATATTTTAGGGCTTCGAGGATATCTGGCTTTTGTCCGTCTTACTCCCCAACTGCTAACAAAAATCTGGCCAACACGGGTGAAAACCGTTTAATGGCTTTACCGACGAAGAAAATAATTATGCCAACCTATTTTTTTCGAAATATTTGCTGGAAGGCAGAAGCTTTACTGTCCCTTCCCACGTCCTCCAGCCTTCTGCCCCCTCCCCCTTCATCTTTTTCTCCAAACCTCCTAGTTCTCAAGTCTGACAGTACTGTCTGCATTCAGTTAGTAAATAATAATTTCACGTGAACACAATCACTGTACTTTTGATGCCTAGTTGGATAATACTAAATTACGTTGTACTACTAATAGACTTGCCAGACTTTTGATTCAGGGCTATGATGGGCCAAAACTGGATGCCAAATAGGAAGTGGTCTCTTTTTTTTTCCTATAATCTGGTTCGTTTGTTGTCTATTAGTGAAAGTGGATTTTTTTTTAGAAAAAAATATTTCAATGTTCTCTTTTCCAGTATGCAGTTCTTCACCTACCGAAAAACTTTTCAAACATGTTTTTCCACTTCCCCAATTTCACTTAGAGAAGTAATTTAAACTCGAATAAATTTCTTTAGATAAAATCTTTTATACATTCAAAAATATATCCATCGATTTCACCCTCTTTATCTCTCTCTATTTCTACTTATCTCTCCTCATCTCTAGTTCCCCCTCTTTATCCACTACTATCTCTTTCCCCCTCTCTCTACCTCTGTCTCTCTCTCCTCCACTCTTCATCCCTCTCCCCCCTCTCTCTCTTTCCTCTCTCTCTCCCCGTCTCTCTCTCTCTCTCTCTCTCTCTCTCTCTCTCTATCTATCTATCTCATACACACACAGACATAAAAGTAAGTTTCCCTTCTTTAGCGGGCCAAATGGGGCAGATGAAGTGTTGAATACATCTGTTTCCATAACCTCGACATATGAAGGGATTGTGTGGTTAGCACAATGCCCAGCCGCCTTTACTTCCCCAACTTAAGTCAGGTACCCATTTTAAAGCTGGGTGGGCTTGTGGGACGTCTTTGCACCAAATTTCACCTGGAAAAATTCCATGGGCCTCACCGAGGATCGAACCCATGACTCTCAGGTTGACAGTCGAGTATCTACACCACTAGACACACACACACACACATACACACACACACACAGACGTACAATTCAGTCCAAATTATGTGTTAATATTCAAGAACGACAAAAAAAATAATTCTTTAGCTGACATTGGAAAAGTTCTTTTATAGCACCATTCAGTTCAGTACGATATCCTTACGGTGATACACAGTCCTAAAATATCGCATAGTTTGAAGAATAAATATTTCAATTCATACTTAATATTCACACTAGTAATGTCAACCCTGCATCTGTTATAAAGTGCAATCTTGCTTTCAGATAGAATATTTATTAGTATTAAAAAATCATCTAGATTATTACTTGCTTATTTCTCTGACTGAATGTAACGGCATAACGCGGCCAATGTCCTCCTTGTAATTAGAAATAATACGTTCCTTTTTTTTCATTGAATTAAACTCCAATAACAAACATAACATGTACCACATTTTACAGCTCCAAATGTGGGTTTATTTTTCGTTGCGCTCTACTCTACTGAGCTAGTATTACGTTTCAATTATTCCAAAAAGATTAAAGTTGATGCTTTGCAACCCATAATAGTATCACTTTAACGAGAAAATACCTTGTGAATGGCACATTATTGAGCAACCCCAGAAAATATCGGTTGCAATTTTCGAAGTGTGGGTGTTGGACAACACATCCGGGTCAATGACAAATGGTTGGCTGTTGTTTTAGTTGTTTTTTTTTTCCAATGCCAACTTTGATTGATCTATATTTTTTTCCCACAAGTCGCTTCTCGGTGACTATAAGATGTATGAGCAATAGTGGCAGGACCGTCTGAACACGCTGGCCAAAATGTGGTCTATTGTTTAAAGAGGGGAAGGGAGGGGGACACACGAATATGGTGACCTGCTGACGATTGACCATTTTATTAGCTGTGAGTGATTGCAGTGAGGGGCCACAGTAAACTTATTGAACCGGGGCCCCGAATCGATATTGAGACATATGAGATCTGTAATCTCCATGGGGCACAGTACACTGTTGGAACGGGGCACAAACTCATGATGGGGGGGGGGGGGTTCTAGTACGGAATGAAATGTCAAGGGGCCACCGGGATAGTATTTTTGCTGATGAAACGAGCGAGCTCTGAAGTATGGTACTGAAAATTGTGAACTTTGAACCTGAATTATGCTAAAATATTTCGTTTGATTGGAAATTTTATTTGTCTTGTTCATACGATCAGTGGTGTATACATGGTTAGTTTGTATACATGGTAAGTTTTTATAAATGGTAAGTTTGTATACACGTTCAATATACCGGGAATAAAACAAAATGGTGAAAGATTATGACGAAGAGACGTTTGGTCTACATTCAAAGCACTGGCTAAGATTATTTGCGTTATAGACAGACTTAAAAATTTATTTAATTTTTTTTTTTTCAATGTGTTGTGAATCAAATATTTTTATCGAATCGAAAAAAACAAATATTCTTATCAGATCAAGACATTTAGGAGAGGGGAAGTATATAAATAACTGAGGTATACAATAAATGTAAGGCCCTTAATAGACAGAAGATTGTAAGAAGAAATTTAGGCAAAAATAAGACACAGATAGATAATAATGAGACACAGTTAGATAATACAGAGACACATATAATATAAAGGCAGATAATCTATAGACACAGATGATACAGAGATACAGATAATAAAGAAACCCAGATATTACAGAGCCACAAATATTACAGAGCCACAGATATTACAGAGACACAGATATTACAGAGACACAGATATTACAGAGATACGGATATTACAGAGATACAGATCTTACAGAGTGAAATGAAACAAAAAAATATTGGCACAGAAGATGTAGTGCTAGAAATCTAGAATTATCCCAAGACAGTAAGCTAGTACAATACACACACACAAACACACACACACATATTGATAATGCTGATAATGGACATTCAGACAGTTTGACGTCTAAAAGGATGAACACAGATTTAGATATAGACCATTTACTAACGGGAAATAGCCAAAAGAAATATTTCTTTGATTATTAAGAACTCTTTTTATCAAATGTTGATCACCGCATTGAGTTTAGCTGTAGATCCCATGATATTTTGTTAACGCTTCTATCATTAAATATTTTATAGTTCTGACAGATACATAGATATGATCACAGTAATATTTTGTGGGTTTAGACTATATATAGTTCGATTGATTGATGTTTGATGTATTGATTGATTATTTCCACATGCAAATATTTCAGTTTTCCCTTTGTTGCCGATCAGCGTGTACTCACTGTTGCGACTCTTGTACTCAGACATTGGGTAGGTAGGACTACTTTGAAAACTTTTTCAATCAATTTTTGTTTTAATTCTTATGTTAATTATTATGTTCATGCCTGAAGTAGAACCGTTTGTAGACTTTGGACTGAAGGGGGGGGGGGGAATCCAAAGTGAAATATTATCATGTATTCTGGTGCACTGTTGGTCGGGGTGATGTAGACGATTGTCTGTGTGTGGGGTGGGCGGAGGACGGGGGATTGATTTCTCAAAAAAAAAAAAAAAACACATGGCAGTTTATTGACACTCATTTTGTTTCAATGGGAACTTTATAAATCTATATATCAACACAAGCGCGTGTTGACTAGTAGATTGTAAGGAGTACTCATGTTGGAGGGGGGGGGTAGGGGGAGAGACAGGAGGGGCGCACTGGTCAATAAGGACCATAGGCGACGACCTAGTTCGTGTCGGTCTAGATCGGCTCTGCTTGAAATGACCTATGACCTTCCAATCATTTCACTCAATATAGAGAGAGTGCAGTCATCATTGTGGTTTGTTTGTATTTATTATTATTTAATGTTGTTGTTGTTGTTGTTTTCATGTATAAAAATAATTCAAATATGAATAATGTGAATTTGTTTTTCCTTCTAATCTGTCTTTCTTACAAATGACCCCTCAACCCCCCCCCCAACCGATTTTTTTCCACAGATGCTGGGTTCAACACGCTGGACATTACGAATGGTTAATGTATTGTCCGAACATTATGTGTATTTTGGTAAGTGATGTTTTTCATGGCAGATTGGGGGGGGGGAGGGGAGGGACTGAAAGTGATAGATTTTTCTGCATTTATTATCTAATTTTTATATTAACACATTCAAACTAAATTTAAAAAAAAAAATTAAAATTGCTTAAAACGATTCGGACGATTTATTTCGTCTTTACACCCCACCCCCCCACCCCCTTTTCCCCCTCTACACTCCCGTCCCTTCCACCGGCAACAGTTTTTACGTCATCCGTCTGGAGACAAGTGTCTTTAAAGAAGTTGTTCAAGACATTAACATGTCAGGGTTTGGAGATTAGTGTCTAAACAACGGAATCTTGTCTGGAATAAAAAAAAAATAAAAAGTCCAAAATAAAAAGTCGCATTCACACAAACACACCCACTTTGGAATGAACCATCAGACAATATGGCGATGAAAAACAAAAACAACAACTTATCAATGCGGTGCATCTCTGAAATATTTTTTTTATCACAATAATGTTGTTCTAACCCTATAGGATCCAACTGGTTGAATCCAATAATCCCATTGAATGTAATTCTTTTAATTGGAGAAGATTGTTATTGGTTCATCTTGTTGGCGGTTCTATTTATTTTGTATTTTGCTGGCTTGTCGTGTTGTAAAAGCTGTTACATTGTAAAAAAAAAAAAAAATAATGCAGAAAAATGACAGTCTCAACACACAATTTTCAAGATTGTATTTTAGTTGTCTAACATTGCATTGTTTTCTCTCTCTCTCTCTCTCTCTCTCTTTGAACTCTCTCAGTCATCTGCGGGCTGAGACTTAGTCTCTTAGAGCCCGTGAGATCAGACTTGCTGTGTCTCTCAGCATCTGGAGACTGCCATAGAGCCCGATGGCCAGCAAGCTTCCGGACTGGTCCACCCTGTGGTTCGCCAGTCCGGGGCACTCGAAAAGCAAATGATCTACGGTTTCCTCCACTTCCCTGCAGTGTCTGCAAAGGGTGACGACATTGGGCCTCAACCTCCCAAAGTACGCGCCAATAGGACAGTGCCCATTACGGAACTGGGCAATTAGCGCCTGCTCGACACGCCTGAGCTTCCACCACGGGTCAGTTTTGGACGGCCGCTCTAGGACTTTCCGGATGTTAACTCCGTTCACCCCATGAGCCCAGCCCGAGAACCACTTCGATTGTCCAAAGAGGCAGATCATGGAACGTGCTGCCTCAAATGAGCTCTTTGTTGCACTCACGGGCAGCACTTGGGAATCTGTCGACTGGACTATTGCCTTGGCAATGCCGTCTGCCCTTTCATTACCGGGCACGTCCGCATGCCCGGGAACCCATTGAAGGGTCACATGCACGTTGTGTTGGGACACAAGACCCTGTATTGCCATCAGCATGGCTTCCAGCAGGAGCGGCCATTCTCCTGTCCCTTTTACAGCTTGGAGAACAGAGAGCGCGTCAGTGAGAATGACAATGTCCAGAGCAGGCAAAGTACCTTCACCGATTAACTTCCCTATGTGGTCCACTGCCTCAGTAATGGCTGTCATCTCTGCCTCGTAAGCACACAGCGACCCACATAGGCCAGCATGGTCTTTCACAAAGCCAGTTTGTGGGAGAGTGATGTGGACCCCAAACGAGGCGCTTGTCCGGCCGTCTCTACTGGATACAGAGGCATCAGTATAGGCCAGTATAGCGTTCCCTGAATAGGTTCCAATCATCTCCATAGCCACATCCGTGATGGTTCGGCGATCCTTTGCGTTCCCAGCATTGGTTTCAACCAGGGTCGTGCGTACCTCGGGCATGTAGAAAGCCTCGCCAGGAGGGACCTTAGAGACTGTCTCTAGCATTAGCATTGTTTTCTATCGCAGTGTATTTTATACTTGCATGGATTTCTAGCCCTAAGCCAATTGTTCCCAGGTAGGCGTGTTTCCAGCCAGATTAGGCGGTATTTTTCAGACAAAGGTGTGAATTTAAGCTCACTATCGGGGACGGCGGTTTCGTGGCGGGCTTAATGTTTTACATTACATTCATACATCAAAAGAATGGCACATAAAATCTAAAAATTGGAGTTGATATTGACAATTTTTTTCACTCTTACTATTCATCAAATTTTTTGGCAGCTTTCGTTTAAAACATTTGGCAGTAAAACTGGCCCTTTCTGGGTTCCGACGATGTCAAAAAACAGAGGGCCGACGATATCAAAAAACAGAGGGCCCCCCCTCCCATGAGCCTAGTAAATTTATTACAGGTTATGGAGAGCGATCAGGGCCCGTGGTGCCATCCCTTTACAGAAAGCCTGGGTGTGTGTAAGTGGCACTGCAAATTTGTCCCAAATCGACATTTCGGTTATGGTTTACGACCAAGAGATAAACTTTTCAGTGACAGAATCCACAATGGTGCGTTCGTTTCGGTTCAAATATACCAATGTGTGATTAAAAGTCCTGTATTGATGATCCACTGCTGTCATCGTAGGTCAATTAGTCTGTAATTGAACATGAGTGAGAGATGAAGTGTCGTAAATTTCAATCGAAAAAATGCTATGTATCTAACATCTGTGTGTGGTTGTTGTATCTAGCCTCTGTGTGTTGTTGTTGTATCTAACCTCTGTGTGTGGTTGTTGTATCTAGCCTCTGTGTGTTGTTGTTGTATCTAGCCTCTGTGTGTTGTTGTTGTTGTATCTAACCTCCGTGTGTTGTTGTTGTATCTAACCTCTGTGTGTTGTTGTTGTATCTAACCTCTGTGTGTTGTTGTTGTATCTAACCTCTGTGTGTTGTTGTTGTATCTAAGATCCGAGTGTTATTGATGGTTTTGTTTCGTATGGATATTGAGACTGGAATAAATAAATTGAAGGGAAGCTATTATTAACATGCCTTTGTTTAGCGTCATTAGTTAGTGTAAACTGAACGTTCAAATATTCTATCAGATTATCTCTTATACAGCATACAAAGTGTGTTTGTGTGTGTGTGTGTGTGAGAGAGAGAGAGAGAGAGAGAAGGGGGAAGGAGGAGAAAAGATAGGGGGAGGGGTGGAATGAAAGAAAGGAAAAAAGACTGGCTAGTCAATAAATGAGAATCAAATTCCATAAAATGTTTTATTTTAAAACAAACTTCTCCAGACATTGTTTTGTGTTCATTCTGAGAATATTTAATGTCCTCTCGGTCTCCTTCCTTTTAGTCCCAGACAGGAAAACAAAGCGGAAGTTTGAGTAATATTCTACGTCATCAGAGTTGAGATCATCACCTTAAGATCTGGTATTAGCTTTAAAGATAGAAAAGGGGAGGGAATTACACTGTAACAAACAACTGTCTATGAGAGGGGGGGGGGTGGAAAGAGGAGAAGGGACGGGGGAAGGAGGGGTTGCAGATTGTTTTTTTAAAAAGATACAAATGTACACAGCAGGATAGAATCAAGCCAGATGTTTTTAAATTTCTTGAAATAATGAGAGCAGTGAGAGAGGATATAGGAAGATGGATGGATGGGTGGGACGGAAGGAGGGAAAGAGGGAATGAATATCGATATTTGGATGACAATCGTTGTTAATTTCACTTTTGATCTGAAAGCATTTACATTTTTTTTGAAACCACCACATGGTTCTAGATTCTGAACCATTTCAGAGTGTTTAAGATTTCACAAACTATTGTTATTGTTGGTTTGTTTGTCTTTTTTTTTTTCGTCACGTCCTGTTTACTTTTTGTTGTTAACAAAGTAGATTCTACTCACCCTGATCTTTTTTTTTTAAACTAAACCAAATAATTCAGAAGTTTATCAGCAAAATATGGTACATCGAATCGAACTGGAACTTTTTTTTTTTTTGGGTTTCTAGAAGTCCATGAAGGATGAGATACTCATTTCCCAGATCCTATAAACAATGAGACGCCTTGGGAGTCACGAAGATAGCTTTCATATTGACTCGCCGGCAGTCTAACCCGTTACTCACCATAGCCGATAGTGCAATAGCCACGGAGGCACCGCGGGAGATATTTGGAAGCGAGTGGGACCCGCCTGGTAGTCGAACCCGTTTGCTAAAACCATTCATCTCATTAATCGTCCAGTTTAATTAATTGTTTTTTTTTTCATTTTCTCATATATTTTACTTGAATTAACTATTCGTTGTGATGTCTGCCTCACCTCCCTTGTTCTGTCAGGGTCACTGATATTCCCCTTGTAAATTATGCAAGGATGTTTCAATTGAGATTGTGTAAGAACAATCGGAGCAGATTATGAAATGCTTTATTTGTCCGTTGGGTCGTTTTCATTTAGTCAGTGAATAACACATGAACTAATTTAGTTTGTATCACATTAATTGTCAGTTTTTATTGAACAAATTAACATGATTAATATACAAGTTACATTTCGAGATATATAAACATTTAGTTAAAATTGTAAAGTAAATGTATATGGCAGATTAGATAGATAGATAGATAGATAGATAGATAGATAGATAGATAGATAGATAGATAGATAGATAGATAGATGGATGGATGGATGGATGGATGGATGGATGGATGGATGGATGGATGGATGGATGGATGGATGGATGGATAGATAGATAGATAGATAGATAGATACTATATGTTGAATAAATAATTCTTTCATATATTAGTTTGCGTGAAGTTCATATTTTGTTATTTTTATTTTGTTTCTTAATAATAATCAACTTTTTTTTTGCAATGTTTGAGATTTTATAACTGACAAGTCAAAAATTTCCAACGGCGATCTTCGTAGTAATTGTCATGTTCACTATAGAGACCTTTGATCACCTGACCACTGGGCACCGTGAAACCTATAGGTTTATCATATTCGTTGACAAATTCTGACCAAGTGCAATTTTTAGGCTGTTTCCTCTGAACGGCACAACACTGAGCCTTGAACTTTCTGTCCTTGTAAAAAGAATCAAATTCACTTGCTAAACCAGTGAGGACTTGATTTCCGCTGCAGTTGAAGTTCATCACTCCATCAAAATTGTTGATGAAACCTGACAAAAAAAATAAAAATATAGTTGCTCTTAAGGTTTTCGAGGAAATGAATCCATTTTTCTTTAAAATAGATACACAGATTTTGGGTTGAGAATTTTAGTTCTTTCTTAATGTCCGACTTCCTACTTGGGAGAGAGATTTTTATGGTTAAAAACGGGTTTTCCTACAATGCAATAATTTTTTTCCGACATCGGAAGTTTTTACTATTTTGTATAAGTTGCTTTGTTCAGTGGCTGAAACGTCGTCATAACAAAGCGTAAACAACAGGTGGGATAACCTCAAAAGACGTTAATTCATCAAAAATAGCGCTTTTTATTTTAATGACAATGCCATCAGCTGAAGCAAAAATGAACAATTTTTCATAAAGTTCAAAATTTTCTCCTAAAAATGCTTAATTTTTCCATGACTAGTTTAAATAGCAGTAAAAAATAAATATTCATAATTACTGTAAGGATAAATGGGATAATTTGAGACCAAAGTAATACATTTCACATCTCTTACAGCCAATGAGGAGGTAGACATGACATAGCAGTAAAACTAAAGATTTTTACAGAGGCGGTGACAGAACAGAGAGTAGTAGTTTTAAAATTTTTATTACAGAGGTGGTTGAAATAGGCACGACAGGGGTAGAATAAAATTAAAAGATTCTCAAAGAAATAGTAGGACAGAGTAGAACAGGGTAGGACTGGGTAGGAGAGAGCATGACAGGGTAGGATAAAGTAGGGCAGAGTAGAACAGGGAATGACAGGATATGACAGAGTAGGATAGGGTGGGACAGAGTATGACAGAGTATGACAGGGTAGGACATGGTAGGACATGATAGTACAGAGCAGGACAGTGTGAGACAGAGCAGTACAGGGTAGGACAGGATAGGATAGAGCAGGACAGGGTATGACAGGATATGACAGCGCAGGACATAGCAGGACAGTGTATGGCAGAATAGGATAGAGTTGGACAGAGCAGGAGAGATCAGGACAGAGTAGGACAGAGAGCAGTCTAACTAGAGAGAACTGCAGACGGTGTGGAAGCAGACGTGATACTCTGAGGTTGAACTGAAGTTTATAATTACAGAACATGTAGAAATAGAACAGAGAATAAATACACTGGCATTAGCCAACATGAAAACTAATTCAGCATTGAATTTCTCCACGGACCTTCTCTGATGGACACTGTATAAAATGAGGACATAGATTTCCCCAAAGGTACAAATGTTCTAAGTCACATTTTAACTAGAGTACATAAAACAATCCCATTGAGACTAAAATACGTTTTTTTTTCAATCTTCACTTTCAAAATGAGAAAATGTAAGTTATTTTTTTAGTCACTGACTCTTGGTTTCTTATTCTCGAACAGCTAGAAGTGAGAATTTTAAAAAAAGTCAGAAATGGGTTTTTCTTTAGAAGCCAAAGTTACGTGTAGGCTGTGTGTTTAAAATTAAAATATAAAAGGTCAAATGTCCAAATAGTTTCAGTGTATTCTACACAATGGGTTATGGCCGGTAGTGGTCAGCAGTGGTCACGCATGATGTCGATGAGAGCAAAATTTCGGTCAGTGTAAGTAGGATTAGCGAAAAAAAATGATTAAACTATGGACAAAAACAGTGCATCTGTAGCAAGTCACTTAAAACAGATCAAAGAGCAAGTGTCCCTCGTGTGGCCATCGTGTGGCTCTCGTGTGGCTCTCTGAACCAAATTTGGCCATTTATTCTGTAAGATAAAAAAAAAAGCTATCTGACATCCACCATCTACCCCCCCCCAAACCCCCCACCCCCACCTTCGTATTGATTTTGTTTTGTCGACAGGGGTGTATCCTGTTGTGGGATGGGATGGGAAGGCTTTATTTTTATACTGACGCTTGACCGTTCAGTGTTCTCAGGTGCGGTAAAAGAGGAGGACAGCGGGGTTTCATCCTTACAGAGGCGTATATCAGACCGGGGGGGGGGGGGGGGGTAGGTGTGATTCTGCACCAACGGACTGAAAGACATAAACAGATAATACGAGATAGGTGTAAAAATACAAACTAACATAACATGTTAATACATGGATTGGAATTCTAGGGTGATCCGCTAACAAATATACTTGCGTGAACCTCATCCATACCCCCCACCCTTCCTTACATCGAACTCCAGGCTCCGTAAATGTTAAAGTATTACATAGTACCACCTCAGCTATGTGGAAGAGTGGAATTAAGGTAAAAGTGCAGCTGGATACCATAATATAGGACAATATTTTCTGACATTCTAGTACAATCCAGTACGGTATGTGTTTCTAAGGCCCACTAATGTTTACAAAACAGACAAATGGACAGTGTGAAGACGAAATTATCTATAATAATTGTCAAATTGCAAATGTATTTAGAAATAGATTTTAACAACCAGAGAACTTAATGTTTGTGCCTTTGTTTGTTTGTTTATTTGTTTTGAATGTCATGCTCATTATGAACCAGCCATTATCTGAAATCAATTCAGTGTACACTATAAAAATAAAGATAAAATGGCCATATCAAATTATTCATGAAGCTTGATAATTAACAATTTATAGCAACTACACTGAAAAAAAAATAATAAACTTACAGATGACAAGTGATAGATGACAAGTGTTTATTATAAACTAAAATATAAAGATTGCATTGCGTTTTGATGAATTATAAATGGATTTACTGTAAAGTATAATTTATTACAGACGTTATCATCTCTTAGACTTTTTTTTTTATTCTCTTACAAATGAAATGACTATGTTTTATGAAAGACAGTATAAAAAGCTTGGCAGATGTGTGTGTGTGTGTGTGTGTGTGTAGTTCCTTGTAATAATGTGACCGACAGAACTTCTTAATAGCTTTTTTCCTCCTTGACCTCCCTGGATCTCGAACCAGTCACCTACAGCCGCGGTACTCAACTACTGGTCCCCATACCCCAAGGGGTAAATAAAAATGTTAGGCAGGGGGTACGTAGCGATATATATATATATATAATTCTCGTTTTTAAACCACAAAGTGTGTGAAGAACTTACGTGTAAAGGTGTACCGGTGGAAATACTTCCGCAACCTTTTGGGGTACAATCGCGAAAAAAAAAGTTTGAGAACTACGGATTTATACTACTTCCGCCGTGCGTACAATAATACCACCATCACCGCCACCAAAACTAACGCGATATTTACTTACCACTAGTTACACACCGAACTGTCCTCCCAGATGATCTGCACTGCAGGTCCCACAGCCTGTCTTCAGCCCTGTTGCCATGGACGCTTCCGATGTAAGAGATGTGTTGGTTCTGGGGGCACTCGAAGTTAAAGGGGGCCGTCAGCATGTTAACATACGTCGAGTCGGTTAACTTGAGCAAAGTCAGGCATGCCAGGAAAGTGATCGGCAGCAGCATTTTTTTCTGGCCAGATTTAAGAAGAGGGAAACGGTGAATTGATTCTACTCTGTGTGAAATTAGAGAGTTTTTATAGTCAAGTGCACCTTTTCTTGTATGTGCATTGGTAAACAGGATACATAGATCCTGACGTATGTCAGATGTTTTGTTTTTCATCTGGAGGTCACTTGCAAGTCGGGGTTTCTTTTAACTTACTTTTTTTTTATTAACACAGGTTCTCATATTTTGAGTAGACATCTACCCCATTAATAAAAAGTATTTAATCTGATTTGTTATTGAGATTGTGATACATTGTATTACTTGTTCCAGTTTGTTTGTTTTTTTGTTGGTCCACCCTGGCTAGTGTGTGTGCGGTGGTTCAAATAATATGTGCACCCAAAATCGTTCTTAGGGTTTTGGGGTCACTAGAGCAGAGATATTGTGATATACCAGGAGGTGGAGTGAGCGAAACATAAAAGTGCCTGCAGTAGCACTTAGTGTTGTTTTCGTCGACGAAAACTAAAACTAAAACCTTCGTTAATGAAAATGTTGACTTTTCGTCAACGATAACTAAAACTAAAACTAAAATTATCAGCAAGACTAAAACTAGACGAAAACTAAATCTCGTAGACAAAAGACTGAATAAAAACTGAAACTAAAACTCCCCAACGAAATAAAAACTAAAATCCCCATTTATCGTCTTTTCCGGTATAATGTTGACACATGAAAGAAAGAACAACAAAAGATAAAAAAAAAAAGAAAAATGACAGCCGATGATATAAATTTTGCTTTGAAAGTTTGAAATTGCCATGCGGTTAGATCAAAGAGTGTCGTTTTACAAGATACAGTCGATTCTGCTCAATTGGGACACATCGGGACCGAGGCTTTTTGTCCCAATTAAGCGGCTGTCCCAGTAAAACATAGAAATTTACTATTGGCTTCTTGGTTTGGTTTCTTTGAGATATGTCCCACATAAGCGGTGTCCCAATAAAGCGGAATCCACTGTATTTTTTTAAAATTTGTTGATGTTCATGTATTTCTATTCAATTAATTGTTTTTAACCACCCAAATTGTATTGTTTGTTGAACTCGGCATATTATTTAATAATATAATATGTGTTAATTATATGATATTGTTTTATTACAAAGTTTTCAATTTTAATTAAAACATACAGTTTTAGAATTTAATACCATTCAATTAATTATTTTTAATGAAATTTAGTAAATACTAAAAAAATGAATTAATAAATAAAAACAATTTATAAATATAAATAAGCACAAATGAATTAACAACTCAATTAACAAACATACACACAAGAATACAGCAAGGTATATAATTTATCACTATATAACCTATAAACACTTACAGTATATACATTTATATATATATATATATATATATATATATATGTGTGTGTGGGTGTGTTGTGTGTGTGTATAACTGACAGAAGGATAAAAGAATTAAGTTTTCTTTTCCGTCGTTCATTAAAACATTGAACAAATAGTTGACAGAAAGAAAGTAAATGAATGAAAGAATCTAAGAATAACATTTATAGACCTCGGCGCGCAAAGAGTCTTCAAAAGAAGATTAAAGCTAAATTTTTCCTTCAACTCGCCGACCGTGGTGTATTGATGGGGAGGTGGCTGTCGTTAATATTGGTAGCGTTGATGGCTGCTAGTAGGGATTGAATTTATGTAGATGACAATGTATTAAAATCGCTATTGTTTTTTTACAAATAGTGGCACTAGTAAAGTATCGGTATAGAGTATCGAAATTTTTTTTGTTTAAATTGTATCGGCGATACACAAATCAATACTTGATACAAAAAGGATCGGCAATACAGCAACCAATAATAAAAAAAGTATCGCTGATACTGTATTGGCCGATACCGATACTTCGATACTAACAACCCTGAATTTAAGTCATCAAAATAATAGAATTACTTCACTCTTCAAGTAAACTGTTGTTACTTAGTTTAGTTATTTCAGAGTTCTAGGTCTTAGAATAAACACGTTTGTTTTAATTTTGACTTACGTTTTCGGTTTCTTATTGTTATTACGTTTTTAGTTGTTTTTTTTGTACATGCACTGCAAGTCTGCTAGTCTACAACATAGTCAAAAATTTAGTCATGGTATTGGCACATAACACAATGTGATAGTGTGACTTATAATGTGACAATGAAGTGAAATGACTCAGTTTCAGTACACTGAGCTGTCATCTCTGTGACTACTATTATTATGCTTCAATCTGTTTCAACAATTGGTCATGAACAATGATGTTATTTGTAATTGGTGTTTACAAGACTAAAACTAAAAGTGAAACTAAAATGAATAAGACGAAAACTAAAACTCTGGTGTTTTATTCGACGAAAACTAAAACGAAAACTAAATTGGGCCTAAAACTAAAACTAGACTAAAACTAAAATTATTACAGAAAAAACGAAATAAAAACTGAAACTAAAATAGGACCTGGGACTAAAACAACACTAGTAGCACTGTTAGCAGATTTAATAGGAATTTAAACTGGAAAAATTGTTTTGTGCTGCTGTCTAACCATCTTCCCTATATAGATGGTTGTGCTCTGGTCCATCCCAGAATTTAAATATTTCAATTTTTAAAAATATTGATCACAGGTGGCCCCGCCAGCAGCTACATTAGAGGTATACGGTGGCTACATTAGAGGTATACGGTGGCTACAATAGAGGTATACGGTGGCTACAATAGAGGTATACGGTGGCTACATTAGAGGTATACGGTGGCTACAATATAGGTATATGGTGGCTACATTAGAGGTATACGGTGGCTACATTAGAGGTATACGGTGGCTACAATAAAGGTATACGGTGGCTACATCAGAGGTATACGGTGGCTACAATAGAGGTATACGCTGGCTACATTAGAGGTATACGGTGGCTACATTAGAGGGATACGGTGGCTACATTAGAGGTATACGGTGGCAGTGATATATGTGTATGTGTTTGGTGTGTGAGTATGTGAAGGAGGCTTGGGCGTGTGTTATTTATACACACATATTTATGAACGAATATATGCACATGTGTTGGCGAGATTTTTTTTTTTCTGCTGTGGCTCTGATTTCGGGTTTGTTTCAGCCATTGTTGTTATGAACTTCAGTTTGCACCATTCCCCGCCGTAATTTGAACATGTTATATACATTCGTGACTTAAGTTGGCGGGGAGGAGAGTTGTAACGGTGGGGGGCGAAAAATAGGAAGGTACGCCAGGCATGCAGTCGGGGGGAGGGGGGGACAGGAAGGGGAGCAACATGGACACTTGTCATTAATCTTCTATTTAATTTAGCACAAATTTCTTGTGTGTGTCTGTGGGGCCTGTGTGTGTGTGTGGTGGGGGGGGGAGTCAAGTGGATCCAGTTATCATAGGCTTAAGGGTCCGAAATTCGGTAGGGGGTGGGGGGGGTCTCGTAAGAAATTTCCGAGTGGAACCCTTGAAATGTAACTTCCTAGACACACGTCTTAGTTTTGGTTTGTTGTATATCCTTATTTCACGTAGTTCGTATTATACAGTTCATTTTTTTTTCCGCTCAATCTGTTGGTGCATATTTTACTATCCGGCATGGCGCGGGGGGGGGGAGGGGGGGAAGGTGCGGGTTGTGTTGAAATTCGTCTCTGTGAGCTTGAGACCTACGTCCACCCGCACCCTCCAATCCCTACATGAAAACTCTGAGCAGTCAAGCGTCAGAATTAATGTTAAGAAATAATTATAAAATAAACACACCTTTCCCATAACAGGATGTATCAGTGTCGACAAAACAAAACAATGTCGGACAAAGCAGTGACCAAGTTTTGTTCAAGAACCCATAACTGTAACAGATGTTACCACCCCCCCTCCCCCTTTGCCAGTAGGCATATTTAAACAAAAAAAAAATCATTCATGCGTAGGCGTGCAGTTGTTTCCTAGTATCACGGAGAGATGAGATTGAAAGAGGTGACCGCCTCATAATACTCGTAGCCGGCGGCGGCATTGGCATGTGTGTGTGTGTGTGTGTGTGTGGGGTGGGGGGAGGGCCCAAACAGTTTGCACCCCCGGCTCACACATTGATGTTAGTAAATGGCAGGCCTGCAGTAGATCACGAGAGGAGCAGGTGATACCCTTTAAAACCGCAACGGGAGGGCTCAGCAGTGAGCCATCGATCCAATGAGCCGAAGGGCCATTTTCTGCTAATACAACAAAGGAGCCCAATACCACAACGAATTCTTGTTTTAAAAAAAAAACCCATGCTATGTACTCAACCAACGATACGATTCATCTATTAAACGTTAATCGTACACTTTAAATTAACTTGTTTATTCACGTGACATTATTTTGGTTGCATAGACATGAGGTCGCCATCACGCAATTTGGCCTAAGTAAGGCGCCCTACCCCCAACTCCACTCACCCCACCTCACACCCAAAATCATTTTAACCGTTTCTGCAATCTATCCGTTTGAGTGATTATTTATTTTTCTTTCTAAAACATTTGAAATTAAGTAGACTTCAATTCAATCATTTTAACATAAAAATATTTCATTTATAATATTTATCAATGACAGATTTCATTTGCATTAATTGATACCAAATAAAAATACATTTCATACAGTAATAAAAGTAAACAGATTTCTCAAAAGATGCTGTTCATATGTGTTTAAAAATAAGTCATCCAGGAATATTGGATTTTTTTAAAAAAAAGAGAGAAAACAGGAAAGCACATCGAGATATGTGAGAATGCTGTAGCCTTGTTATCCGAAAAGCAAATAAGAATGGACAGAAGACTGCCTTGCAGGCATTGATCATCAGTATTGTCAACAATATCATGTTCTGGCTAGATCCGTTGTTTTTAATCTGCAATATTGGCTGGATCTGTCTCAGTCGGTGAGTCAGTCTGAAATGTTGGCTGGATCTGTCACAGTCAGTCGGACACGTTGGCTGGATCTGTCACAGTCAGTGAGTCAGTCGGACACTTCGGCTGGATCTGTCAGAGTCAGTGTGACATGTTGGCTGGATCTGTCAGAGTCAGTATGACACGTTGGCTGGATCTGTCACAGTCAGTGAGTCAGTCTAACACGTTGGCTGGGTCTGTCACTTTCTGTCTGACACGTTGGCTGGATCTGTCACTTTCTGTCCGACACGATGGCTGAATCTGTCACTGTCTGTCTGACACGATGGCTGAATCTGTCACTGTCTGTCTGACACGTTGGCTGGATCTGTCACTGTCTGTCTGACACGTTGGCTGGAATAAAACAAGACCGACCAGCTGAGAGAAGAATGTACTCTCGCGGGCCCCAATCAGGCGTGGTGGAGTGGTGTGGGGTAGGGGGAGTTTTGTGTAATAGGTCCGATTAACTTTAATCAGGCCCTGAAGGAAAGAGATTTTTTTGTGCTTGTATTATTTTGACCTAACATTAGTTTTTGGGGGGGACAAGACCATTGGTGACACATTTAGTGATGAATGGTTCTACTTAATGATCCGAGGGGACTGATGGTCGTGCGGTAAAGCGCTCGACTGTCGACCTGAAGGTACCTGGTTCGATCTACTGTAAGGACCAAGTTCCTGCTATATCTCCCGTGGTGTCTCCATGGCCGTTGCACTATCGGATATGGTGGGGATGAAAGAAGGGCACCATAAAATCCGTACCCATTAGTGGTTTATAGGATCTAAGAGATTTCATCTCATCCTTACAGGGACTTCACACACACACACACACACACACACACACACACACACACACACTTAATGATCTGTTGATTATATCTATATGTCACTATCAATACTGATCTTGTGCAATTCGTATTTTGTGTGAAAAACATTGATTTACAACAGAAGAACACAAACACACCCTGTATAGACTATTTGCAATGTTTGCGTTTATTTTCTTACTGCCCGAGTTTCATCCACGTTTAATTGTTTATATAATTTATTGTGTTAAGTAGGAGGAAAACATTAAGTAGGAGGAAAACATTAAGTAGGAGGAAAACATTAAGTAGGGGGAAAACATAAACATTAAGTAGGAGGAAAACATTACAGAATTTATTTTAATTTTTTAAAATCCTGTTGAATGTTCACTATAAATATTTATAAAAAGATGAAAAGTTTCTGTTTTATTTAATGACAATTTATTGTTTTTGTGGCAGATCAGAGCGTTTTGTTACCACACTCTTTTTATTACCTTGTAGGCATAGTGGAAGTTACGTATTTGGCGGGGGGGGGGGGGCTTTAGGCAAAGGTACACTTAGAGGAAAGGGCTAGGTTAAAGGTACATCGAAGGACCCAAGGCTTGCTAATCTTGGGCCCGTTAATAATCTTTGATCCCTCTGACAAGGGCTTCAATTTAACCTCCCTTGCAGGCTTGACTGTCAACAATATATTCCCTGCCTGAATACTGAGCTCTCCATTCTGATACCATTGGATATAGAAACAGCCAATATTTTTTTGATTATCAAGAATTTCAATTCTTGAGTAATACACGGTCGGTAAATTTAATGTGCTGCGTCCCCCCACCAGCCTCTCCTCCCGCCCACCCTCACCCTACCCCACTTAACCTCCTCCATTTAACATTATGGTGCTCCGTTCAGCCGCGCAGTTTTGCTTATCTTTTTTTAAGTACGCCTCTGCGTGTATGTACGTTAGGACAGTAGGTCATCCATCGGTCTGAATATGTTAGACTTGGGGGGGGGGGCACAATCTGTTTACCTGTGTTGGGTGTGCACAACATGACGCGTATTTTGATTTCAGTGTAACGAAATGAGACTAAGGTTTACTGAGATATCGATCTTATCATCGTTGTTGTTGTTGTCTTTATAATATTACATTTTTTTTTATTCCTTTTTTCATCTCCAGCTCAACGTTTTTTTCCTAGCCAACGTGCTGAGAGTGTTGATGACTCAGCTGCAGCGCCACAGCAATGAGCCCAGTAATTACAGGTAGGGCTGACCACATCTAATATGTGTGTGTGTGTGTGTGTGAGTGGATTACTTAATGAGTTTGTGTTTCTATGACACACACATACACACACACACAAACAAACACACACACACACACGGGCAAATCAAGCCCCCGCCCCCCCCGCGGGCCACGTCCGACCCCCCCCCCCGGCCAGAGTGTATGATCCGGGCCGCGCTCTGCTCCTCTGATCTCAATCACACCAACGGCCCGCGGGCCACGTCCGACCCCCGTCAGAAAGTTTCATCCGGGCCGCACTTTGCTCCTCAAGCACACCAACGACGTTTACGTTCATTTATGATTTGTCAATATAAATAAACACTCCAACCTTCTCCGCCCCCCCCCCACCACCAGTCCTCGTCCCGGCCCTTCGGTCAAAGTCACGAGCCAAACTGTGGCCAGCGGTTTGAAAAGTCTGCTCACCACTGCTCTAGGACAACCTGTGCATGTCATAAAATGTTCAGTGATGTGTAACGTCACCTGTTCAAAATAGGTAAAAATAGTTCACGCTGTGGAAAGCGCAGCAAATAGACTTGTCTTAACAAGGGAAAGTAATTCACTTTAGAATTTTTTTAAAGTATTTAATCGGCAATATAAAAGAATTATCCAACGATGCTTATTTTTCTTAGATGATATCACAGCATTACAAAAATTTTTTTTAATAAAATTTATATTTCATTTTTATTGTCAAACGATTTTAAATGTTTGATATTAGTAAGTTAATTTGTTTATCTTGAATGTTTTATTGCCAACGTTCATATAGATAGATAGATAGATAGATAGATAGATAGATAGATAGATAGATAGATAGATACATAGATACATAGATACATAGATACATAGATACATATTCAGATAGACATGCATGCAATTGTTAGATATTTGGTGTGAATGTTACTATAAATAACCCATTCATTATTTACTGAAGAAAAATAAAATCAATAATTGAGACCACTCCAATCAATAATTGAGACCACTCCAATCAATAATTGAGACCACCCCAATCAATAGTATTGGGTGAAACATTTACATCTCAAAAAATATTAAAGTAATAATTATTAAACTCAACATAATCTTCATAGTAAAAGGCACTTAGTTTTGCTTTTATTCTGTTTAACTAAAAACAAAAAAATCTCAAATTTCTCATTCCACATATCGACACCGTACGATTCCCCATCCATTCCAGTATTGTTTTTATTCCAGTTTCATTGTTGCTCTTTTTAGAGCATTTTCGAAAAAAAATGCTCTATTGTCCTCTTTTGTCTGTCTGTCTGTCTGTCATCACCCTAGATCTCTACAACCATAAGTCCTAGACCCATGATGTATATATCATTTTGTAGGTCTTGGCCTGCCATGTGTGCAGCAAAAGTTCATTTCGCGATCTGACCTCTGAGGGCCGTAAAAGGGGGCTTATAAAGTACCGTTTTTTACTATATAAGCTATATTAATAAAAGAGCGCCCTATATCTCAGCAACCATAAGTCCTAGACCCATGATGTATATATCATTTTGTAGGTCTTGGCCTGCCATGTGTACATCAAAAGTTCATTTCGCGATAGAACCTCTGAGGGCCGGGCTTCAGGGCTCCTAAGGGGCTTATATATTATATGTACACCTTGTACGTTCAATAACCCATTCATTTGGTGCGAAATACTGCAGCACGTAGTTTCACCAAGATTTATTAAGAAACTCATCAAATGAAATAGTAAGCTTGTGTTCTGAGTTTAATTGAAAGTATCAGAGCTATGCAACAATTGACGGAGTTTTCGGACGATTAAATTACTATAATTTCGAATGTTTTCAATTATGAGTCCTATTTCAGTAACCACAAATCACTTGTAGTTAGATTTAAGAGACAATAATTTTTGTTCAAATATAAAGAAACGTCTTTATAATTTTTTTTTACAGATATATGCATTACACAATTGAATTTATAAACATTTCCAAAATTTACAAATATTTACTGAAAGCTAACAAACGTAATGATACATAACACGAAAATGCGCTAACACGTCCTGTGTCCAGAATGGAACAGGCTCAATTGCTTGTTTATTTGTTTGTTTTGTTTTTAATCCTGACGAGCTTTGTTCTCTTGGAATCTTCTCTCAGGTTTTTTTTTCTTTACTCAAATAACAATGAGACATCACGCTAGTTGGAAGGAAAGGGATTACATTTGTGAACAAATAACAGCAGGTGACTCTAGTGGAGAGGAAAATATTGGTTCTTAAAGATGCCGCACTCGGATCTTTTGGAGAGGAAATTGATTACCGGTATTGAGCCGAGAAACAAAAGGGTTTGGTTGGCCCGTGCGTTTTTGAACTACGGATATCCCCGATTATAATATGGAGAGTAAATAACCCCGCCCCCCTCATGCCTAGACTTGTTTTAGTTTGATTTTGTTTTATCGAATTCGGTTAATGACCCTTTTACATGATGGATGAATGGATGGATGGATTGATGGATGGAATAACGGATGGATGAACGGATAAATGGATAAACAGACACAGTGATCATGAAACAGATATACATATACACAGACAGATATGTAGACAGACAGACAGGCGGACGGACGAAAGGATGGATGGATAGATGGATAGAGAGACAGATAGATAGATAGATAGATAGATAGACAGACAGACAGACAGACAGACGGACGGACGGACGGACGGACGGATAGATAGATAGATAGATAGATAGATAGATAGATAGATAGATAGATAGATAGATAGATAGATAGATAGATAGATAGATAGATAGATAGATAGATAGATAGATAGATAGATAGATAGATAGATACCATTTCATATAATACCCTAACATTTGATAGATCGAAAAAATTGTGGTGGTCCAAACATAACAGCTGACCTAACTGCTGCATTCACCGTAATGTCTCACCAACCCTGACGTTGTGGCACTGTGACCCTAAAGTTTCCCAACTTTTGCTGTAGTCCCTCTGTTTTGTGTAGACATAACGGCATACATTTTCGCTGCACCTATTTCATTATTAGCTTTAGTAGCACTGTTGTGGACCAAACAATGAAGTAGGCATAACACTGCACAGAGGGAACCATTGATGGACCCACAGCCGTAAGAAACCAGCACTATATTGTGATGCATTGTGTGCACATCGCGGTGCGCATTGAGCTTGCAATAAAAATAAACAGTGTTCAGTGGGCGTTTACCACACAGTTCTACTGAATTTTCATTGGATGACAAAAAAAAGGAAAAGAAAAACATTAACGCCCAATTTATTGACAAGTCTGTTATTGTTTTTATAGTTTAAATTGGCCCTCTGGTTTAAACTGACAATGAAATTTCCATTTAGTATCCTTGGGGAAATCTCCTGGCCTAGTTATAACATCGTTTTAAATATTAGATTTGCTTGGATTTATTTGAAGTTACGTAGACAGGTTTGCAGACAGGCCGAAGGCGGATGGATAGATCGATAGAACAACAGATAGATAGAAAGACTGTCAGACAGATAGATAGATAGATAGATAGATAGATAGATAGATAGATAGATAGATAGATAGACAGACAGACAGACAGACAGAAAGACAGACAGACAGACAGACAGACGGACGGACGGACGGACGGACGGACGGATGGATGGATGGATGGATGGATAGATAGATAGATAGATAGATAGATAGATAGCTAGATAGATAGATACATAGATATGTAGATAGATAGATAGATAGATAGATAGATAGATAGATAGATAGATAGATAGATAGATAGATAGATAGATAGATAGATAGATAGATAGATAGATAGATAGATAGATAGATAGATTAGATACATAGATACATAGACAGGTTCAGGGAATAAATATCAATTATATATTCTGTGATAGTTTTTTGGACAGGCGATAGAATCAATGTATTGATTTATACTTCTATCAATATTTAATATTTACATCTACCCCTACGTATCCTGTATAGCCAATATAGATAAATAACAATGATAACAACTTCCCCAGTGTGCCAGGGGGGTAAAGGAATTTGGATGACGCTGATTAATTTTATACAAATGTGCCGCTTTATATCCTCGACATTAATAATAATAAACTAAATAAATGAATATATAGATAAAGATATGTATATATATATATATATATATATATATATATATATATATATATATATATATATATAAATTCTGTGCTTCGGCATCGGCTGTATTTGATCGGGAGATAACAACAGAAAAAATAGAGTGTCTTCTTCAATGCATTACCAAGAGCTATTGGAATAGCTTCATACAATTAATTATAAAAGACATGGAGAGTTTTTTTCGCTATTATTTTCCTTACGTAAAATTATACTTCTGGGGGGTTATAAGTCTCTGATTCAATCAAACAAAAAACAACAACTTTCAAGCGGCCAATCACTTTTATTGATTCAATTCCGTGATTGGATCACGTGAAGCTTAAAATCATAACGCCATGTATAGACATGTGTATGGATGTATTAGGCTGGTTTTGATATTCAGACAGAAACACACACACACTTCCTGTTAGACAAGTATTGATAAACAGACATCCGGTTCCTGGGATCACTGTAAAAACATTGGGCCCCTGCATACTGATCACTTTTCCAGGGGCCCATTTAGCTGAAATATAATGTAGCAGGTTGACGGGGTAGGGTCTTTGTTATATAGTTAAATAGAGAGGAGGAATTGAATTTTGTAACATAATGGAAGGGGGGAGTACATTTTTTTTTAAATCATTGTTTGCGGATTATAAAATGTGAACTGTTTCTTAAGGCATAAACGTGTATCACTAATTGATTGATATATAAATCCCATGCTTAAATCCCATGTATAAATCCCATGTATAAATCATATGTATAAATCACATGTATACATAAGATGTATGAATTCCACGTATAAATCACATGTATAAATAAGATGTATGAAATCCACGTATAAATAAGATGTATGAATTCCATGTATAAATAACATGTATAAATCCGGTGTATAAATCACATGTATAAATCGCATGTATAAATCACATGTATAAATCACATTACTTATTTCAGAGTTGTGCTTTGTCTTGGTGTTTTTATTTGCCATATGTGTTTGTCAACTAATTCTGTGCGTATAACAATGAAAATAATTCGCAGACCTAACTATGGATTATTTCATGATGGCAATTTTATCTTGTTGCTATAGTTATGGTATGCGGAAAATGATAAAGTAAAATATTTAATTACATTTTTTTCTACAAATAAAGACACTATGGTGACGGCAGGGTCATTTTAACGATCAGGGCCACCCGTGCCCCACAGGTACAGAAGCCGCGGGATAATTAGTAATGTATCATGAATACTGTTCAGTGACTATCGTATCAGCACCAACAGGCTGGTTTTCTCAGGGCCCCGAATTGTTGGTTTTCCCACAGGCCCAACAAGATAGTTTTTCTCATGGGGCCCAACAAGATGGGTTTTCATCACGTGGCCGAAATAGCTAATTACTAATTAGCCCTGTTTTCCAATTATTTGGGTGGTCCATTCGCCCAACCAACTAGTTTTGCCCTATTTCGCAACATGCTAGTTTGTCCATTCGCCCAACCAACTAGTTTTGCCCTATTTCGCAACATGCTAGTTTGTCTGCTGGCCCAACCAACTAGTTTTGCCCTATTTCGCAACATGCTAGTTTGTCTGCTGGCCCAACCAACTAGTTTTGCCCTATTTCGCAACATGCTAGTTTGTCTGCTGGCCCAACCAACTAGTTTTGCTCTATTTCGCAACATGCTAGTTTGTCCATTCGCCCAACCAACTAGTTTTGCCCTATTTCGCAACATGCTAGTTTGTCTGCTGGCTCAACAAACTAGATTTGCCCTATTTCGCAACATGCTAGTTTGTCCATTCGCCCAACCAACTAGTTTCGCCCTATTTCGCAACATGCTAGTTTGTCCGCTGGCCCAACCAACTAGTTTTGCCCTATTTCGCAACATGCTAGTTTGTCTGCTGGCCCAACCAACTAGTTTTGCCCTATTTCGCAACATGCTAGTTTGTCTGCTGGCCCAACCAACTAGTTTTGCCCTATTTCGCTACATGCTAGTTTGTCCATTCGCCCAACCAACTAGTTTTGCCGTATTTCGCAACATGCTAGTTTGTCTGCTGGCCCAACAAACAAGTTTTGCCCTATTTCGCAACATGCTAGTTTGTCTGCTGGCCCAACAAACTAGTTTTGCCCTATTTCGCAACATGCTAGTTTGTCTGCTGGCCCAACCAACTAGTTTTGCCCTATTTCGCAACATGCTAGTTTGTCTGCTGGCCCAACCAACTAGTTTTGCCCTATTTCGCAACATGCTAGTTTGTCCATTCGCCCAACCAACTAGTTTGGCCCTATTTCCAACATGCTAATTTGTCCATTCGCCGTACCAACTAGTTTTGACCTATTTCGCAGCATGCTAGTTTGTCTGCTGGCCCAACCAACTAGTTTTGCCCTATTTCGCAACATGCTAGTTTGTCTGCTTGCCCAACCAACTAGTTTTGCTCTATTTCGCAACATGCTAGTTTGTCCATTCGCCCAACCAACTAGTTTTGCCCTATTTCGCAACATGCTAGTTTGTCTGCTGGCCCAACTAACTAGTTTTGCCCTATTTCCAACATGCTAGTTTGTCCATTCGCCCAACCAACTAGTTTTGCCCTATTTCGCAACATGCTAGTTTGTCCATTCGCCCAACCAACTAGTTTTGCCCTATTTCCAACATGCCAGTTTGTCCATTCGCCCAACCAACTAGTTTTGCCCTATTTCGCAACATGCTAGTTTGTCTGCTGGCCCAACCAACTAGTTTTGCCCTATTTCGCAACATGCTAGTTTGTCCGCTGGCCCAACCAACTAGTTTTGCCCTATTTCCAACATGCTAGTTTGTCCATTCGCCGTACCAACTAGTTTTGCCCTATTTCGCAACATGCTAGTTTGTCCATTGGCCCAACCAACTAGTTTTGCCCTATTTCGCAACATGCTAGTTTGTCTGCTGGCCCAACCAACTAGTTTTGCCCTATTTCGCAACATGCTAGTTTGTCTGCTGGCCCAACCAACTAGTTTTGCCCTATTTCGCAACATGCTAGTTTGTCTGCTGTCCCAACCAACTAGTTTTGCCCTATTTCGCAACATGCTAGTTTGTCCGCTAGCCCAACCAACTAGTTTTGCCCTATTTCGCAACATGCTAGTTTGTCCACTGGCCCAACCAACTAGTTTTGCCCTATTTCGCAACATGCTAGTTTGTCTAATTGCCCAACCAACTAGTTTTGCCCTATTTCGCAACATGCTTGTTTGATCGCTGGCCAAACCAACTAGTTTGGCCCTATTTCGAGACATGCTAGTTTGTCCATTCGCCCAACCAACTAGTTTTGCCCTATTTCGCAACATGCTAGTTTGTCTGCTGGCCCAACTAACTAGTTTTGCCCTATTTCCAACATGCTAGTTTGTCCATTCGCCCAACCAACTAGTTTTGCCCTATTTCGCAACATGCTAGTTTATCCGCTAGCCCAACCAACTAGTTTTGCCCTATTTCGCAACATGCTAGTTTGTCCATTCGCCCAACCAACTAGTTTTGCCCTATTTCGCAACATGCTAGTTTGTCCGCTGGCCCAACCAACTAGTTTTGCCCTATTTCCAACATGCTAGTTTGTCCATTCGCCGTACCAACTAGTTTTGCCCTATTTCGCAACATGCTAGTTTGTCTGCTGGCCCAACCAACTAGTTTTGCCCTATTTCGCAACATGCTAGTTTGTCTGCTGGCCCAACCAACTAGTTTTGCCCTATTTCGCAACATGCTAGTTTGTCCATTCTCCCAACCAACTAGTTTTGCCCTATTTCGCAACATGCTAGTTTGTCTGCTGGCCCAACTAACTAGTTTTGCCCTATTTCCAACATGCTAGTTTGTCCATTCGCCCAACCAACTAGTTTTGCCCTATTTCCAACATGCTAGTTTGTCCATTCGCCCAACCAACTAGTTTTGCCCTATTTCCAACATGCTAGTTTGTCCATTCGGCCAACCAACTAGTTTTGCCCTATTTCGCAACATGCTAGTTTGTCCGCTGGCCCAACCAACTAGTTTGGCCCTATTTCGCAACATGCTAGTATGTCTGCTGGCCCAACCAATTAGTTTTGCCCTGTTTCGCAACATGCTAGTTTGTCTGCTGGCCCAACCAACTAGTTTTGCCCTATTTCGCAACATGCTAGTTTGTCCGCTGGCCCAACCAACTAGTTTTGCCCTATTTCGCAACATGCTAGTTTCTCCATTCGCCCAACCAACTAGTTTTGCCCTATTTCGCAACATGCTAGTTTGTCCATTCGCCCAACCAACTAGTTTTGCCCTATTTCGCAACATGCCAGTTTGTCTGCTGGCCCAACTAACTAGTTTTGCCCTATTTCAAACATGCTAGTTTGTCCATTCGCCCAACCAACTAGTTTTGCCCTATTTCGCAACATGCTAGTTTATCCGCTGGCCCAACCAACTAGTTTTGCCCTATTTCCAACATGCTAGTTTGTCCATTCGCCCAACCAACTAGTTTTGCCCTATTTCGCAACATGCTAGTTTATCCGCTGGCCCAACCAACTAGTTTTGCCATATTTCGCAACATGCTAGTTTGTCCATTCGCCCAACCAACTAGTTTGCCCTAATTCGCAACATGCTAGTTTGTCTGCTGGCCCAAACAACTAGTTTTGCCCTATTTCGCAACATGCTAGTTTGTCTGCTGGCCCAATCAACTAGTTTTGCCCTATTTCGCAACATGCTAGTTTGTCCGCTGGCCCAACCTACTAGTTTTGCCCTATTTCCAACATGCTAGTTTGTCCATTCGCCGTACCAACTAGTTTTGCCCTATTTCGCAACATGCTAGTTTGTCTGCTGGCCCAACCAACTAGTTTTGCCCTATTTCGCAACATGCTAGTTTGTCTGCTGGCCCAACCAACTAGTTTTGCCCTATTTCGCAACATGCTAGTTTGTCTGCTGGCCCAACCAACTAGTTTTGCCCTATTTCCAACATGCTAGTTTGTCCATTCGCCGTACAAACTAGTTTTGTCCTATTTCGCAACATGCTAGTTTGTCCATTCGCCCAACCAACTAGTTTTGCCCTATTTCGCAACATGCTAGTTTGTCCATTCGCCCAACCAACTAGTTTTGCCCTATTTCGCAACATGCTAGTTCGTCTGCTGGCCCAACTAACTAGTTTTGCCCTATTTCGCAACATGCTAGTTTATCCGCTGGCCCAACCAACTAGTTTTGCCCTATTTCCAACATGCTAGTTTGTCCATTCGCCCAACCAACTAGTTTTGCCCTATTTTGCAACATGCTAGTTTGTCCGCTGGCCCAACCAACTAGTTTTGCCCTATTTCGCAACATGCTAGTTTGTCCATTCGCCCAACCAACTAGTTTTGCCCTATTTCGCAACATGCTAGTTTGTCCATTCGCCCAACCAACTAGTTTTGCCCTATTTCGCAACATGCTAGTTTGTCTGCTGGCCCAACTAACTAGTTTTGCCCTATTTCGCAACATGCTAGTTTGTCCACTCGCCCAACCAACTAGTTTTGCCCTATTTCGCAACATGCTAGTTTGTCCGCTGGCCCAACCAACTAGTTTTGCCCTATTTCGCAACATGCTAGTTTGTCCATTCGCCCAACCAACTAGTTTTGCCCTATTTCGCAACATGCTAGTTTGTCCATTCGCCCAACCAACTAGTTTTGCCCTATTTCGCAACATGCCAGTTTGTCTGCTGGCCCAACTAACTAGTTTTGCCCTATTTCAAACATGCTAGTTTGTCCATTCGCCCAACCAACTAGTTTTGCCCTATTTCGCAACATGCTAGTTTATCCGCTGGCCCAACCAACTAGTTTTGCCCTATTTCCAACATGCTAGTTTGTCCATTCGCCCAACCAACTAGTTTGCCCTAATTCGCAACATGCTAGTTTGTCTGCTGGCCCAAACAACTAGTTTTGCCCTATTTCGCAACATGCTAGTTTGTCTGCTGGCCCAATCAACTAGTTTTGCCCTATTTCGCAACATGCTAGTTTGTCCGCTGGCCCAACCAACTAGTTTTGCCCTATTTCCAACATGCTAGTTTGTCCATTCGCCGTACCAACTAGTTTTGCCCTATTTCGCAACATGCTAGTTTGTCTGCTGGCCCAACCAACTAGTTTTGCCCTATTTCGCAACATGCTAGTTTGTCTGCTGGCCCAACCAACTAGTTTTGCCCTATTTCGCAACATGCTAGTTTGTCTGCTGGCCCAACCAACTAGTTTTGCCCTATTTCGCAACATGCTAGTTTGTCTGCTGGCCCAACCAACTAGTTTTGCCCTATTTCGCAACATGCTAGTTTGTCCATTCGCCCAACCAACTAGTTTTGCCCTATTTCGCAACATGCTAGTTTGTCCATTCGCCCAACCAACTAGTTTTGCCCTATTTCGCAACATGCTAGTTCGTCTGCTGGCCCAACTAACTAGTTTTGCCCTATTTCGCAACATGCTAGTTTATCCGCTGGCCCAACCAACTAGTTTTGCCCTATTTCCAACATGCTAGTTTGTCCATTCGCCCAACCAACTAGTTTTGCCCTATTTTGCAACATGCTAGTTTATCCGCTGGCCCAACCAACTAGTTTTGCCCTATTTCGCAACATGCTAGTTTGTCCAATCGCCCAACCAACTAGTTTTGCCCTATTTCGCAACATGCTAGTTTGTCTGCTGGCCCAAACAACTAGTTTGGCCCTATTTCGCAACATGCTAGTTTGTCCATTCGCCGTACCAACTAGTTTTGCCCTATTTCGCAACATGCTAGTTTGTCCATTCGCCCAACCAACTAGTTTTGCCCTATTTTGCAACATGCTAGTTTATCCGCTGGCCCAACCAACTAGTTTGGCCCTATTTCGCAACATGCTAGTTTGTCCATTCGCCCAACCAACTAGTTTTGCCCTATTTCGCAACATGCTAGTTTGTCTGCTGGCCCAAACAACTAGTTTTGCCCTATTTCGCAACATGCTAGTTTGTCTGCTGGCCCAACCAACTAGTTTTGCCCTATTTCGCAACATGCTAGTTTTTCCGCTGGCCCAACCAACTAGTTTTGCCCTATTTCCAACATGCTAGTTTGTCCATTCGCCGTACCAACTAGTTTTGCCCTATTTCGCAACATGCTAGTTTGTCTGCTAGCCCAACCAACTAGTTTTGCCCTATTTCGCAACATTCTAGTTTGTCTGCTGGCCCAACCAACTAGTTTTGCCCTATTTCCAACATGCTAGTTTGTCTGCTGGCCCAATCAACTAGTTTTGCCCTATTTTGCAACATGCTAGTTAGTCTGGTGGCCCAACCAACTAGTTTTGCCCTATTTCACAACATGCTAGTTTGTCTGCTGGCCCAACGAACTAGTTTTGCCCTATTTCCAACATGCTAGTTTGTCCATTCGCCGTACAAACTAGTTTTGTCCTATTTCGCAACATGCTAGTTTGTCCATTCGCCCAACCAACTAGTTTTGCCCTATTTCGCAACATGCTAGTTTGTCCATTCGCCCAACCAACTAGTTTTGCCCTATTTCGCAACATGCTAGTTCGTCTGCTGGCCCAACCAACTAGTTTTGCCCTATTTCGCAACATGCTAGTTTATCCGCTGGCCCAACCAACTAGTTTTGCCCTATTTCCAACATGCTAGTTTGTCCATTCGCCCAACCAACTAGTTTTGCCCTATTTTGCAACATGCTAGTTTATCCGCTGGCCCAACCAACTAGTTTTGCCTTATTTCGCAACATGCTAGTTTGTCCAATCGCCCAACCAACTAGTTTTTCCCTATTTCGCAACATGCTAGTTTGTCTGCTGGCCCAACCAACTAGTTTTGCCCTATTTCGCAACATGCTAGTTTGTCCATTCGCCGTACCAACTAGTTTTGCCCTATTTCGCAACATGCTAGTTTGTCCATTCGCCCAACCAACTAGTTTTGCCCTATTTTGCAACATGCTAGTTTATCCGCTGGCCCAACCAACTAGTTTGGCCCTATTTCGCAACATGCTAGTTTGTCCATTCGCCCAACCAACTAGTTTTGCCCTATTTCGCAACATGCTAGTTTGTCTGCTGGCCCAAACAACTAGTTTTGCCCTATTTCGCAACATGCTAGTTTGTCTGCTGGCCCAACCAACTAGTTTTGCCCTATTTCGCAACATGCTAGTTTTTTCGCTGGCCCAACCAACTAGTTTTGCCCTATTTTCAACATGCTAGTTTGTCCATTCGCCGTACCAACTAGTTTTGCCCTATTTCGCAACATGCTAGTTTGTCTGCTAGCCCAACCAACTAGTTTTGCCCTATTTCGCAACATTCTAGTTTGTCTGCTGGCCCAACCAACTAGTTTTGCCCTATTTCCAACATGCTAGTTTGTCTGCTGGCCCAATCAACTAGTTTTGCCCTATTTTGCAACATGCTAGTTTGTCTGCTGGCCCAACCAACTAGTTTTGCCCTATTTCACAACATGCTAGTTTGTCTGCTGGCCCAACTAACTAGTTTTGCCCTATTTCCAACATGCTAGTTTGTCCATTCGCCCAACCAACTAGTTTTGCCCTATTTCGCAACATGCTAGTTTGTCCATTCGCCTAACCAACTAGTTTTGCCCTAATTCGCAACATGCTAGTTTGTCTGCTGGCCCAAACAACTAGTTTTGCCCTATTTCGCAACATGCTAGTTTGTCTGCTGGCCCAATTAACTAGTTTTCACCTATTTCGCAACATGCTAGTTTGTCCGCTGGCCCAACCAACTAGTTTTGCCCTATTTCCAACATGCTAGTTTGTCCATTCGCCGTACCAACTAGTTTTGCCCTATTTCGCAACATGCTAGTTTGTCTGCTGGCCCAACCAACTAGTTTTGCCCTATTTCGAAACATGCTAGTTTGTCTGCTGGCCCAACCAACTAGTTTTGCCCTATTTCCAACATGCTAGTTTGTCCATTCGCCGTACAAACTAGTTTTGTCCTATTTCGCAACATGCTAGTTTGTCCATTCGCCCAACCAACTAGTTTTGCCCTATTTCGCAACATGCTAGTTTGTACATTCGCCCAACCAACTAGTTTTGCCCTATTTCGCAACATGCTAGTTCGTCTGCTGGCCCAACTAACTAGTTTTGCCCTATTTCGCAACATGCTAGTTTATCCGCTGGCCCAACCAACTAGTTTTGCCCTATTTCCAACATGCTAGTTTGTCCATTCGCCGCACCAAATAGTTTTGCCCTATTTTGCAACATGCTAGTTTATCCGCTGGCCCAACCAACTAGTTTTGCCCTATTTCGCAACATGCTAGTTTGTCCATTCGCCCAACCAACTAGTTTTGCCCTATTTCGCAACATGCTAGTTTGTCTGCTGGCCCAAACAACTAGTTTTGCCCTATTTCGCAACATGCTAGTTTGTCCATTCGCCCAACCAACTAGTTTTGCCCTATTTCGCAACATGCTAGTTTGTCCATTCGCCCAACCAACTAGTTTTGCCCTATTTTGCAACATGCTAGTTTATCCGCTGGCCAAACCAACTAGTTTTGCCCTATTTCGCAACATGCTAGTTTGTCCATTCGCCCAACCAACTAGTTTTGCCCTATTTTGCAACATGCTAGTTTATCCGCTGGCCAAACCAACTAGTTTTGCCCTATTTCGCAACATGCTAGTTTGTCCACTGGCCCAACCAACTAGTTTTGCCCTATTTCGCAACATGCTAGTTTGTCTGCTAGCCCAAACAACTAGTTTTGCCCTATTTCGCAACATGCTAGTTTGTCTGCTGGCCCAACCAACTAGTTTTGCCCTATTTCGCAACATGCTAGTTTGTCCGCTGGCCCAACCAACTAGTTTTGCCCTATTTCCAACATGCTAGTTTGTCCATTCGCCGTACCAACTAGTTTTGCCCTATTTCGCAACATGCTAGTTTGTCCATTCGCCCAACCAACTAGTTTTGCCCTATTTCGCAACATGCTAGTTTGTCTGCTGGCCCAACCAACTAGTTTTGCCCTATTTCGCAACATGCTAGTTTGTCTGCTGGCCCAACCAACTAGTTTTGCCCTATTTCGCAACATGCTAGTTTGTCCGCTGGCCCAACCAACTAGTTTTGCCCTATTTCCAACATGCTAGTTTGTCCATTCGCCGTACCAACTAGTTTTGCCCTATTTCGCAACATGCTAGTTTGTCCATTCGCCCAACCAACTAGTTTTGCCCTATTTCGCAACATGCTAGTTTGTCTGCTGGCCCAACCAACTAGTTTTGCCCTATTTCCAACATGCTAGTTTGTCTGCTGGCCCAATCAACTAGTTTTGCCCTATTTTGCAACATGCTAGTTTGTCTGCTGGCCCAACCAACTAGTTTTGCCCTATTTCGCAACATGCTAGTTTGTTTGCTGGCCCAACTAACTAGTTTTGCCCTATTTCCAACATGCTAGTTTGTCCATTCGCCCAACCAACTAGTTTTGCCCTATTTCGCAACATGCTAGTTTGTCCATTCGCCTAACCAACTAGTTTTGCCCTAATTCGCAACATGCTAGTTTGTCTGCTGGCCCAAACAACTAGTTTTGCCCTATTTTGCAACATGCTAGTTTGTCTGCTGGCCCAATCAACTAGTTTTGCCCTATTTCGCAACATGCTAGTTTGTCCGCTGGCCCAACCAACTAGTTCTGCCCTATTTCCAACATGCTAGTTTGTCCATTCGCCGTACCAACTAGTTTTGCCCTATTTCGCAACATGCTTTTTTGTCTGCTGGCCCAACCAACTAGTTTTGCCCTATTTCGAAACATGCTAGTTTGTCTGCTGGCCCAACCAACTAGTTTTGCCCTATTTCCAACATGCTAGTTTGTCCATTCGCCGTACAAACTAGTTTTGTCCTATTTCGCAACATGCTAGTTTGTCCATTCGCCCAACCAACTAGTTTTGCCCTATTTCGCAACATGCTAGTTTGTCCATTCGCCCAACCAACTAGTTTTGCCCTATTTCGCAACATGCTAGTTCGTCTGCTGGCCCAACTAACTAGTTTGCCCTATTTCGCAACATGCTAGTTTATCCGCTGGCCCAACCAACTAGTTTTGCCCTATTTCCAACATGCTAGTTTGTCCATTCGCCCAACCAACTAGTTTTGCCCTATTTTGCAACATGCTAGTTTATCCGCTGGCCCAACCAACTAGTTTTGCCCTATTTCGCAACATGCTAGTTTGTCCATTCGCCCAACCAACTAGTTTTGCCCTATTTCGCAACATGCTAGTTTGTCTGTTGGCCCAAACAACTAGTTTTGCCCTATTTCGCAACATGCTAGTTTGTCCATTCGCCGTACCAACTAGTTTTGCCCTATTTTGCAACATGCTAGTTTATCCGCTGGCCCAACCAACTAGTTTGGCCCTATTTCGCAACATGCTAGTTTGTCCATTCGCCCAACCAACTAGTTTTGCCCTATTTCGCAACATGCTAGTTTGTCTGCTGGCCCAAACAACTAGTTTTGCCCTATTTCGCAACATGCTAGTTTGTCTGCTGGCCCAACTAACTAGTTTTGCCCTATTTCCAACATGCTAGTTTGTCCATTCGCCCAACCAACTAGTTTTGCCCTATTTCCAACATGCTAGTTTGTCCATTCGCCCAACCAACTAGTTTTGCCCTATTTCGCAACATTCTAGTTTGTCCATTCGCCCAACCAACTAGTTTTGCCCTATTTCGCAACATGCTAGTTTGTCTGCTGGCCCAACCAACTAGTTTTGCCTTATTTCGCAACATGCTAGTTTGTCTTCTGGCCCAACCAACTAGTTTTGCCCTATTTCCAACATGCTAGTTTGTCCATTCGCCCAACCAACTAGTTTTGCCCTATTTTGCAACATGCTAGTTTATCCGCTGGCCCAACCAACTAGTTTTGCCCTATTTCCAACATGCTAGTGTGTCCATTCGCCCAACCAACTAGTTTTGCCCTATTTCGCAACATGCTAGTTTATCCGCTGGCCCAACCAACTAGTTTTGCCCAATTTTGCAACATGCTAGTTTGTCCATTCGCCCAACCAACTAGTTTTGCCCTATTTCGCAACATGCTAGTTTGTCTGCTGGCCCAACTAACTAGTTTTGCCCTATTTCCAACATGCTAGTTTGTCCATTCGCCCAACCAACTAGTTTTGCCCTATTTCGCAACATGCTAGTTTGTCCATTCGCCCAACCAACTAGTTTTGCCCTATTTCCAACATGCTAGTTTGTCCATTCGCTCAACCAACTAGTTTTGCCCTATTTCGCAACATGCTAGTTTGTCCGCTGGCCCAACCAACTATTTTGGCCCTATTTCGCAACATGCTAGCATGTCTGCTGGCCCAACCAACTAGTTTTGCCCTGTTTCGCAACATGCTAGTTTGTCTGCTGGCCCAACCAACTAGTTTTGCCCTATTTCGCAACATGCTAGTTTGTCCGCTGGCCCAACCAACTAGTTTTGCCCTATTTCCAACATGCTAGTTTGTCCATTCGCCCAACCAACTAGTTTTGCCCTATTTCGCAACATGCTAGTTTGTCTGCTGGCCCAACCAACTAGTTTTGCCCTATTTCGCAACATGCTAGTTTGTCCATTCGCCCAACCAACTAGTTTTGCCCTATTTCGCAACATGCTAGTTTGTCTGCTGGCCCAACCAACTAGTTTTGCCCTATTTCGCAACATGCTAGTTTGTCTGCTGGCCCAACCAACTAGTTTTGCCCTATTTCGCAACATGCTAGTTTGTCCATTCGCCCAACTAACTAGTTTTGCCCTATTTCGCAACATGCTAGTTTATCCGCTGGCCCAACCAACTAGTTTTGCCCTATTTCCAACATGCTAGTTTGTCTGCTGGCCCAACTAACTAGTTTTGCCCTATTTCCAACATGCTAGTTTGTCCATTCGCCCAACCAACTAGTTTAGCCCTATTTCGCAACATGCTAGTTTATCCGCTGGCCCAACCAACTAGTTTTGCCCTATTTCCAACATGCTAGTTTGTCAATTCGCCGTACCAACTAGTTTTGTCCTATTTCGCAACATGCTAGTTTGTCCGCTGGCCCAACCAACTAGTTTGGCCCTATTTCGCAACATGCTAGTATGTCTGCTAGCCCAACCAACTAGTTTTGCCCTGTTTCGCAACATGCTAGTTTGTCTGCTGGCCCAACCAACTAGTTTTGCCCTATTTCGCAACATGCTAGTTTGTCCGCTGGCCCAACCAACTAGTTTTGCCCTATTTCGCAACATGCTAGTTTGTCCATTCGCCCAACCAACTAGTTTTGCCCTATTTTGCAACATGCTAGTTTGTCCATTCGCCCAACCAACTAGTTTTGCCCTATTTCGCAACATGCTAGTTTGTCCGCTGGCCCAACTAACTAGTTTTGCCCTATTTCCAACATGCTAGTTTGTCCATTCGCCCAACCAACTAGTTTTGCCCTATTTCGCAACATGCTAGTTTATCCGCTGGCCCAACCAACTAGTTTTGCCCTATTTCCAACATGCTAGTTTGTCCATTCGCCCAACCAACTAGTTTTGCCCTATTTCGCAACATGCTAGTTTGTCCGCTGGCCCAACCAACTAGTTTGGCCCTATTTCGCAACATGCTAGTTTGTCCGCTGGCCCAACCAACTAGTTTTGCCCTATTTCGCAACATGCTAGTTTGTCTGCTGGCCCAACCAACTAGTTTTGCCCTATTTCGCAACATGCTAGTTTGTCTGCTGGCCCAACCAACTAGTTTTGCCCTATTTCGCAACATGCTAGTTTGTCCGCTGGCCCAACCAACTAGTTTTGCCCTATTTCGCAACATGCTAGTTTGTCCGCTGGCCCAACCAACTAGTTTTGCCCTATTTCCAACGTGCTAGTTTGTCCATTCGCCGTACCAACTAGTTTTGTCCAATTTCGCAACATGCTAGTTTGTCCATTCGCCCAACCAACTAGTTTTGCCCTATTTCGCAACATGCTAGTTTGTCTGCTGGCCCAACCAACTAGTTTTGCCCTATTTCGCAACATGCTAGTTTGTCTGCTGGCCCAACCAACTAGTTTTGCCCTATTTCGCAACATGCTAGTTTGTCCGCTGGCTCAACCAACTAGTTTTGCCCTATTTCGCAACATGCTAGTTTGTCCGCTGGCCCAACCAACTAGTTTTGCCTCATTTCCAACATGCTAGTTTGTCCATTCGCCCAACCAACTAGTTTTGCCCTATTTCGCAACATGCTAGTTCGTCTGCTGGCCCAACTAACTAGTTTTGCCCTATTTCGCAACATGCTAGTTTATCCGCTGGCCCAACCAACTAGTTTTGCCCTATTTCGCAACATGCTAGTTTGTCCATTCGCCCAACCAACTAGTTTTGCCCTATTTCGCAACATGCTAGTTTGTCTGCTGGCCCAACCAACTAGTTTTGCTCTATTTCGCAACATGCTAGTTTGTCTGCTGGCCCAACCAACTAGTTTTGCCCTATTTCGCAACATGCTAGTTTGTCTGCTGGCCCAACCAACTAGTTTTGCCCTATTTCGCAACATGCTAGTTTGTCCATTTGCCCAACCAACTAGTTTTGCCCTATTTCGCAACATGCTAGTTTGTCTGCTGGCCCAACCAACTAGTTTTGCCCTATTTCGCAACATGCTAGTTTGTCCGCTGGCCCAACCAACTAGTTTTGCCCTATTTCGCAACATGCTAGTTTGTCCGCTGGCCCAACCAACTAGTTTTGCCCTATTTCCAACGTGCTAGTTTGTCCATTCGCCGTACCAACTAGTTTTGTCCAATTTCGCAACATGCTAGTTTGTCCATTCGCCCAACCAACTAGTTTTGCCCTATTTCGCAACATGCTAGTTTGTCTGCTGGCCCAACCAACTAGTTTTGCTCTATTTCGCAACATGCTAGTTTGTCCGCTGGCCCAACCAACTAGTTTTGCCCTATTTCGCAACATGCTAGTTTGTCCGCTGGCCCAACCAACTAGTTTTGCCCTATTTCGCAACATGCTAGTTTGTCCGCTGGCCCAACCAACTAGTTTTGCCTCATTTCCAACATGCTAGTTTGTCCATTCGCCCAACCAACTAGTTTTGCCCTATTTCGCAACATGCTAGTTCGTCTGCTGGCCCAACTAACTAGTTTTGCCCTATTTCGCAACATGCTAGTTTATCCGCTGGCCCAACCAACTAGTTTTGCCCTATTTCCAACATGCTAGTTTGTCCATTCGCCCAATCAACTAGTTTTACCCTATTTCGCAACATGCTAGTTTGTCTGCTGGCCCAACCAACTAGTTTTGCTCTATTTCGCAACATGCTAGTTTGTCTGCTGGCCCAACCAACTAGTTTTGCCCTATTTCGCAACATGCTAGTTTGTCTGCTGGCCCAACCAACTAGTTTTGCCCTATTTCGCAACATGCTAGTTTGTCCATTTGCCAAATCAACTAGTTTAGCCCTATTTCGCAACATGCTAGTTTGTCTGCTGGCCCAACCAACTAGTTTTGCCCTATTTCACAACATGCTAGTTTGTCCGCTGGCCCAACCAACTAGTTTTGCCCTATTTCGCAACATGCTAGTTTATCCGCTGGCCCAACCAACTAGTTTTGCCCTATTTCCAACATGCTAGTTTGTCCATTCGCCCAATCAACTAGTTTTACCCTATTTCGCAACATGCTAGTTTGTCTGCTGGCCCAACCAACTAGTTTTGCTCTATTTCGCAACATGCTAGTTTGTCTGCTGGCCCAACCAACTAGTTTTGCCCTATTTCGCAACATGCTAGTTTGTCTGCTGGCCCAACCAACTAGTTTTGCCCTATTTCGCAACATGCTAGTTTGTCCATTTGCCAAACCAACTAGTTTAGCCCTATTTCGCAACATGCTAGTTTGTCTGCTGGCCCAACCAACTAGTTTTGCCCTATTTCACAACATGCTAGTTTATCCGCTGGCCCAACCAACTAGTTTTGCCCTATTTCGCAACATGCTAGTTTGTCCATTCGCCCAACCAACTAGTTTTGCCCTATTTCGCAACATGCTAGTTTGTCCATTCGCCCAACCAACTAGTTTTGCCCTAATTCGCAACATGCTAGTTAGTCTGCTGGCCCAAACAACTAATTTTGCCTATTTCGCAACATGCTAGTTTGTCTGCTCGCCCAACCAACTAGTTTTGCCCTATTTCGCAACATGCTAGTTTGTCCGCTGGCCCAACCAACTAGTTTTGCCCTAATTTCAACATGCTAGTTTGTCCATTCGCCGTACCAACAAGTTTTGCCCTATTTCGCAACATGCTAGTTTGTCCGCTGGCCCAACCAACTAGTTTTGCCCTATTTCGCAACATGCTAGTTTGTCCATTCGCCCAACCAACTAGTTTTGCCCTATTTCGCAACATGCTAGTTTGTCTGCTGGCCCAACCAACTAGTTTTGCCCTATTTCGCAACATGCTAGTTTGTCTGCTGGCCCAACCAACTAGTTTTGCCCTATTTCCAACATGCTAGTTTGTCCATTCGCCCAACCAACTAGTTTTGCCCTATTTCGCAACATGCTAGTTTGTCCGCTGGCCCAACCAACTAGTTTTGCCCTATTTCGCAACATGCTAGTTTGTCCATTCGCCCAACCAACTAGTTTTGCCCTATTTCGCAACATGCTAGTTTGTCTGCTGGCCCAACCAACTAGTTTTGCCCTATTTCGCAACATGCTAGTTTGTCCATTCGCCCAACCAACTAGTTTTGCCCTATTTCCAACATGCTAGTTTGTCCATTCGCCCAACCAACTAGTTTTGCCCTATTTCGCAACATGCTAGTTTATTCGCTAGCCCAACCAACTAGTTTTGCCCTATTTCGCAACATTCTAGTTTGTCCATTCGCCCAACCAACTAGTTTTGCCCTATTTCGCAACATGCTAGTTTGTCTGCTGGCCCAACTAACTAGTTTTGCCCTATTTCGCAACATGCTAGTTTGTCCATTCGCCCAACCAACTAGTTTTGCCCTATTTCGCAACATGCTACTTTGTCCATTCGCCCAACCAACTAGTTTTGCCCTATTTCCAACATGCTAGTTTGTCCATTCGCTCAACCAACTAGTTTTGCCCTATTTCGCAACATGCTAGTTTGTCTGCTGGCCCAACCAACTAGTTTTGCCCTATTTCGCAACATGCTAGTTTGTCTGCTGGCCCAACCAACTAGTTTTGCCCTATTTCGCAACATGCTAGTTTGTCCATTCGCCCAACCAACTAGTTTTGCCCTATTTCGCAACATGCTAGTTTATCCGCTGGCCCAACCAACTAGTTTTGCACTATTTCCAACATGCTAGTTTGTCTGCTGGCCCAACTAACTAGTTTTGCCCTTTTTCCAACATGCTAGTTTGTCCATTCGCCCAACCAACTAGTTTAGCCCTATTTCGCAACATGCTAGTTTATCCGCTGGCCCAACCAACTAGTTTTGCCCTATTTCCAACATGCTAGTTTGTCTGCTGGCCCAATCAACTAGTTTTGCCCTATTTTGCAACATGCTAGTTGGTCTGCTGGCCCAACCAACTAGTTTTGCCCTATTTCGCAACATGCTAGTTTGTTTGCTGGCCCAACTAACTAGTTTTGCCCTATTTCCAACATGCTAGTTTGTCCATTCGCCCAACCAACTAGTTTTGCCCTATTTCGCAACATGCTAGTTTGTCCATTCGCCTAACCAACTAGTTTTGCCCTAATTCGCAACATGCTAGTTTGTCTGCTGGCCCAAACAACTAGTTTTGCCCTATTTTGCAACATGCTAGTTTGTCTGCTGGCCCAATCAACTAGTTTTGCCCTATTTCGCAACATGCTAGTTTGTCCGCTGGCCCAACCAACTAGTTCTGCCCTATTTCCAACATGCTAGTTTGTCCATTCGCCCAACCAACTAGTTTTGCCCTATTTCGCAACATGCTAGTTTGTCTGCTGGCCCAACCAACTAGTTTTGCCCTATTTCGAAACATGCTAGTTTGTCTGCTGGCCCAACCAACTAGTTTTGCCCTATTTCGCAACATGCTAGTTTGTCCATTCGCCCAACAAACTAGTTTTGCCCTATTTCGCAACATGCTAGTTTGTCCATTCGCCCAACCAACTAGTTTTGCCCTATTTCGCAACATGCTAGTTTGTCCATTCGCCCAACCAACTAGTTTTGCCCTATTTCGCAACATGCTAGTTCGTCTGCTGGCCCAACTAACTAGTTTTGCCCTATTTCGCAACATGCTAGTTTATCCGCTGGCCCAACCAACTAGTTTTGCCCTATTTCCAACATGCTAGTTTGTCCATTCGCCCAACCAACTAGTTTTGCCCTATTTTGCAACATGCTAGTTTATCCGCTGGCCCAACCAACTAGTTTTGCCCTATTTCGCAACATGCTAGTTTGTCCATTCGCCCAACCAACTAGTTTTGCCCTATTTCGCAACATGCTAGTTTGTCCGCTGGCCCAACCAACTAGTTTTGCCCTATTTCGCAACATGCTAGTTTGTCCATTCGCCGTACCAACTAGTTTTGTCCTATTTCGCAACATGCTAGTTTGTCCGCTGGCCCAACCAACTAGTTTGGCCCTATTTCGCAACATGCTAGTATGTCTGCTGGCCCAACCAACTAGTTTTGCCCTATTTCGCAACATGCTAGTTTGTCTGCTGGCCCAACCAACTAGTTTTGCCCTATTTCGCAACATGCTAGTTTGTCCGCTGGCCCAACCAACTAGTTTTGCCCTATTTCGCAACATGCTAGTTTGTCCATTCGCCCAACCAACTAGTTTTGCCCTATTTCGCAACATGCTAGTTTGTCCATTCGCCCAACCAACTAGTTTTGCCCTATTTCGCAACATGCTAGTTTGTCTGCTGGCCCAACTAACTAGTTTTGCCCTATTTCCAACATGCTAGTTTGTCCATTCGCCCAACCAACTAGTTTTGCCCTATTTCGCAACATGCTAGTTTATCCGCTGGCCCAACCAACTAGTTTTGCCCTATTTCCAACATGCTAGTTTGTCCATTCGCCCAACCAACTAGTTTTGCCCTATTTCGCAACATGCTAGTTTATCCGCTGGCCCAACCAACTAGTTTTGCCCTATTTCGCAACATGCTAGTTTGTCTGCTGGCCCAACCAACTAGTTTTGCCCTATTTCGCAACATGCTAGTTTGTCTGCTGGCCCAACCAACTAGTTTTGCCCTATTTCGCAACATGCTAGTTTGTCTGCTGGCCCAACCAACTAGTTTTGCCCTATTTCGCAACATGCTAGTTTGTCCGCTGGCCCAACCAACTAGTTTTGCCCTATTTCCAACGTGCTAGTTTGTCCATTCGCCGTACCAACTAGTTTTGTCCAATTTCGCAACATGCTAGTTTGTCCATTCGCCCAACCAACTAGTTTTGCCCTATTTCGCAACATGCTAGTTTGTCTGCTGGCCCAACCAACTAGTTTTGCCCTATTTCGCAACATGCTAGTTTGTCTGCTGGCCCAACCAACTAGTTTTGCCCTATTTCGCAACATGCTAGTTTGTCCGCTGGCTCAACCAACTAGTTTTGCCCTATTTCGCAACATGCTAGTTTGTCCGCTGGCCCAACCAACTAGTTTTGCCTCATTTCCAACATGCTAGTTTGTCCATTCGCCCAACCAACTAGTTTTGCCCTATTTCGCAACATGCTAGTTCGTCTGCTGGCCCAACTAACTAGTTTTGCCCTATTTCGCAACATGCTAGTTTATCCGCTGGCCCAACCAACTAGTTTTGCCCTATTTCCAACATGCTAGTTTGTCCATTCGCCCAATCAACTAGTTTTACCCTATTTCGCAACATGCTAGTTTGTCTGCTGGCCCAACCAACTAGTTTTGCTCTATTTTGCAACATGCTAGTTTGTCTGCTGGCCCAACCAACTAGTTTTGCCCTATTTCGCAACATGCTAGTTTGTCTGCTGGCCCAACCAACTAGTTTTGCCCTATTTCGCAACATGCTAGTTTGTCCATTTGCCAAATCAACTAGTTTAGCCCTATTTCGCAACATGCTAGTTTGTCTGCTGGCCCAACCAACTAGTTTTGCCCTATTTCACAACATGCTAGTTTGTCCGCTGGCCCAACCAACTAGTTTTGCCCTATTTTGCAACATGCTAGTTTATCCGCTGGCCCAACCAACTAGTTTTGCCCTATTTCCAACATGCTAGTTTGTCCATTCGCCCAATCAACTAGTTTTACCCTATTTCGCAACATGCTAGTTTGTCTGCTGGCCCAACCAACTAGTTTTGCTCTATTTCGCATCATGCTAGTTTGTCTGCTGGCCCAACCAACTAGTTTTGCCCTATTTCGCAACATGCTAGTTTGTCCATTGGCCCAACCAACTAGTTTTGCCCTATTTCGCAACATGCTAGTTTGTCCATTTGCCAAACCAACTAGTTTAGCCCTATTTCGCAACATGCTAGTTTGTCTGCTGGCCCAACCAACTAGTTTTGCCCTATTTCACAACATGCTAGTTTGTCCGCTGGCCCAACCAACTAGTTTTGCCCTATTTCGCAACATGCTAGTTTGTCCATTCGCCCAACCAACTAGTTTTGCCCTATTTCGCAACATGCTAGTTTGTCCATTCGCCCAACCAACTAGTTTTGCCTCAATTCGCAACATGCTAGTTTGTCTGCTGGCCCAAACAACTAGTTTTGCCTATTTCGCAACATGCTAGTTTGTCTGCTCGCCCAACCAACTAGTTTTGCCCTATTTCGCAACATGCTAGTTTGTCCGCTGGCCCAACCAACTAGTTTTGCCCTATTTTCAACATGCTAGTTTGTCCATTCGCCGTACCACTAAGTTTTGCCCTATTTCGCAACATGCTAGTTTGTCCGCTGGCCCAACCAAATAGTTTTGCCCTATTTCGCAACATGCTAGTTTGTCCATTCGCCCAACCAACTAGTTTTGCCCTATTTCGCAACATGCTAGTTTATCCGCTGGCCCAACCAACTAGTTTTGCCCTATTTCCAACATGCTAGTTTGTCTGCTGGCCCAACCAACTAGTTTTGCCCTATTTCCAACATGCTAGTTTGTCCATTCGCCCAACCAACTAGTTTTGCCCTATTTCGCAACATGCTAGTTTGTCCGCTGGCCCAACCAACTAGTTTTGCCCTATTTCGCAACATGCTAGTTTGTCCATTCGCCAAACCAACTAGTTTTGCCCTATTTCGCAACATGCTAGTTTGTCTGCTGGCCCAACCAACTAGTTTTGCCCTATTTCCAACATGCTAGTTTGTCCATTCGCCCAACCAACTAGTTTTGCCCTATTTCGCAACATGCTAGTTTGTCCATTCGCCCAACCAACTAGTTTTGCCCTATTTCGCAACATGCTAGTTTATCCGCTAGCCCAACCAACTAGTTTTGCCCTATTTCGCAACATGCTAGTTTGTCCATTCGCCCAACCAACTAGTTTTGCCCTATTTCGCAACATGCTAGTTTGTCTTCTGGCCCAACCAACTAGTTTTGCCCTATTTCCAACATGCTAGTTTGTCCATTCGCCCAACCAACTAGTTTTGCCCTATTTCGCAACATGCTAGTTTGTCCGCTGGCCCAACCAACTAGTTTTGCCCTATTTCGCAACATGCTAGTTTGTCCATTCGCCCAACCAACTAGTTTTGCCCTATTTCGCAACATGCTAGTTTGTCTGCTGGCCCAACCAACTAGTTTTGCCCTATTTCGCAACATGCTAGTTTGTCCGCTGGCCCAACCAACTAGTTTTGCCCTATTTCGCAACATGCTAGTTTGTCCGCTGGCCCAACCAACTAGTTTTGCCCTATTTCGCAACATGCTAGTTTGTCCACTCGCCCAACCAACTAGTTTTGCCCTATTTCCAACATGCTAGTTTGTCTGCTGGCCCAACTAACTAGTTTTGCACTTTTTCCAACATGCTAGTTTGTCCATTCGCCCAACCAACTAGTTTAGCCCTATTTCGCAACATGCTAGTTTATCCGCTGGCCCAACCAACTAGTTTTGCCCTATTTCCAACATGCTAGTTTGTCAATTCGCCGTACCAACTAGTTTTGTCCTATTTCGCAACATGCTAGTTTGTCCGCTGGCCCAACCAACTAGTTTGGCCCTATTTCGCAACATGCTAGTATGTCTGCTGGCCCAACCAACTAGTTTTGCCCTGTTTCGCAACATGCTATTTTGTCTGCTGGCCCAACCAACTAGTTTTGCCCTATTTCGCAACATGCTAGTTTGTCCGCTGGCCCAACCAACTAGTTTTGCCCTATTTCGCAACATGCTAGTTTGTCCATTCGCCCAACCAACTAGTTTTGCCCTATTTCGCAACATGCTAGTTTGTCCATTCGCCCAACCAACTAGTTTTGCCCTAATTCGCAACATGCTAGTTAGTCTGCTGGCCCAAACAACTAATTTTGCCTATTTCGCAACATGCTAGTTTGTCTGCTCGCCCAACCAACTAGTTTTGCTCTATTTCGCAACATGCTAGTTTGTCCGCTGGCCCAACCAACTAGTTTTGCCCTAATTTCAACATGCTAGTTTGTCCATTCGCCGTACCACTAAGTTTTGCCCTATTTCGCAACATGCTAGTTTGTCCGCTGGCCCAACCAAATAGTTTTGCCCTATTTCGCAACATGCTAGTTTGTCCATTCGCCCAACCAACTAGTTTTGCCCTATTTCGCAACATGCTAGTTTGTCTGCTGGCCCAACCAACTAGTTTTGCCCTATTTCGCAACATGCTAGTTTGTCTGCTGGCCCAACCAACTAGTTTTGCCCTATTTCCAACATGCTAGTTTGTCCATTCGCCCAACCAACTAGTTTTGCCCTATTTCGCAACATGCTAGTTTGTCCGCTGGCCCAACCAACTAGTTTGGCCCTATTTCGCAACATGCTAGTTTGTCCATTCGCCCAACCAACTAATTTTGCCCTATTTCGTAACATGCTAGTTTGTCTGCTGGCCCAACTAACTAGTTTTGCCCTATTTCCAACATGCTAGTTTGTCCATTCGCCCAACCAACTAGTTTTGCCCTATTTCCAACATGCTAGTTTGTCCATTCGCCCAACCAACTAGTTTTGCCCTATTTCGCAACATGCTAGTTTATTCGCTAGCCCAACCAACTAGTTTTGCCCTATTTCGCAACATTCTAGTTTGTCCATTCGCCCAACCAACTAGTTTTGCCCTATTTCGCAACATGCTAGTTTGTCTGCTGGCCCAACTAACTAGTTTTGCCCTATTTCCAACATGCTAGTTTGTCCATTCGCCCAACCAACTAGTTTTGCCCTATTTCGCAACATGCTACTTTGTCCATTCGCCCAACCAACTAGTTTTGCCCTATTTCCAACATGCTAGTTTGTCCATTCGCTCAACCAACTAGTTTTGCCCTATTTCGCAACATGCTAGTTTGTCCGCTGGCCCAACCAACTAGTTTTGCCCTATTTCGCAACATGCTAGTTTGTCTGCTGGCCCAACCAACTAGTTTTGCCCTATTTCGCAACATGCTAGTTTGTCCATTCGCCCAACCAACTAGTTTTGCCCTATTTCGCAACATGCTAGTTTATCCGCTGGCCCAACCAACTAGTTTTGCCCTATTTCCAACATGCTAGTTTGTCTGCTGGCCCAACTAACTAGTTTTGCCCTTTTTCCAACATGCTAGTTTGTCCATTCGCCCAACCAACTAGTTTAGCCCTATTTCGCAACATGCTAGTTTATCCGCTGGCCCAACCAACTAGTTTTGCCCTATTTCCAACATGCTAGTTTGTCAATTCGCCGTACCAACTAGTTTTGTCCTATTTCGCAACATGCTAGTTTGTCCGCTGGCCCAACCAACTAGTTTGGCTCTATTTCGCAACATGCTAGTATGTCTGCTGGCCCAACCAAATAGTTTTGCCCTGTTTCGCAACATGCTATTTTGTCTGCTGGCCCAACCAACTAGTTTTGCCCTATTTCGCAACATGCTAGTTTGTCCGCTGGCCCAACCAACTAGTTTTGCCCTATTTCGCAACATGCTAGTTTCTCCATTCGCCCAACCAACTAGTTTTGCCCTATTTCGCAACATGCTAGTTTGTCCATTCGCCCAACCAACTAGTTTTGCCCTATTTCGCAACATGCTAGTTTGTCTGCTGGCCCAACTAACTAGTTTTGCCCTATTTCCAACATGCTAGTTTGTCCATTCGCCCAACCAACTAGTTTTGCCCTATTTCGCAACATGCTAGTTTATCCGCTGGCCCAACCAACTAGTTTTGCCCTATTTCCAACATGCTAGTTTGTCCATTCGCCCAACCAACTAGTTTTGCCCTATTTCGCAACATGCTAGTTTATCCGCTGGCCCAACCAACTAGTTTTGCCCTATTTCGCAACATGCTAGTTTGTCTGCTGGCCCAACCAACTAGTTTTGCCCTATTTCGCAACATGCTAGTTTGTCTGCTGGCCCAACCAACTAGTTTTGCCCTATTTCGCAACATGCTAGTTTGTCTGCTGGCCCAACCAACTAGTTTTGCCCTATTTCGCAACATGCTAGTTTGTCCGCTGGCCCAACCAACTAGTTTTGCCCTATTTCGCAACATGCTAGTTTGTCCGCTGGCCCAACCAACTAGTTTTGCCCTATTTCCAACATGCTAGTTTGTCCATTCGCCGTACCAACTAGTTTTGTCCTATTTCGCAACATGCTAGTTTGTCCATTCGCCCAACCAACTAGTTTTGCCCTATTTCGCAACATGCTAGTTTGTCTGCTGGCCCAACCAACTAGTTTTGCTCTATTTCGCAACATGCTAGTTTGTCTGCTGGCCCAACCAACTAGTTTTGCCCTATTTCGCAACATGCTAGTTTGTCCATTCGCCGTACCACTAAGTTTTGCCCTATTTCGCAACATGCTAGTTTGTCCGCTGGCCCAACCAACTAGTTTTGCCTCATTTCCATACATGCTAGTGTGTCCATTCGCCCAACCAACTAGTTTTGCACTATTTCGCAACATGCTAGTTCGTCTGCTGGCCCAACTAACTAGTTTTGCCCTATTTCGCAACATGCTAGTTTATCCGCTGGCCCAACCAACTAGTTTTGCCCTATTTCCAACATGCTAGTTTGTCCATTCGCCCAACCAACTAGTTTTGCCCTATTTCGCAACATGCTAGTTTGTCTGCTGGCCCAACCAACTAGTTTTGCCCTATTTCGCAACATGCTAGTTTGTCTGCTGGCCCAACCAACTAGTTTTGCCCTATTTCGCAACATGCTAGTTTGTCCGCTGGCCCAACCAACTAGTTTTGCCCTATTTCGCAACATGCTAGTTTGTCCGCTGGCCCAACCAACTAGTTTTGCCCTATTTCCAACATGCTAGTTTGTCCATTCGCCCAACCAACTAGTTTTGCCCTATTTCGCAACATGCTAGTTTGTCCATTCGCCCAACCAACTAGTTTTGCCCTATTTCGCAACATGCTAGTTTGTCCATTCGCCCAACCAACTAGTTTTGCCCTATTTCGCAACATGCTAGTTTGTCTGCTGGCCCAACCAACTAGTTTTGCTCTATTTCGCATTATGCTAGTTTGTCTGCTGGCCCAACCAACTAGTTTTGCCCTATTTCGCAACATGCTAGTTTGTCTGCTGGCCCAACCAACTAGTTTTGCCCTATTTCGCAACATGCTAGTTTGTCCGCTTGCCCAACCAACTAGTTTAGCCCTATTTCGCAACATGCTAGTTTGTCTGCTGGCCCAACCAACTAGTTTGCCCTATTTCGCAACATGCTTCTCCTCTCCATGGCCAGTGACCTACAACTAACATTCAGAAAAAAGTACAATTCATCTGTTTCTATTACCACGGCATATAAAAGGGTTGTGTAGTTAGCACAACGCCCAGCCACCTTTACATCCCCCCACATTAAGCCAAGTATCCATTTAAATCTTCGTGAACTTGTATTACGTTTCACCAACTTTCACCAGGAACTGGATAAATTCCCTAATTTCTTACCGAGGATCAAACCCGTTGCTCTCATATCCACTGTGGACCTCTCTATGCCGCGGGGCAGTATTGCAGCAATGTAAGTCATTATTGTAAGAATTAAGTCACTGACTAAATAAAAGTGTTCTCCCCTATTGACCTTTCTTTAGGCGAGCCCTGAAGGCCACCGTGATCCTGGTACCTCTGTTTGGACTCCAACTTCTATTGGTCATCTACAGACCCGGGGATAACATCGAGGAGAATGCAACTTACGAGATATTTACAAAGATCATTAATAATTCTCAGGTGAGTGGTCTCTAAGTTTTTTAAACTGTTGTAGATGAAAGACTTGAATCTTTACTATTCATAATTGTCAATTATTATCTGCTGTCCCAAGCAAGATAACATTTTTAGCTTGATCAACGAAAGACACATTTCATCTGTTTTATGAAAGTGAAAATATGTTCTTTTATATTGTTAAAAATTCGCGCTCAGAATGATTTCAAATATATGGCGAAAGATTTGCGTTAAAATTTAAAAAAATACATTTTAAAGAAATTTGACCTAGCTATGTCTACATCTCTACTTAAATTTCTTCTTTCCTTTTTGTAATGTTTCGTAATATCGATTGGATTCATTTTTATAAATTACAATGAAATATTTTAATCGAAAAAAAATGAATTTTATATAAAAATATATATTATTTACCTTATAAATCAACAAAAAAAGTAAATATATGTGTAAGGCCCTGGTATAATCTATAATATGTTCATTTCATTTTGTTTCTATCCAGGGTATGGCAGTGACGGCTGTATTCTGTTTCATGAACGGCGAGGTAAGAAAAGTACGAATTTTAAAGTTATAAGGAACAAATGTAGACCTGCTTAAATCATTGTCAAATACCCCCACCCCCTTCCTCACCCTCTGAGCATTTCCTAAACATTTCTCCTCTATATAAGTCGCAAAAATGTTTCTAAGACGAATTAGTCTTTATTAGTAGTAATCAATATAATGGATTATTCTTATTAAAAAATGCTGATGTTTTTTTTTAATGTGTTACGTGATATTAAGATGATTAGTGACACGCTATGCTAACTTCTTATATCAACAACCTTTTACTTCATGCAGACTCTTAACCGTCATTATCATATCAGCGAACTCCCAGTCCGTTCAATACACTTGTCACGTATCATCCTTTGATACATAATCGTCTACCCCGTGTGTCTCCCTCGGGTAGTTTTCATATCGTGCGGTGTATGCGTTGTATTTCATACGTTTCTTTGTTATTTCTGTTCATAGTTCATGGCAATAAAGGCCACATTTTCTTTTCTATTGCAGTATTTCGTATATTTCTTTGTTATCGGATTTCGTTCAGCCAGCTTCAGCAGGCTTCTCCACTAGTGTTCAATATTCGTACTGAGGGTATTCTTATGGAAAGGACCCCCAGTTTTAGGGCGGGAGGCGCCCGAATAAATGTTTTATTTCGCAAGAATTAGAGACATTACAATTTATTCGACTCGTATTTTGAAAAGTACACATTTCAGGTAATGAAGGGGTTGTATTAAAACTTTCAACATGTATCTTGTGAACACATTAAACTGATGTCATGTGTCATTTGTAGTGGTGCACGGGGGTAGCCCCCCCCACCCCCGCACATACACATACCCTCCCAGATATATATTCTGGGGCCCCATCACCTAAGCTTAGGGGAGCCCCATGTTAAGTGAGAATGTGTATTTAGCTCTTTTGATTGGCAATGAAAAAGTAACATTCGATATAGTTGCTGTTATTGTTTTTTTTTTCGTTTTATTGTTTTCTAAATGTAAATAAAAAAAAAAGATATAACTGAGAAGTAAATGTAAATAACAAGATTTATTTTTGTTATAAAAACACATCTTAAACACATCAGTATTAGCAAACCTTAGACAATACTTAGATCAGTGGTTCACAAGTCCCAACCGACTGGTGTCGGACAATCATTGGGTGGGTCGCGAAAAAAATGTAAATAATCTATATGTCTATTATTACAACTCTATTTTTTTCTATATATTACAAAACTATATAATTGCAAATCTGCAAAGTAAAAGAGTAAATCTACATATAAACAATTTATCGGGCTTTCATTCTCATTATTTTGTTGCAATTCTACTTTATTCTTCTTTATTTCACTATTTATGGAAATTTATAAATGGCTTTTGTTTTCCTGAACATTTCAGGTCCACAACATGTTGCGTGGGCGTATCGTCTGTCAGGGTCACCATGACTCCAACCCTGACATCATCAGCGGCTCCGTCTCCATGGCCGACGTCAGGAGAGGGTGCTATCCCGGCGGAAACTCCAGCCACGCGGAAACATACTCTCTGAGGAAGATACCAGTCAAGCAGTCCAGCGACTCATCCAGAAATGGCTGCAGGAGACTGAAGCTGTCCAGGAAGCCGCGAAAAAATTCTCGGAAGGACTGGGAAGAACAGAACCATTTGACGAACACAACAAATATTTAATGTTCTGTTCTTGCTTTGTTTGTTCGTTTGTTTTTGTTCTCTTTTATTTTGTTCCAGATGAGTCAAAGTACGTTTGTGTTATGTTCGTTTAAGACAGTTGTGTACTTTCTGGGCCTTTTTTTTTTAGACATTAGTAATGCGCTAGGCAGAAATGTCGTCGTCGGAATTTGTGGGTGCCCCTTGGGGGGGGGAAATGTCCGCAAGCATGATTTATTCATATGAATAAATGATAATCATTAATTATATCCATATGAGTGTGTTATAATTATTTGAACGGCGTATTAATTAGTGATGTATGGCTTATATTGATTTTAAATACTTTTTTTTTTTAATTTATACTGGCGTGAAAAACGATAAGAATGTGGAGGGGGAGCTATTGTCACTGTGTGCCCAGGTAGGTTGCCAAGTTGGCCTATGCTTAATAATGGCCAAGCACACTGAGAGGCCACCGCAGGGTACAAATAAAGAGTTATCTTTCTTGATAAAAATTTAAATCACGGAGAATTTCACTTCATTGAAGAACATGAAAGAACAGAATCAGTCTAATGAGTACAACCAGTTTTTTTTTTACATGGTAGGTACATTTTGCCAGAGAATACAACGGTTATGTTTATAAACAAAGTGTGTTGTGTTCAAAAGACAATGCACGCATGCACATGATGATATCTCACTGCTTATAACACAACCATTGTTTTAAAATGTATGACTAATTTTGGGCAAGAGATTATTTCAAAAGAAAAGTTTGCTATAGGAGCCTTAAACCATTAAATGCATTTTGTAAATAAAACATGTTTTCGTCCTCTTATTCATTGTTAGTATTATCATTATTTATTTGTTTTGAGTGTATGTGTGTGTTACAAGACGATAATCTGACTTTATTGTTCATGTCGTACAAAGGACAAAGGATATTTTAATAGGACATATAATACAAAGGACATTTACAGTCTTAGAAGTTTACTGGCACCCTTGGAGAATTTTTGGATCCGAACAATGTGCAGCAAGGTGACTGGGTTTAGTTGCATTTCTGAGACTACCGTCATTAGCCTCCGTCACGTGACTGAGACAGCAAAGACTTACAAACTAGTGACCGCTAAAATAAGAGCTGAACCAGTGGATAATGACAATTCTCCCCAGTGGACAATGACACTTCTGCACCAGTGGACAATGCAACTTCTGTAATTGTGGACACTGACACTTCTGCACCAGAGGACAATGGCACTCCTGCACCAATGGACAATGACAATGACACTTCTCCACCAGTTGACATTGACACTTATGCACAAGTGGACAATGGCACTTCTGCAATAGTGGGCACTGTCACTTCTGCACATGTGGACAATAACACTTCTGCACCAGTGGACAATGGCACTTCTGCACCAGTTGACAATGGCACTTCTGCACCAGTGGACAATGACACTTCTGCACCGTGGACAATAACACTTCTGCACCAGTTGACAATGACACTTCTGTACCAGTGGACAATGGCACTTCTGTACCAGTGGACAATGACAATGACACTTCTGCACCAGTGGACAATGACACTTCTTCAATAGTGGACAATGACACTTCTGCAATAGTGGACAATGACACTTCTGCTCCAGTGGACAATGACACTTCTGCTCCACTGGACAATTACACTTCTGCACCAGTAGACAATGACACTTCTGCTCCAGTTGACAATGGCACTTCTGCACCAGTGGACAATGACACTTCTGCACCGTGGACAATAACACTTCTGCACCAGTTGACAATGACACTTCTGCACCAGTGGACAATGCAACTTCTGTAATTGTGGACACTGACACTTCTGCACCAGAGGACAATGGCACTCCTGCACCAATGGACAATGACAATGACACTTCTCCACCAGTTGACATTGACACTTATGCACAAGTGGACAATGGCACTTCTGCAATAGTGGGCACTGTCACTTCTGCACATGTGGACAATAACACTTCTGCACCAGTGGACAATGGCACTTCTGCACCAGTTGACAATGGCACTTCTGCACCAGTGGACAATGACACTTCTGCACCGTGGACAATAACACTTCTGCACCAGTTGACAATGACACTTCTGTACCAGTGGACAATGGCACTTCTGTAACAGTGGACAATGACAATGACACTTCTGCACCAGTGGACAATGACATTTCTTCAATAGTGGACAATGACACTTCTGCAATAGTGGACAATGACACTTCTGCTCCAGTGGACAATGACACTTCTGCTCCACTGGACAATTACACTTCTGCACCAGTAGACAATGACACTTTTGTATCAGTGGACAATGACACTTCTGCAATAGTGGACACTGACACTTCTGCATTAGTGGACAATGACACATCTGCACCAGTGGACAATGACACTTCTCCCCATCTCCCTAAAACTACAAACAAAAAGAAACTAATTCTAAATAAATCCAAGTTAAACGTCATTTATTCATGGATGTAAAGTGAAAGTAGATAGCAGGGTGTAAAACATATCAGTTTATATTATTCATTAGGTACGCAGATGTCAAGTTCAAATGTGTAATACGACTGATAGCGTTGAAATCATTTGTTTTTGCATCTGTTGTTGAAATAGCTACACTGTGGATAATGTCCAAAATGTGTCACTTATAAACTCTTACTACCATATACATTTTGTTTACATTATCTTACAATAATGAATATATTTCATGCAATTTTATAAAAAGATTGCCAAACACATCAAAGATGAATATAACTTTGTAGAGCTCAACAGCAAGTTTGTATTGTCTGTGCTGCTTTCCATTTAATTTTTATTTTTGGAGTTAATAAAGCGATCCATTATCTTTACATCGACAGGCGGCTTATAGCACAAACAAAATTAATAGTTTTCTACCAAGGTCATGACTGACCATGTTTTGATAGTGCCAGCATATTCGAACAACATTGGAACCACAGAGGTCAAAATTCAATCCTTTGTTATCTTTAGGTAAAACATCATAGGGACATGCCATGCCTACTGATACATTCACTGTGTGGACAGTCATGTTCTCTCTGATCGACGGACATTTCGCTCAGCCCAAGGTCAAGTGGAATCGCCCTTCCTGGAATACAAGACTAATCATGGGGAAAAGGAAGAGGGGGTGCTTAAGTTTGACACACCCGCACAGTGTTAATGAGTGGTACACGACTAACACCGTTTGGGGGGGGGGGTAAATAAATAAATAAAATATACGTTATTTAATAAGTGAATGGGCCCATCGGAACATGCCTTTTGACATACTCCATGTGTCGACAGACATGATCTCTCACATTTACAGACATGATCTCTCAAATTGACAGACATGGTCTCTCACATTGACAGACATGATCTCTCACATTGACAGACATGATCTCTCACATTTACAGACATGATCTCTCAAATTGACAGACATGATCTCTCAAATTGACAGACATGATCTCTTACATTTACAGACATGATCTCTCAAATTGACAGACATGATCTCTCACATTGACAGACATGATCTCTCACATTGACAGACATGATCTCTTACATTTACAGACATGATCTCTCAAATTGACAGACATGATCTCTCACATTGACAGACATGATCTCCCACATTTACAGACATGATCTCTCAAATTGACAGACATGATCTCTCACATTGACATACATGATCTCTCAAATTGACAGACATGATCTCTCACATTGACAGACATGATCTCCCACATTTACAGACGTGATCACTCAAATTGACAGACATGATCTCTCACATTGACATACATGATCTCTCAAATTGACAGACATGATCTCTCACATTGACAGACATGATCTCTTACATTTACAGACATGATCTCTCAAATTGACAGACATGATCTCTCACATTGACATACATGATATCTCAAATTGACAGACATGATCTCTTACATTTACAGACATGAACTCTCAAATTGACATACATGATCTCTCAAATTGACAGACATGATCTCTCACATTGACAGACATGATCTCTTACATTTACAGACATGATCTCTCAAATTGGCAGACATTTCCAGACTGACCGTATCTTAATTAATAAATAAGTATTATTTCAAAATGTTTAAATATAACACCCACTTGCTCTGTTGTTTTATATATATACTAGTTATATATATATATATATATATATATATATATATATATATTATTTATATCCTTTATAAATGCCATTAAAAAAGTATTGTGGGAGCTTTGGTCCTGGGAGGGGCTTTGGTCCTACGCTCCTCGCCAACACGTTCATCATTTATCCGCTGATTTGACAAGAATAAAATATTTATATTTATTCCATTGCTGTTTTTTTTTTACCAACTGGTAGGGATAAATGAAGAAATAATGTCATGTGTCGATCATTTTTTTTTTCCTTTTTAGCATAATGTCCCACACCCCACCAGCCCACTACCTCGCCCCCCCTCACTCCAGGATTAACTTGGGCACCTACGACCACCACATAAAATAATGACACATATTGAGTGAGTATGTGAAGCCCTAAGCTATTTTAAGGCCCTAAGAAATGTGCCCTGGTTAGGTGTAGGGTCTCCAGTTGTCATTTGAATATGAAATACCGACATTGAATTAGGGAGGCGGACGTGACCATGCTCCACTGGAGCGACAGGTGGTGGGGGTAGCAAGTAAACCAAACTCACCATAAGCTGTCACAGATTGATGATGAACATGAGCAAAACAAACCAATGTAATTACGCATCTACCATTCCAAGATCTCTGGGGCTAGAAGACGACGAAAACTGGCGTAGAACCATATCGTGTGTAAGTAATAAATGATACCGACAATACAATCTCTTTAAGGCCATACTAGTGTGTTTATATATATATATATATATATATATATATATATATACGCACATATATATATATATATATATATATATATATATATATATATATATATATTAGAGCTGCTGTTCGATTAAAAAAACTGATCGAAATTAACGCATGATTAAAAAATTTAATCGCAATTTAACGCATATTTTAATCGACACAATATAATACAATTGTTTGTATTCAAACTAATATGTCATAATATCAAAGCATAACAATGGCATAATAAACAAGTCATTTTAATTTAAGAAAGAGGTATAATGAATTATAATATATTTATTAAGCATTAGCATATATTGAATTAGTTATTGAGACCAGTTTATGGACATGTATCAATCATGTCAATGATGCGAATTGTTTTCTTTTTATTTCACAACAATGCCTAACCTTTTTTTATCGTACCATAGTTCCGAACTAATGACGTATGTCCCTCCCTCCCTGTCATATTTTTCTTGACTTCGCCCACACGTAAGTCTTTTTACCCTACCCTCCACTTCCCATTCCAAAAAAAAAAAAACACGCGTCATTTATATCTCATGTAACTTTTCTTTCATAAAATAATAGTGTAGCCAGAATTATTATTAACGCGTTTTTTTTCTTTATCCCCCCCCCCTTTTTCTCCACCAAGTCACATTTTTAACACACTCTCTCTCCACTTAAAGATGTCCCAAAACAAGTTGATTTACTTTTAATCTTCCTTTGAAGTTTTTGCTTTGCGCGTCGGTGTCTATAAATGTTACTCTTATATTCTTTCATTCATTTACTTTCTTACTATCAACTATTTGTTCAATGTTTTAGTGAGCAACAGAAAAGAATTTTTTTATATGTCTGTCAGTTATGTTAATAAAAAAAATATCTTGTAAAATGGCACTCTTTAATGTTACCGTTTCAAACGTTCAAAGCAAAATTTTGATAGGTCGGCTTTCATTTTTCATCTTTTGTTGTTCTTTCGTGTGTCAACATTAACAATTCTTTCTTTCGTTTCATTTTGGTTATAGCAACAGTTGTATCCGAGTGTTTGCTGGTCTAACTCTTAGAGAAAAATCTTTTGATGTTTTTATTGTTATATACAAAGTAGAAACGAAAATATGCCTTTCTTTGCATCATATCGACACCGCTAGTTTCAGAACGTTAATAAATATAAAATATTAAATTTAGCTCAGTATCACAATAATTCTGAAAAATACATACAGTGTCTCGTGTACTGATGTTTGCATAGCATAGTCTAGACCATGTCTAGACATTGATTTCAAGTGTCATGAAACTGTTAGTGCAGCTGATGCAAGAAGCTGTATTTTCAAATGCGATAAAAAAAATTGGGCGCAAAAAAATGGTGATACAAAATTTCTAACATCTTATTATTTTGACCTAGTTATAACAGAGTTCACCAAACACTTGTCGTTCTTTTACCTCCACCAGTACACTACAGTACCTCCACCAATACACTACGGTATATAATGTAAACTAGTAAATGAAACTTTTTTTCTTTTTACATCGACCGGGAAGGGAGCAGGAGGTTCACTTGTCAAAGGGCTATATAACAAAACATCATCATTTTGTTACAATTGGGGGTTTTGTCCATGTACCTGGGGGTGAGGGTGTGTGTAAATTGTGACAGGGTGGGGGTAGATCTACTTAATAAGTGAACGAACTTTAACTTCAAATTGTTGCGTGAAATTCCGTTATTTATCGATTTGGTGAACTTTCAGCATTTTGGTCAAGTTACCGCATTTAGGTGTTGCGTTAAAAATTTTAATCGCAATTCTTTTGACGCGTTAATCGCAAATTAACGCAGTTTAATCAGCAGCCCTAATATATATATATATATATATATATATATATATATATATATATATATATATATTATACCCTTTTTGATTAGTTGTATGGACCCAACACTATTGTCTGTTGCCGGGGACATAACGGGCATTCGGACATCATTAGTTTGTGAACGAAATGTTGAATTACTATTTTCAAATTATTGTGAACATTTCCTATATATGCTCATTATCGAACATATTAATATCCAATATAATTAATAATAGCGTTCTCGAACCTGCGTTATATTGGAAGTAAAAGTTCAAAATGGCGTCCTGTTATCGTCTCGATTCGATAAATGTTTTGCAAAAATCTACACTTTTGAATAGTTTCTGCGGTTTTCTAACATGAAACTCAAAGTCCAAAATGCTCAACAACATATTGCATACTTAATTTGTATTGAACTCATGAAAAAAATTGGATCTGTCCGAAACCAAAAATAACCTAGCCTAATGATCAAACCTAAAATGGAATATAACTCTATGCAAAGGTTTTGCAGGGTACAACCAGTGTACATATAATGTCTCATGAATACTTGTAACATAAAATCATAATTTATTTGAACTCTGGGTCTGTATACTTATTTGTTTATTTTCAAGAACTATAACTCGTCAACTGTACACTGCGGTGGTCCCCCCTGTCTCGCAGGAGGGGGTTTAAAAAATCGAGTCGGAAATGTGCAAAGTTCAGGTGAGATTACAATTGTCCAACAATATAATCGGCTTCCGTTTGAAGTTCGACGCCGCGCTGTTTAAACACGTCCGCCTGGCCCAACTCAGCAAGATGCCCCCAGAGTTAACCGCCATTAACATTTGGGAATTTTTGTAAACATCGCAAAAAAATATCAGTAATATTTCCCGGGTTAACCCTACCGTCGCACAGTTGTCGTCCCTGGGGTCAGTATATAGACAAAGGGCAACCACTCCTGTTTGCTCATTTACATTTATTCTCGTTTCATTTTCTCATTTATCCCTTTTTTTTTTTTGCAATATATTTTTTTCGAAGCCTTGTGTTCTTCATTAAATGTAAATGTATGTTCTCTCACAACGAAAACACGTCTGGTCTAATATTTATGTAAATTTACGGCTAACATCTGATTCTATTTGCTGAAAAAAAAAGTTCGAGATTTATTTTGGTTAGGCCTATTATAGACTTCATTCAGAATAGGAAAATTCATTTTACAAAAGACGTAATTTTTGCCCCCAAAGTAAACATAAACAACCATTGTATATTTATTTTTTCATGTTTGATTGCTTAGATCATGCGCGTTTGCCTAATTCGGTACTCTTCGTCATTCTCCGGATTGAATGTGTTAGTCGTTCATGACGCAGTTGTTTGTCCAATGACTACTACCATGATATTAAAAAAATTGGAATGATTTCACTTGCACGGAATCGAACTGGTATAAAATACAAAAATGTATTCGAATATGAGGATTGAGGATATGGTGATGTAATTCAAAGTCTTCTTCCCTTGACTGCCTGCATAAATCGATTCCCATTTCTTAAGTATTATCTTATTTCAGCCACTTTTTGGAATACTCGTTGCAGATTAAGATGGCTAACGTTGCAAAGGTAACTATTCTTATTCATGTTGGATAAAATAGGTTTTTCTTTTTTTATATCTTATAATGGATTTTTTTTTTTTGGAAAAATAAATTATTAAAGTTACGGTCAGAGTGACATTTCTGTCCATGAAAGCTATAAAAATACAAAGGGGGCGGTTATTTAAATTAACATCTACATACCCATCATAGCTGAGTGCGTTATGGCTATGGAGACACCACGGGGGGGGCATAGATGACAGGGCTGGCCTAAAGCACGCTTAACGTTTTCAGGGTCAAATTGTGTCACAAATACGTCTTAAAAAATAAACAACTTTTTTTGTTCAATATTTGTTCAATGTGTATTTGTAGAAATATATTTACTATTTAAGACAAACTGTAAGAGAAGATTGTTAGAGAAGATTGTTAGAGAAGATTGTTAGAGAAGATTGTCAGAGAAAATTGTTTCACTTCCTATTTCAGTACATCCTTCCCTGCGCCCTCTTCTTCGTGACATTGACCTTGATGACGTTACAGAAGACGTCATTGATTGTCGCTTTACGTCTGCTTCTCCAGACAGACGTCTCTGTTGAATCTGGGTGAGTCAATGGTTTTCGCTAAGACTTCTGGGTGATTAGCCTAAAGGCATCGTTTCAGTTAGGGCTACATCTATAAATCAGAAAGAATTGAACCATGTACCTTTAGGATATTGTTGATGGTGTATAGTTCGTGTTAGTATCCGACATGTAAAATTACGTTTTAACCAAATTTAATGTCTAATTTTAGTCTTTAAGCAAAAAATAATATTGTACAAATTATTAAACTAGCAGGAGTGACCTAAATTTACTATTTGCTCTACTTTTGTGAACTGGGTCGATTAATTTCTGTTTTACACTAGATCTATTTATTCCAGTTTTACACTAGATCTGTTTATTTCTGTTTTACACTAGATCTGTTTATTTCTGTTTTACACTAGATCTGTTTATTTCTGTTTTACACTAGATCTGTTTATTTCTGTTTTACACTAGATCTGTTTATTAATCCTGAAAGCCTTTAAGAACCTATAGCCATGACTGGCTCTTTGGATCAATTTGAGATTTTTGGTTTGTGAAAATGTTTTGTAATACACTGTGAAATGTTTTGTAATACATTGGGAAATGTTTTGTAATACATTGGGAAATGTATTGCAATAAAAGGTGGTAAACGGGGACTTCATTATTTCTAGCATAATGAGACTTTCGGTACTTTGAAGTATATGACATTTGTACGCAACCTTGTGTTGGGTTGGGGGGGGGGGGTAAGAGGACTGAGTTGAAACAATCATTTAGTTTCATTCATGATTGAACTGTGTCGCAATTCACTAGTAGACTACAAAAGCCTATATAAGATTGCACAAGCCTATAGTAGATTACACAAGCCTGTAATAGATTACACAAGCCTATAGTAGTTTACACAAGCCTATAGTAGATTACACAAGACTGTAATAGATTACACAAGCCTATAGTAGATTACACAAGACTGTAATAGATTACATAAGCCTATAGTAGATTATACAAGACTGTAATAGATTACTCAAGCCTGTAATAGATTACACATGCCTATAGTAGTTTGCACAAGCCTATAGTAGATAACACAAGCCTATAGTAGATTACACAAGCCTATAGTAGATTACACAAGCCTATAATAGATTACACAAGCCTATAGTAGATTACACAAGCCTATAGTAGATTACACAAGCCTATAGTAGATTACTCAAGCCTGTAATAGATTACACAAGCCTATAGTAGATTACACAAGCCTATAGTAGATTACACATGCCTATAGTAGATTACACAAGCCTATAGTAGATTACACAAGCCTATAGTAGATTACACTAGCCTATAGTAGATTACTCAAGCCTGTAATAGATTACACAAGCCTATAGTAGATTACACAAGCCTATAGTAGATTACACAAGCCTATAGTAGATTACACAAGACTGTAATAGATTACACAAGCCTATAGTAGTTTACACAAGCCTATAGTAGATTACACAAGCAAGGCGACTCTCTCATTACGTATCAACGGTCCATGTGGGTCTTAAAACCCTCTTATCTGCCATCCCGGCAGATGAAAGCGGGCACACTCACCCCGCCGCTCTGTAGGCATGGCAGACCTGCATTAGAGCCGCCAACAATGCTTTTGTGGTAGGCACACTACACCCTATCATGCTTGCAATGACGGCGTAAAAAAAAAAAGAGAAAAAAAAATATATTTTTGGTTTCGGGCAGATCCGATTTTTTCATCATTGTATTTTAAACTGTTGCATTAATTCTTTACTTTCGATTTAACGCAGAACAAAAATCGCTACTATTATCTTTATATTAGTAGTTGGATGGTCGAGCGGTGTAGATTGTTTAACTGTAGACAAGAATTCCCTTAGTTAGATCAGTGGGAATAGATAGAGTAGATCCAGGTCCTGGTGAAAGATGATTGAATATTCCAAAAGCCCAACCCCCGGGCTTAATATGGGTACCTTACTTTAATTAGGGAAGTAAAATCAGCCGGTCGTTGTGCTAGCCACGCAATCCCTTAATATGTCGTCTTTACACAAACAGTTGAATTCTAAACTTTATCGCCTTTATTGCTTATGGAACTTTATAATTTATTAAAAAAAAAACACAACTAGCCTCTGCCTTTTTTAAAGTCGCCCAACGGGAAGAATCGACTCTTTATTGCGGATCATTTATTGGATGACAAAACTTGAAAAAGAAAAAATCCTGAGGGCGATACAAAGAAAAAGAAATATTATTCGCAAAAAATAATTCCATAACTCAGTAAAAAAAAAACTCCAGAAACACTCAGTTGGTCAACACTGTTTTATTTAATATGGTATACTTCTGTTTTTAATATGGTATACTTCAGTTTTTAATATGATATACTTCAGTTTTTAATATGGCATACTTCAGTTTTTAATATAGTATACTTCAGTTTTTAATAAGGCATACTTCAGTTTTTAATATGGTATACTTCATTTTTTAATATGATATACTTCAGCTTTTAATATGGTATACTTCAGTTTTTAATATAGTATACTTCAGTTTTTAATATAGTATACTTCAGTTTTTAATATGCTATACTTCAGTTTTTAATATGATATACTTCAGTTTTTAATATGATATACTTCAGTTTTTAATATGATATACTTCAGTTTTTAATATAGTATACTTAAATTAATTTTTCGCGTCACACTTTTAATAGCTGGACGGCAGAGATTTGCAGAAAACGAATTGCCTAGATCAGTTATCTCATCCTTCCTTACCCCTCCCCTCCAGCTCACCCGAGAGTTGCCTTTATTATCTGTTGGTGTGTATACGCTTGATGTTAGCGTAGCTTAGCGAGATAAACGGACTTGAGGATTTAACTTTTTTTTTTTCAGTTACGCTCTGCTGACGACTTTGCTTGTCGCCCCTTATTTGTTTTCACTTCTGCTTGTCCTGTGGAATGTCCCGTTTTTACGAAAGTCTCAAACGTGTTCTCTGCCGTCTGCTACCTCTATAGTTTTGGTAAGTAGGGTCAATCATATTCTCTCTCTCTCTCTCTCTCGCTCTCTCTCTCTCTCTCTCTCTCTCTATCTCTCTCGTTTTTAACGCACACACACAATTGCACAATCTCACTTTTTATTACTCTCCAAATTCATTCTTACGTTTGGTGGTGGTGGTGCGAGAGGGGAGGTTATAATACATTTGCGCCTAACCGGCAATTTGTATATTGCAGGCCAGCTAGAGAAATACATTTAAGACCCCCCCCCCAAATCAGAACCAATGTCGATGCTGCTGTATTCAAATCTTGGGTGTCCTAATATCCTTTGAGTAATGGGGCCCCTTGAACCTACCAATACTTTCATTGCAGCCCGTAACCCCTGACAATTGTTCAGATCGCTCTTCTTAACAGGGCTCGATTTACCGCCGGGGATGCGGGGATATCCCCGGAACTGAGAACGGATCATTCCCGGCTCTGAAACCATAGACATTTATCTCCGGCTCTGCAGACATTTTTTTTTTCATTCCCGGCACTGTTTTTATCTTAAACCGAGCACTGGTCTTGATTGTTATCAACCTTGGTCTACCAGAATATGAAACTTGACTATCTTATTTCTTTTAGAACTCATAAACACGTCTTGAGTGGCAGGATGGTTAAAAATGTGAACTTTGAACTGACAGGGTTAAATGTTTATTGGATTGTGGCTAATAAAAGTCCCGAAAGCCATTTAGCATTGAGGCATAGAAGGCCACTTAGTCTCTCTGTCTCTAACACACATACACACACACACACAAACACAATATAATCAGCTATTTGAAGAACTTTTTTTTTAATTCATAAAAATAAATAAAAAAAGAATTAATGATTCAGAACAAGTCTAAATGGAAAACAAATTACAAGTTGAAAATAGTTTCAACAAATACCTTCAGATCAGTTTATAATTCCAGGCCTTTAAAATGCGTTTTGTCTGTAAGTGTCTGAGAGTGAGAGAGACAGGAGGAGAAAGGGAGAGAGGAAAGAGTACAGTGTGTTTTTTCTCTATAACCTGCAAACTTCAATATGGTTATATCTTCATTTCACATTGCCCTATTAACTTTCATTTCTTAATTACTGACCCACTTTGTTGTATTTGCCCGGTGACCCACTTTGTTTTATTTGCTCACTGACCCACTTTGTTTTATTTGCTCACTGACCCACTTTGTTTTATTTGCCCCAACCAGGGTGTGTTTTCCGCTGTTGTTGAAGCCACGTGTGTGGTTATATTCACCACACGCGTGATGGCCATACTTCCGGTATTCGTGGCCCTGCCAGCCACACATGGTGTTCTGGCCATATCGTCGGTCATCTCTGCTTTTAACAAGGGAAAGGTAATTAAAGCAATACGTTTACTTAATCTATGACTTTAAGAGACAACATCATTGATACAATACCAAAGAAATTCAAAATATGTGAAATGCATAAATTGCCTTACTAGGAGCAGCCCCAATATTGAGGAAGGTTCTTTCCGTAAAATAAATTTAAACTAGCTTCAGTGTCTCCTGGTGCTCAAGGAATGGACCAAGTGACTGTGCTTACCAAAAGAAAACGTAAAGATAACAACACGTTACATGGGGCCCACACAACTTCATTATACCCGTGGCCCAAACACCTTCATCGCTATCGGGCACCGGATACCATGAAGGTGAGTAGGCTTTAGGAAAAATGACTTTGTTTGGGCCCCAGGTACAATGAAAGTGTGTGAGTCCCACATATAATGAAGGTGTGTGGCCCCTGATACAAAAGAGGAGTGTGGGTACCATGCATAATGAAGGTGTGTAGGCCCGATGTATAATGAAGGTGTATGGGCCCCTAGTACAATGTAGGTGTAGGGGTCCCATGTAATTAAACTCTAAACAAATATATTTCAAGTATATTAATGTTGAATAAATTTAGTTTGCATAGGAGCATTTTAGATTAGTAAGTACAGAAATGGACGAAATAATCCAGCACATGTACTCATTTAAGAATGTAAATATGATGGGACGCAATCATATTGACATACTGGGGCCATGAAACAACGAACCACCATCTGCCCACCCTCTCCTTGGGCCTGATAGGACGGGGCAACAAAGTGAACGACAAAGATGAGTGGCTACATGTTCAAAAGTTCCTTTTTCCCTGGGCTTCATTCTGAGATTAAATCTACTGAGTTTATTTTCACGTGACTAAAAAATCAATCATAAACCTCAAAAAAAATTTAAAGTTGATTTGCTTGTTTAAAAAAATGATATGCTCAGCTTTGGACACGTATAATATGCCAGTGTCAATAAAATGAAGAATAAATGAAGATTTAGTGTTTGGATTACGGAATTAAAACAAAATATTTGTATTATACGTAGGTGGTAAAATTACTATTAGTTTTGTATGCTAATACAGGCCCACCGACATAAATTTCGGGCCCCTGAGCAGGGCTGTCACGGGCCCCCACGTGCTGATAATAATATTTTTTAAAGTTGATTGGCCAGCTCAGTCCGGGCCCCTAAAACTCGCCGGGCCCTTAGGTTGCCCCCCCCTTCTCGCGGGTCTGAACTAATATATAGTATATATATTATCTTATTATTATAATTTTTGTTTAACTTGATTATGATTTCATTTATTTATTTGGGTGTTGTTCTTTGTTGTTGTTGTTGTTTTAGACTTCCAATTACATATCGAAAAGCGAGAAGTGTGTATTATTATATTTAAGCAGGGACATTCTTTTTTTTTTTTGTAATCTCTGCCTGTAATGTTTGTCTCAAAAGAAAAGAACCGGTAACGTGAATATCTCTGGAGATGATGCCGCCAAGTCGCCGGAGGAAAAGTCATTTCTTTGTATGGGGGCCCGAATCACCGCCTCTGTCACCTGCACCCTAGTCTCGCCCGCAGCGGGATGTTTCCTATACGTCATGGACCTCGCGGACATCGTGACTGCGCTTAGTCTGGCCGTCGTTCCCATTCTGTTGGGCCTGATTTGGAACACTGACCTCCAGGCCTACGTTCTGGACCCATCGGGGACCGACCCGGTCTGCCGCAGGCGGTTCCGTCTTCTTTACGGCGTGGTCAAGGTGCTGGCCATCGTTGTCTTCATTTTAGTGGAGATGTACTTCAGGAGTGACCTGTCACAGGCCCACCATCTCATCAAACGATACCTGTGTGGATTTTATATTTTCACCCGTACGGAAATAGTCTTGGTGCTTGTCGTCCACTTCATGGCCAGTCTGATCGGCTTCGGACTCTCCTACACGTCTCTGGCGTTGTGCCAGCCCATGTTTGGCGTGGTCATCCCCTCCCTGTTCTCTATGGTGTCCAGCCTGGTCATCTGCGTGTCACTGTCGCCCACCTTGTACGGCATCGACGAGACGACTTATTTCGGATCGTTCTCCCCTTTCCTGATTTGCGCGTCCATCTTGGCCTGGGCATGGGCGTGGCCGTACATTCTCAACGCCTCCCTGTTTCTCAGGCGCCCCCGGTGCCTGCTGACGCCTTATAAAGTGCTCTTCAAGACATTCGGGTGGAACCCGATCTTCCACGATCAGAAGTTCCTCCTCGGATACGACTCAAACTTAACAGAGGCGGCGACGTTCGCCGACACGAAGATAAAGAGCCGCATTTACATCTGCACGACAATGTACCGTGAAGCAGACTACGAGATGTCCAGGCTGCTGGAGAGCCTCATACGAATCTCGTCCGACCCGCTCTTGGAAGACATCCACTTCGAGAGCAACATTTTCATGGATAACGGGTGCTCTGGTGCTAAGCTCAACGAGTTCGCGCTTCAGTTCGTCGCGCTTCTAGCCACCAAAGGCGGGGTCGCTCTGGAAAAGACTAAATGCTGGGCAACGCCGTACGGCTTGCAAATATTCTGCCAGCTTCCTAGCGGTCTGCCGCTGTTCGCTCATCTGAAAGACCCTCAGAAGGTGAAATCCAAGAAGAGGTGGAGTCAGGCAATGTACATAAACTACGTCATGAGGTTCCGCAAAGCTCTGTGGGCCAACGATTCTGAAAACAAGCCGTTCTACACAAGGGAGCGCCCTCTTCCGGAGATCAGGATTTCCAGTGAGGCGAATGAGACGGTCGTGGGTCAGTTCGTGGAAAGCAATGAGCAGTTCACGTTAAGACAGATCTCGAACATAGGTTACCCAACTCTGGCTGATTTTACAACCAGCGTCAGAGAGAGTCCATCGGTTGATGACTCGAGCCCACCACACAGTGAAGCTGGTTCCCAGGTAAGTTGACACTGAAACTATGGCGTAACTATGTGGGAGTGGGTCCGCCCCTGGACGGCACTTCTTTTGCCGCATACCTGGGGGCTACATTTTCAATAATTATATATTACTTTTCGGAACATAAATGGGGAGGCATTTTAAGAATACACTAATTCTAGTTACGCTACTGACAGCAAGTAAGATTGTTTGTACACCAATTATTGTCTAGAAATTATATTAAGAGATGTGATTACATTTCTTTAGTAAAATAATGTCTTTTAGTTTGTTCCGTGTTTGGTCAATACAATTATCAACTGGCTATAATTATATATATATATATATATATATATATATATATATATATATCAAACATTTTCTCCTCTAAAAATTTGTTGAGTAAAACTTTCTTGGTTTCGATTTACTATTTCGTATAAAAATTACTTTTGGTGAAACAGGTAAATACAAAAAAAAAGGTTCATTATATTATTTTACATCATGTCAAGGCAGTATGTAGACAAAATGCGCCATACTTATGACAATGGATTAGCCTTGTTCACGTGACTAAATTATAAACTAGAAATAATATGATCTAAACATCAGGGGGGGAATCATTTTTTTAAAGTATTGCGAACAAATTTAACTCTTCAAGTGGCTACCGATCGCTCCCTTCTAAAACTCGAGACTCTAATTTGAAAATAATCTAAAAAAAATCGAACAGACAGTTTGTGTTGGTAGCCTAAAACGACAGCTTCAAGACCAAAAAACATTTTTTTTAAACTTTTTGTTCTGTTAATAAAATGCGGATTACTCGACCGACCAGTGATTTCCAACCTTTTTTTTTTTAAAAAAAACTTATGCTGGTCTTTATTAGAGTTTACTTCTGTAGCAAACTCTAGCCCTAACTCTAACCCTATTGTTTACATTTCAACGGTGTTTAAGAGTGGTGTTAATCGTAATTAATTCTCTTTGGACGACCACAAAGCCAACAGTTGACGCATGCGATGTCCCTATTGTTGTGTTCAGGCGTTGATCGTTCAATACAAGTGTTGTTGGACGGTTGCGTCCAAGATTGGTCTGTTTAGATGGTGAGGAGAGGAGGGGGGAGTAGGGAGTAATTTCGATCTCAACTAATGAAAAATATGTTGGTAAAAAAATAGTTGCAATGTTGTAGCCATTATAATTAATACCAAGAATAATGAGTTCAAATAGGGCAACATTTAGAAACAAACTCTTTATCAGAACAACAGGACTAGAGAGTTATGAACTTTGTCATACAACTAGGGTCAATGACCAATTTAAAAAAAAAATATTATTGATATAATGAAAGGTTAACGCCACAATTGCCCAGCTTTGTCAGTGCAGTGGTGTGTACAATGAAGCTTATCTACCGTGTATGACACTGAATGTATTTTTTTTAAATAACGGTTGATGATTATGTCTCTCATGAACCATTTCTTGCACAGTTTCTTACATAGAAATCTGGATAAGTTCGATTCTGGTTAGGTTAAGGAAACTTTTCAGTTTAAAGTTGTCGATTGAGCTATTTAGTTGTTTTTTTTTTTTTTGGTGTGTGAAGTTCCTGTAAGGATGAGATGAAATCTTTTAGATCCTATAAACAATTAATGGGACGGGTTTTATGGTGCCCTTCTTTCATCCCCACCATAGCCGATAGTGCAATGGAGGCACCACGGGAGACATAGCGGGTACTTAAACCATGACCTATCCATTGGTCCAGAGATCGAACCAGGACCCTCAGGTCGACATTCGAACGTTTCACCGCTATTATTTTTTTTTCTTGAAAAGCTCCAGAATAAATCAGTGTATGAGATTTTATAGACATCTTTCATCAATTAGTACATTCTGTAGTTGCTACTAGATAATTATGTTTTTATTATACACTAGTCGTCAATTAGTGCATTCTGTAGTTGCTACTGATATAGCTATGTTTTGTATTATACACTATTCATCAATTGTTACATTCTGTAGTTGCTACTGATATATTTATGTTTTTATTATGTTTTGTTTGTGTCAGTGCCCTGCTTCCTGCTCCAGTAAAGAAAGTTCTGACCTCGACTCTCTTCCTGGTGATAAGCTGAGGTACTACCAGGGCGGGGCGTACATCAACTCTGGCTACCAGTCCAACTCAGAAGGCAGCAACTGTTCCACTTATAATGGAGAGAACGGGGGTAAAAACTTTTTTTTTATTTACATAGCTCTATCTTACGTAATACATACACTGAGTTTTAACGACTGAACTATATTCTGGAAAGATGATTTAGTTTTGAAGTTCTTGTACATATTTACGTGGAATTAAAAGGTTTTTCATAGGACTGTCCCAGGGATGGACAATAGCTCGTTTCAAAAGTTTTTCTGTCAGCAACTAGAATTTTAATCAAACTACCTTCTTCTAGATCATCAAAACAAACATGGCTTTGCTAATTTTAGTATATTTTGTCGAATTTCGTAAAGAGAATATCTTCAAGCTCATTAGTTTTTATGCATTCTAGCCAGATTTTTTCCCCCAATTTGATTCAACTCTTTTCCACAGAAATTATTTAAAAATAAATGACGAAATATCTGGAATTATCTAAAATATAAAAAAATATCTAAATTTTTATCTAATCGAAATAAAAATTCCTATTAATCCATATATTGCTGCTGATTTTATTATCTTCATTATTTCTTATCTGCCCAGCAGACTTGTTTAGTTTTTTCAAATCGTTCATTTTTGTTAATTATGATTTTTCAGAATTTCCTTTTCAAAAAGGATGTCAGCATGAAATAGTTCAGTGACATTGCACTGTGGACTATTATTTATTTTAGAGAAAGAAGAGTAGCAATAGACAAATACTGTTGTACAACAGTAGAATACTGTACATAAATGTACTGTTTAGTCACCATTTGTTTAGTCAGTGTAAAGATGAAAAATAGACAACAATCAACAGAGCCCTGTGCTAAATACATTTTTGGCGCCCTCTTTCCGATGTGAAAATTGCAAAAACATTTAGCAACGCTCCTACTAGTTCGTCAACCTGTATGACACACACACACTCTCCCTAGGCTACTGCCTAACAGATGATGATAAAAAAAAATAATCATGATCAGGCAACAGTGAGACTAATCTAGTAATATATATGTATATATATATATATATATATATATATATATATATATATATATATATATATATATATAATTACATCAGTAAGACTAATCTAGTAATATATATATAATTACATCAGTGAGACTAATCTAGTAATATATGTAATTACATCAGTAAGGCTAATCTATTAATATTTTATGGTGCCCTTCTTTCATCCCCGCCATAGCTTTCTTTTTATTAATGAATAATAAGGGGCCCCCATAGAGCCCATTGTATGTCATTTCACACGTCTCTCTTTTTCTAAAGGTGTCCAAAAATTTTCTTCTGCGTCCGGGCACTAAACTAGCATAAGTTCGACCCTGGTGATGTGCCTTGTAATAAGTGACCTTTAGGAGGGTTGGATGTATTTTTAGACAATTTTGACTTCCCGATTCTAAAAATAATATTGAAAATCACGGAACACTTTACTTTTTTTTTACCTTCAATAGTCTAAATGTTGTTCGGCCATCTTTTTGTTCTTTCAAAAATAGCGCAATGCCTTTGAGAGATTTTTACATTATTTTACATCAACAAAATGATTTTTTAAACTATGAATATATATGATTAGATTTAATAACTTCAGGCATGCTACGATAAATAAAATTGTTCCAGTAAAATTTGACGAATGCAAAAAAGCAAAAACAAAATGAACAACGATATTTGTAAATTTAAAAAATGTGGTCGCAAAAGATTCAAAACGGTGTCGCAATGTACCCGTATCTCTGCGACAAAAGTTTTGTAATTTATTTGCAGATAAAAAAAATGTGTAAACGAAATAAGTATTACTTTGCCATTCGGAACATGATTACAAGATAGACATAATGCACATAAAAAACCCGAACTGTAATGATAGTATGCCAGAAGATACCCAACCAAATTGTGTATTGCTTATTCAGTTTCAAATATTTTGATGTCAATAGACATGCAGCAATGTTTCTAAGCCAATGCGTTAGTTTTGAAAGAAAAATGACAATAGCTGAAAAAAATGACAACAATCTTCAAGCTCGTGCTAAGAACGTGACGTGATGCACGATTCTTTAACACATTCGGTCGGAATCAGGTCAAAGTGTCTTTGCACATGCGATAAATCCATGGTAGCGAAAATAAAAGTTTCATTTTGATGCCTTGCGTGTTTAGCTGTGAAAGCCCCTACATAAACTAAAGCGAGGTTATTTAATTTTTTTTTATTATGTTTTAAATGATACATTATGGATTTAATTGTTACAAGCTGTACCATGCAAAACCTTTGCATAGAGTTATATCCCCTTATGCTTTATCGCTAGGCTAGGTTATTTTTGGTTTCGGGCAGATCCGATGTTTTCATGACTGTATTTTAAACTGGAATACTGTGGGATTAATTCTTGTTTTCCTCTTTCGATTTAACGCAGAACCGAAATCGCTATTATATTTATTATTAGATACGTTGTTTGTTTGTTGTTTTTTTTTTTTTTTGAGAAAAAGTATTTGATCGTGAGATTGTTGATATAAGCCTACTCCTGAAAAAAAACGCTTCAAGTTAGCAATAAATTGGCTAGAATCACAAGAGATGATTTAGCTGCAGCTTCTAATTACTATGTGACCCTCCCCCCCCCCCATGTGTTTTTTTGGAAAAAAGACTTTTAAAAATATCTATAAATATTTAAAGGTAAAAAAAAAACATTAAATATTACAAATATTTATATACATTATCACTATAAAGTTAAAAGCGTGGGTGCCCGCCAAGATAAAAAGATTAACCATTATTCTTTATCAACTAATGGAATGATATATTTAGACCAGTATATTGTATTCACACACGGTATTTAATAAATTGCACACATACACATATATATATATATATACACACACAAACTACCCCACACACACATATATATACACACACAAACTACCCCACACACACATACATACACACACACAAACTACCCCACGCACACACATATATACACACACATATATATAAATGCACACACACACACACACATAGCGTGCAACCGTTTCGTAAAGCAGACGTATACGTATTTGTAGCCGCACACACAAAATTTCATTTCCCTCCAAAGTTGCAACTTGACAGTTTTCTTTATTGTAACTTTTCATATGATCATTACATTCATGCATCAATACTTTACGTGTTATTTTTAAAAGTTCATTTCAAGGTTTTTGTTTTGATCTCAATTCTCTAGAGATCCGACAAGTTCCCACCGTGCCCTGCTCTTTCCCGGCGCCCGCCATGTCTTCCTACAGTGACGTCATAAGTGACAGTACAGCCTATGTGGACGATGACCACACGTTCATTCTGGCCACGGACGCAGACATGGACTTCAAGGCTGACGCCATCAAAGAGCTGTTGGATCTGTGCGTATCGGACAAGCGAATAGGAGCCGCGTGTGGAAGGACTCACCCTATAGGACAGAAATGTAGTTCCATAGTGTGGCATCAAGTGTTTGAATACGCTAAAGGTACGGGGAAACTGATTTGGGATCAAAGACAAGACAGGAAGACTGAGCAGTAGGCAGATAGACAAGTAGATATACAAACATGTATAGATAGATAGATAGATAGATAGATAGATAGATAGATAGATAGATAGATAGATAGATAGATAGATAGATAGATAGATAGATAGATAGATAGATAGATAGATAGATAGATAGATAGATAGATAGATAGATTAGATATCTGAAGTATAAATACAGCTTTTATTCTGAACTAATCTGAGGAATTCGCTTCGTATTTTTTCCAGATCAATAAATTTTTTATTTGTTTAAAATGTTTAATTGTAAGCATAACGATTCTGTTACCATGTAACTGTTGAATGTTCATACTTCACAGATTTTTGGATGATTAAAAACGCTCAGAACATAATTGGATCAGTCAGCTGTTGTCCTGGATGCTTCAGTCTGTACCGAGCCAACGCCATCAGAGACGTCATGGACAAATACTCCAGTCCAACCAGAACACCTTTCACTGTCTACGTCAAAGATACAGGTGAGCGGTTGACTATGGTTTCATTTAAAAGCATTACCGTTACGTTGTACTTCATCTTTAAGGGAGTACATGTATACAGTTCATATAGGAAGGCCTACGTGAAGTCCACAATGTTTCATATGCGATATACAATAAAATGCATTAGAACTTCTCCTACTTTTGCCGCTGATGCAGTTACTAAGCATTCTATTTTTAGCTAAATCAAATCGATTAGGTCTTAGATTTTAATTATGATTGCAGTTTAATTTTTTTTTTAAGGTAATACATATTTAATCCGCTCATTACCATTTTTTCTTCTTCTTTTTTTTTTCTTATTTGTGTGTCTGTCATGTAGGGGAAGATCGCTGGATGGCCACATTGATGATGATCAACGGATGGCGCATGCGCTATTCACCGTTTGCTGATAACACAACGTATTGTCCGGACACATTCGAGGTCAGATGTGTACTATGATTATTTTTCCCTTTATTTTTTTTTAAAAATCAACAACCTCTCTCTTCTAAATGCTCAAGCCCCCCTGCCCCCCCCCTGGTTGCGCCACTGCCCCCCTCATGTCTACCGTGTTGTCTCCACGACCATTGCACTATTGGTTATGGTGGGGATGAAAGAACGGCACAAGAAAAAAAAACAGTGGTTTATAGCATCCAAGAAACATCTCATCCTTTCACAGATCACACAGCCCAACAAAAAAAATTTGTTTGTGAATGGCCAAGAATGAATTTATAGCAATTCATGGGTGCTGATTTCAAAACTGCCACTGCTTTTGCTGAATTGGCTCTAGTTTCTGAGATATTGGACACCCTTGAAAATTTGATTGTACCCTTTGTGTAAAACAAATGCAATAGGTTTTGTGTCTGTTGTTTAATTTAATTTTTTTTTTCTATTTTATCTCTGCTTTCTAAAGACATCACGAGTTTATCACGAAGATGCTGCAAAAATAATCAGAACGTATTATGTTACATCTCTGGACAATACATGATTGAAAAGCAAAGAAGAAATATAACCGACTTTGTGCAGCAGGCATATTTGGCTTATTTCGGTGTGAAGCCGGGAGACCAAGACATGTCTTGGTTTCCCCATAAGGTCTGCAAAAACTGTGTGGAGAGCCTACGGCAGTGGACTAGTGGTGAGAAGAAAAGTCTAAGTTTCGTTGTACCAATGGTATGGCGAGAGCCGAAAGACCATTTTGGTGATTGTTATTTTTGTATTGTGAATGTTAAAGGCTTCAATCTCCACAAGAAATCTAAGTGGGATTATCCTGATCTTGAATCTGCAAGTAGACCAATTCCACGTAGCAGTGAAGTTCCTATACCAGTGTTTACTGGATTATTAGAGCTTTCACCATCAGACACCGACGAGGAGCAAGATATGGAGTTTTTGGCAGGTGAAAACAGTGGAAGCGATTATGAAGGAAGTTCTTCAACACCTCAACCATTCAGCCAAGGAGAATCCAATGATCTAATACGAGACCGAAATCTGTCCAAGCAAGCATCTGAGCTTTTAGCGTCCAGGCTCAATTAAAGAAATTTTCTCAAACCGGAAGTTAAAATAACATTTTATCTGAAAAGAGAAGAGTTTCTTCTTCCATATTTCAGCCAAGAGGAAGATCTTGTTTACTGTAATGACATCCCTGGACTTCTACTCCAAATGGAACTACAAGATTACCATTCCGAAGACTGGCGTCTTTTTATAGACAGTTCCATCAGAAGCTTGAAATGCGTTCTGTTACACAATGGTAACCGTTATGCATCTCTGTCCATTGCTCACTCAACAACCCTTAAAGAAGAGTATGAGAATATCAAAACAGTATTGCAGAAAGTCCGTTATTATGAACATCGGGGGTCAATTTGTGTTGATCTAAAAATGGTAAACTTCTTGCTTGGCCAGCAGTCAAGATACACAAAATACCCATGCTTCGTGCGCCTTTGGGATAGCAGGGCAAGGCAAGATCATTGGACAAGAGTGGCATGGCCTGCAAGGGAAACCATGACTTTAGGTAAAGAAAATATCATCAACAAGCCACTGGTTGACAAAAATAAGATCACTCTCCCACCGCTTCATATCAAATTAGGTTTAATGAAACAATTTGTTAAAACTTTGGACAAATCTGGCAATGGCTTCATTCCCCGGATTGAGCATGGAGAAGCTGAAAGCTGAGATTTTTGACGGTCCTCTGATTCGGAAACTCATCAACGATCGAAATCACCTTGAAGCTTCTTCATGGAACAGTTTTGTTTCAGTTGTCAGGAACTTCTTAGGTGATAACAGCAGAGAATTACAAAGAACTGGTGTACGATATGCTAGCTAACTTCAGAAACAGTGGAACAAATATGAGCATCAAAGTACATTACCTGCACAGTCATTTAGACAAATTTCCAGGTAACCTTGGGGACTTCAGTGAGGAACAAGACGAGAGGTTCCATCAGGATATGAGGGTGATGGAGGAGAGATATCAAGGAAGATAAGACATACATATGATGGCTGACTACTGTTGGAGCCTCCAGCGCAATTGCACCAACGACACATACAAAAGGAAGTCGAGCAAACAGCGATTTGCTAATGAATTACCATAGACAATTAACATATTAATTAATTAATTTATTAGACATAATTATTTTTTCAAATGAAAATGTTTTCTTCTATAACACTATTACACATACTTTTGAACAAATTTCTGCATGGCTATTAACAGTTTCACTACTATTTGTTAGTATACTATTATACTTCATGCAATTCTTGACAAATTCCAAACACGGTGCATATATTATTTAATTAATTTTAATTATCTCGTAAAATAGAGCCATTCTAGCAAAAGCACTTACATATTCTAAATCAGCAATAGTTGACTTTGTATAAAATGATTCAATTATTACTGGCAATGAATTCACTGTTTAACAGTGTCAGTAAATGGGTTGGACTCTTTAACCCGATCTGAGTGCAGTAGATTGCGTGTTGAAATCATAACAAGACCTACATCTTGATACCATATAATGATGACGAAAGAAAAACCCAACACAAACTGTTTCATTGGTGTATCATGACATATAAACTCATATGTTTTATTGGTGCATATTTACTCATATGTTACATTGTTGTATCATGGCATATAAACTCATGTTTCATTGGTGTATCATGACATATAAACTCATATGTTTTATTGGTGTAACTTGATATATAAACCCATATGTTTCATAGGTGTATCATGGAATATAAACTCATATGTACAGGGACTTATCAGATCTGTAGCACCAAACTTGGCCTCGGGTACCATTATCACCGTTGCAATAAAACATTTTTAAAAAATAATAAAGTAAAAAAAAATGCATGTTTTATACAAATGTCGGCCAAGCGACTTGGGCATAAAATAAAAACAAAAGTGGCGGCCCCAAGAATTGGGCGGCCCTTGAAATAGGGCGGCATGTGCACTGTTAGCACAAGTCTAAGGATGCCCTGCCATTTAGTACTAGACTTAATGTGCATTACTACTAGACTGCTGCCTTGGTCTGCCTAGCCATAAGAACGACCTTGTGTGCGGGCCGGCTCATCAGATCTAACGGCAGGCCCCGTGGCCTCAACTCTAGACTGGCACCGCAGATCACAACTTTATACAATTTTGTGTGTGTGTGTCTTTATTATTGATGCCCAATCATTTCTCCCAACCACCCTCCACCCCACCCCCGAGAGTGGGAAAACAGAACACAACTTTTTATCCTTTTGTGGTTCTATGTTTATTTTTGTTGCCCAATAATTTCTTCCACCCCCCCACACAGCCCCGTAGCCAGGGGGGGGCACTGGGGGGTATGCCCGCCCCCCCCCCCCCGCTAGGTGTGGAGTGCCTCTCCCCCGCTTAAAAAAAGATTAAAAAGAGGAAAAAAAAAAAGAAAAAGTATAGGTGCCCCCTTGCTGAATATTGGTGCCTCCCTGCTTACTTTGACCTGGCTACGGGCCTGCCCCCACACCCCCTTCAACGCTCCTCTTGCAGGATCAAACAGCCCATAGGATCTCACTTGGACTGCGGGCCATGGTTTGTCCATGTCTGTTAACTTCAAAAAAATATATCTCCTTAAATGTTGCTGGTTTCTATTTTCTTGCAAATATTACAGGAATATTATAAACAAAGGCGCCGGTGGATCCTGTCAGATATGGCCAACGCCATTTTGGTCGTTCAGAATCTGGCCCGTCTGGTGAGAAACAATGAGTGTTTCAGCACGATGTACGTCATCTATCTGGTCAACATGTTCCTGAACAACGTCATCACACCAGGGACGGCCATAGTCATGATCACCGCAGGTGAGGGTCATTCATTGGTCGGGCTGAAATGTGTTTGATTAAAAATATGATTGAGAATATGTTTGATTGAGAATATGCTTGGCTGAGTATATGTTTAATTAAGAATATTTTTGATTGACAGATTATTTGATAGAATATGATTGATTGAGATTATATTTGATTGTGAATATGTATGATTGAGAATATGTTAAATTAATTATAGTTTTATTCAATAATACTGTTGGCTTTTAAAAAAAAAAAACACCAACTAAGAATGGCTACGTAAATAATGAATATCTAATATACAGCTAATTATACAAAGAAGAAAATTAACATAACAAATAGATTCATGCTATACGTACTTCTTCAGGTCTGGAACTGGTGTTTGAGATTCCATACGTTTATACAACTATACCCATGACCCTCGTCGTCTATCTGTACGCTTTCATATGCACGTGCACGAGTGCTCGGACACAAGGCCTGCTGACCAGTGTCCTCATGGTCTTGATGGGCAGCATGTTCTCTTCGGTGGCCATCTACGGATCTTATAAAATAACGGCAGGGATAGTGGCAGGTAGGTCTATTGAAATACTGGGGGGGGGGGGGTGGGGGTGAGATTGTTAAACAGTAAATCTTGGACTGCTAACAGCAAATCTTGGACTGCCAACAGCAAATCTTGGACTGCCAAAAGCAAATCTTGGACTGCCAACAGCAAATCTTGGACTGCCAACAGCAAATCTTGGATTTCCTACAGCAAATCTTTGACAGCAAACAGCAAATCTTGGACTGCCAAAAGCAAATCTTGGACTGCCAACAGTAAATCTTGGATTTCCTACAGCAAATCTTGGACAGCAAACAGCAAATCTTGGACTACCAAAAGCAAATATTGGACTGCCAACAGCAAATCTTGGATTTCCTACAGCAAATCTTGGACAGCAAACAGCAAATCTTGGACAGCAAACAGCAAATCTCGGATTTCCTACAGCAAATCTTGGACAGCAAACAGCAAATCTTGAACTGCCAACAGCAAATTTTGGACTGCCAACAGCAAATCTTGGAATGCCAACAGCAAATCTTTGACTGCCAACAGCTAATCTTAGACTGCCGACAGCAAATATTGGACTGCCAACAACAACAGCCATTTTTTTGGTAGTTCGTTTATTCAACGGGGTCCCATAGAGCAGAGAGCCCTTTACATGTTTCAGAATTGCACCCTATTTCGGCCTTCTTGATTGTTTAAATTATTTATTAGGAATAAAACAGTTGGGAAAATGGTGTGTGAACTAAGGGGACTAACTCTGACAATGAGGCATAAATATTCCCCTTCACTCCATAAATTAACCCTACTTAGTTCGAAAAAAAAAAATAAATGAAAATAAATTCCGGAAGCGACGGTGTCTCGTTGGCTTCCTCCCCAAAAGCTGCAGCCCTGTAGGCCTATATTTGAGATAAACTGTGTTAAATTATCAAGTTTTATCCATTACACAATCTTTCCCTTAACAAAGAATTTTTTTATATATATATTTATAAGAGACATTTGTTGTCTGTCTGTCTGTCTGTCTGTCTGTTCCCTTATAACTCAAGATCCAGATAACCAAATAATGTGAAATTTGTTACACATACACATAATTACATGAGGAAGGTTATAGGACAGGTTTCGTTTCATCTAGATGTGTAGTTTAATTGTAATTAATTTTTTTTTTATTTTAGTATTTTACTATATTAAAGTAATCTCGACGGCGCCATAAATAAAATTCCTCTGTGACGTCATTTCCCGAATAGAACTTGCGCGCATAACCTATTAAAAATTGGCCGTGACTCAAATTTGGCCGACTATGTGTGGGTTCAAATCCCGACAGTGAAATTTTTTTTTTTTTTTTTTTCAATTTTTTTTGTTTCAATTTTTTTTATCAGAATAATCTCTATACTTATAAGAGGCATTTGTTGTCTGTCTGTCTGTCTGTCTGTCTGTTCCCAGAGAGAGAGAGGAAGGGAGAGAGAGATAAAGAGACAGAGGGAGGCAGGTGGGGAGAGAGAGGAAAGGAGGGTAGGAGGGAGGGAGGGGGAGAGAGGGAGGGAGGGGGATGGAAAGGGGAGGAGAAGGAGGGGAAGAGAGGGAGATGGGAGAGGGAGGGAGAGAGAGGGAGAGGGAAGGAGAGAGAAAAGGGAGGGAAGGAAAGAGAAAGGAACAAAGGGAGAGAGGGGGTAGGGATGGAGATAGAGGGGAGGGAGGGAGAGAGAGGATGGGAGAGAGGGAGGGAGAGATAAAGAGTGAGGGGGCAGGGAGAGAGAGAGAGGGAATGAAGGAGGGAGGAAGGGGGAGAGAGGGGGAGGGAGAGAGAGGTGGAGAGGGGAGGGAGGGGAAAGGAGGGAGGGAGAGAGGGATTAGGGAGGGAGAGAGAGGAAGGGAAGGAGAGAGGGAGAGAGGATGGGAGTAATGTGAGGAAGAGATAAAGAAAGAGAGGGGGCAGGGAGGGAGAGAGAGGGAAGGAGGAAGGGGGAGATCGGGAGGGAGGGGGGGTGGACAGGGGGAGAGAAGGAGGGGGAGAGGGGAGAGAGGGAGATGGGAGAGGGAGGGAGGGAGAGAGATCGGAGAGAGAGGGAGGGAGAAAGGAAGCGGAGGGAAAGGGAGAGAGTGGGGTAAAGAGGGAGAGGGAGGGAGAGAGGGGGGAGGGAGAAAACAGAAGGTAAACAGAAAACCTTATTTTAAACCCGGGCAAAGCCGGGTACTTGCAACTAGTTTATATATATATATATATATATATATATATATATATATATATATATATACTTATAAGACGCATTAGTTGTCTGTCTGTCTGTCTGTTCCCTTATAACTCAAGATCCAGAAAACCGAAAAACGTGAAATTTGTTACACATACACATAATTACATGGGGAAGGTTATAGGACAGGTTTCGTTTCATCTCGATGGGTAGTTTAATTGTAATTAATTATTTTTATTTTAGTATTTTACTATATTAAAGTAATCTCGACGGCGCCATAGATAAAATTCCTCTGTGACGTCATTTCCCTATGACACATTTTTAAAAGAGGGGTAACTCCCGGAAACTCCCATTGTAAACATGATGAAATCAATAGTCATATCTATTTACCTATCGTTTTATGTATTCGGAAGATTAAAATTAAAGGTGCACTTTAATAAACCGAAATACGTTAATTAAAATGTTTCTGTGACATTATTAACATTATTAATACAATCTCAATGCGTAGTTTAATTGTAATTAATTATTTTAGTATTTTACTATATTAAAGTATCCACGGTATGGGATCGCCTTCACTATAAATAAAAATCGCGCACCAAGTGAATGTGTAATTGAACGGACGGTGAAGAAAGGGCTAGGGACGGGAAAAAAAAAATATTGTTGTTGTTTTTTTTTCATGCTGCAAGTACCCGACTTTGCCCGGGATTAAAATAAGGTTTTCTGTTTATTTAAGAAGCGTAATTTGACGTTTAATTGTACAGAGAGAGGGAGGGGGGGAGAGAGATAAAGAGAGGGGGCAGGGAGGGAGAGGGAAGGAGGGGGCAGAGATGGGGGAGAAGAAGGGAGGGAGGGAGAGAGGTGGTAGGGAGGGAGATTAATGGGGAGGGAGGGAGAGGGAGGGAGGGAGAGAGAAAGGGAAGGAGGGAAGGAGAAAGGAAGGGAGGGAGTAGGAGGGGGAGATAGAGGGGAGGGAGTGAGAGAACCGTTCTTAGGTCTATCTAGTATTGCATGAACACATTTAGACAGAACCGTTCTTAGGTCTTTTGGGGTGAGGGGAAGGGGCGGGGCTTATGCAAATATTAAATGACCTTTGAGCTTCATGGAATCTCGGCTTCAACTCGATCCCCCCCCCAGGCCTACTAACAGAGCCGCCTCTACTTTTATGTGTGTTTGTGGGGGAAATAGGCTAAGAAAAGTTGCATTTAGGGTGTTAGGCAAAACTAACTATGGACCCAAGGTAAAGTTACATTAATAAGCGACCTAGGCGAAAACGCCGCCAAAGCTGCCCCATGCAAATCTTAGGTCATTAAGAATATTTCACATCAGGTGCCTCTTTGTAAGCCTCCAAATGTTAAGTCACATTGATCATTTTGTCCCAAAGGAGGCCCACATGGTTTGCTTTGTCTATAAGAACTGCCCTGCTAATATACTGATGTCCCTAAAGTTTAGATCATCGTGTTATTTTTTTTGGGAAACATGATTAAGTCTTTAAAAATTTCATTGGCAGTCACTTAAGCAATTACCCAATGAGTCACCCATCAATCAACAATCAGCTATCCAATCAGTCACCCAATCAGTCACATAACCAGTCACCCTTCAGTCATCCGATCAGTCACCCGATCAGTCACCTAATCGGTCAAACAAAAATATTCACCTAGGGTTTTGATCATCAGCGATTAGATTTTTTTATATTGAATTCGTGCAACACTTATACATGAAAAAAAATGAATTTCCCCATTTAAAAAAAAATTATTTTACCTTCTTTCTCATTTCGTGAATCATTGAACATCACGATTGTTAGGTTGATCATGCAAAAAGGAAATGTCGATTCTTGAGAAGTCAGTAAATCTCATTTTAAAGACGGGCAAATCAGACATTGTAAAGGGGAGCTAATTGTATAACAGGTCATTTTGTAAATATCTCACTCTCAGTCATTTAGCTACATTGGAAGTGTCCGACAGCATTAAAACGCATCAAAAAATAATTTAATGAATAATTTGTAAACATTGACAATCAAAGGAAACACGTTCATCTGTCTAAAAGTAGAAAACATTTTGGGATATTCCGAAATAATTTTTTTTTTCCAAGAAGAAATAGCCCCCCCCCCCTCCCAGTGCTTCTTTCTATTCGCCGATCTATTTTCTGATGAATCTAAATTATTCCATCTTGAAGATATCCGTAAAGTTTGAAGCAGCTCAACATCGGACTATATACATACACATACACACACACACACACACACACACACATACACACACATATATAAATATTCTGTGGGCTGAAGTAATCAGGAAATATTTCCAAGGAGAAGACACGATTGCAGCGAAGATAGCCAAATTAGAAAATAAATACAAGAAATGAAAAGAAAACTTAAAATGATGGCATTTTGTTTATTCGTATCCGTATGTTTCCTTTTTTAAAAAAGTTTGTCATCTCTTATCAGTCAGGTCATTATTAACATTATTAATACAATCTCAATGCGTAGTTTCATTGTAATTAATTATTTTAGTATTTTACTATATTAAAGTATCCACGGTATGGGATCGCCTTCACTATAAATAAAAATCGCGCACCAAGTGAATGTGTAATTGAACGGACGGTGAAGAAAGGGCTAGGGACGGGAAAAAAAAAATATTGTTGTTGTTTTTTTTTCATGCTGCAAGTACCCGACTTTGCCCGGGATTAAAATAAGGTTTTCTGTTTATTTAAGAAGCGTAATTTGACGTTTAATTGTACAGAGAGAGGGGAGGGGGGAGAGAGATAAAGAGAGGGGGCAGGGAGGGAGAGGGAAGGAGGGGGGCAGAGATGGGGAGAGAAGAAGGGAGGGAGGGAGAGAGGTGGTAGGGAGGGAGATTAATGGGGGAGGGAGGGAGAGGGAGGGAGGGAGAGAGAAAGGGAAGGAGAAAGGAAGGGAGGGAGTAGGAGGGGGAGATAGAGGGGAGGGAGTGAGAGAAAGGGGAGGGAAGGAGAGAGGATGGGAGGGAGTGAGAGATAAAGAGAGAGAGGGGGCAGGGAGGGAGAGAGGGGGGGAGGAAGAAGGGAGGGAAGGTGGAGAGAGGGGGACGGGGGTGAGAGAAGGAGGGAGGGATATAGGGAGAGAGAGGGAGAGAGAAAAAGGGAGAGAGAGACGGGGCAGGGAGAGAGAGGAAAGGAGGGTAGGAGGGAGGGGAGAGAGGGAGGGAGGGGGTGGACAGGGGGAGAGTGGGAGAGGGAGCAGGGGGAGAGGGAGAGAGAAAAGAAGGGAGGGAGTAGGGAGGGAGATAGAGGGGAGGGAGGGAAAGAGAGGGTGGGAGAGAGGGAGAGAGAGAAAGAGTGAGGGGGCAGGGAGTGAGGGAGAAAGGAGGGAGGGAGGGGGTAGGGAGGGAGAGAGGTGGGAGGATGAAGGGAGGAAGGTGGGGAGACGGGGGACGGGAGTGAGAGAGGATTGGAGAAATGGGAGGGAGTGAGAGATAAAGAGAGAGAGGGGACAGGGAGGGAGAGAGGGGGGATGAGGAAGGGAGGAAGGTGGAGAGACGGGGGACGGGAGTGAGAGAAGGAGGGAGGGAGATAGGAAGAGAGAGGGAGATGGGAGAGTTAGAGAGGGAAGGAGAGGGAGGGAGGGAGAAAGGGAGGGAGGGAATGAGAAAGGGAGAGAGGGTAAGGAGGGAGAGGGAGGGGGAAGGAGAGAGGGGGAGGGAGAAAACAAAAGGTAAACAGAAAACCTTATTTTAAACCCGGGCAAAGCCGGGTACTTGCAACTAGTATACTTATAAGACGCATTTGTTGTCTGTCTGTCTCTCTGTCTGTCTGTTCCCTTATAACTCAAGATCCAGATAACCAAATAATGTGAAATTTGTTACACATACACGTAATTACATGGGGAAGATTATAGGACAGGTTTCGTTTCATATCGATGGGTAGTTTAATTGTAATTAATTTTTTTTTTAGTATTTTACTATATTAAAGTAATCTCGACGGCGCCATAAATAAAATTCCTCTGTGACGTCATTTCCCTATGATCGAATAGAACTTGTGCGCTGGTGCTGTATTGTGCCTTTGTGATGCAAAGAATTGTTGATGTTTTTTCATGCTCTCTGATGTGTACAGTTTGAGGAAGGTTAAGGAATGAAGAAGGATTTTAGAAGAAGTGTGAAACCATAATAATAAGTATATATATATATATATATATATATATATATATATATATATACAGAGAGAGAGAGAGAGAGGGGGGGGAGGGAGAGAGAGATAAAGAGAGAGAGATAAAGAGAGAGAGAGAGAAAGGGGGCAGGGGGAAAGAGAGGAAAGGAGGGTAAGAGGGGAGGGGCGGGAGGGGGAGAGAGGAGGGAAGGGGTGGACAGGGGGGAGAAAAGGAGGGGGAGAGTGAGTAGGGGGAGAGGGAGCAGGGGGAGAGGGAGAGAGAAAGGAAGGGAGGGAGAGAGGGGGTAGGGAGGGAGAGAGAGGGGAGGGAGGGAGAGAGGGAGGGAGAGAGATAAAAAGTGAGGGGGGCAGGGAGTGAGAGAGAGGGAATGAGGGAGGGAGGAAGGGAGAGAGTGGGGGAGGAAGAGAGAGAGGTGGAAAGGGGAGGGAGGGAGAAAGGAGGGAGAGAGGGGTTAGGGAGGGAGAGAGAGGGGAGGGAAAGAGAGAGGGAGGAGAGGATGTGAGAAATGGGAGGAAGAGATAAAGAGAAGGAGGGGGCAGGGAGGGAGAGAGAGGGAAGGAGGAGGGAGGAGGATGGACGGGGAGAAAAGGAGGGGGAGAGGGGAGAGAGGGAGATGGGAGAGGGACGGAGAGAGATTTGAGAGAGGGAGGAGGGAGAAAGGGAGGGAGGGAAAGGGAGAGAGGGTGAGGGAGGGAGAGAGAGAGGAAGGGAGAGAGGTTGTAGGGAGAAAACAGAAGGTAAACAGAAAACCTTATTTTAAACCCGGCCAAAGCCGGGTACTTGCAACTAGTCTATACTTATAAGACGCATTTGTTGTCTGTCTGTCTGTCTGTCTGTTCCCTTATAACTCAAGATCCAGACAAACAAATAACGTGAAATTCGTTACACATACACATAATTACATGGGGAAAATTATAGGACAGGTTTCGTTTCATCTCGATGGGTAGTTTAATTGTAATTAATTTTTTTTTATTTTAGTATTTTACTATATTAAAGTAATCTCGACGGCGCCATAAATAAAATTCCTCTGTGACGTCATTTCCCTATAATCGAATAGAACTTGCGCGCTGGTGCTGTATTGTGCCTTTGTGATGCAAAGAATTATTGATGTTTTTTCATGCTCTCTGATGTGTACAGTTTGAGGAAGGTAAAGGAATGAAGAAGGATTTTAGAAGAAGTGTGAAACCATAATAATAAGTATATATATATATATATATATATATATATATATATATATATATATATATAGAGAGAGAGAGAGAGAGAGAGAGAGAGGGGGGGAGGGAGAGAGAGATAAAGAGAGGGAGAGATAAAGAGAGAGAGAGAGGGGGGCAGGGGGGAGAGAGAGGAAAGGAGGGTAGGAGGGAGGGCGGGAGGGGGAGGGAGCAGGGAGGGGGTGGACAGGTGGGAGAAAAGGAGGGGGAGAGAGGGAGATGGGTGAGGGAGTAGTGGGAGAGGGAGCAGGGATAAAGAGTGAGGGGGTAGGGAGGGAGAGAGAGGGAATGAGGGAGGGAGGAAGGGGAGAGAGGGGTAGGGAGAGAGAGGTGGAAAGGGGAGGGAGGGAGAAAGGAGGGAGAGTAGGGTTAGGGAGGGAGAGAGAGGGGAGGGAAAGAGAGAGGGAGGAGAGGATGTGAGAAATGGGAGGAAGAGATAAAGAGAAGGAGGGGGCAGGGAGGGAGAGAGAGGGAAGGAGGATGGACGGGGGAGAGAAGGAGGGGGAGAGGGGAGAGAGGGTGATGGGAGAGGGACGGAGAGAGATGGGAGAGAGGGAGGGAGAGGGAGGGAGAGGGAGGGAGGGTGGGAGAGAGAGAGGAAGGGAGAGAGGGGGTAGGGAGAAAACAGAAGGTAAACAGAAAACCTTATTTTAAACCCGGGCAAAGCCGGGTACTTGCAACTAGTATAATTATAAGACGCATTTGTTGTCTGTCTGTCTGTCTGTTCCCTTATAACTCAAGATCCAGACTACCAAAAAACGTGAAACTTGGTACACGTACACATAATTACATGGGGAAGGTTATAGGACATGTTTCGTTTCATCTCAATGGGTAGTTTAAATGTAATTAATTATTTTAGTACTTTAAAATATTATCGATAATAGGAACGCCATGTCATTTTCCGATGATACATTTTTAATTTCCTGGTGATACATTTTTAAAAGAGGGGTAACTTCCGGAAACTCCAATTGTAAACATGGTGAAATTAATAGTCGTATCTATTTACCTATCGTTTTATGTATTCAGAAGATTAAAATTAAAAGTGCACTTTAATAAACCGAAATACGTTAATTAAAATGTTTCTGTGACATCATTAACATTATTAATACAATCTCAATGGGTAGTTTAATTGTAATTAATATTTTTAATATTTTACTATATTAAAGTATTCACGGTATGGGATCGCCTTCACTATAAATAAAAATCCTCTGTGACGTCATTTCCCGATGATGATATCAATGCACAGGGAATTCCCTGTATTCGCGCACCAAGTGAACGTGTAATTGAACGGACGGGTTAGGGATGGAAAAAAAAATAAAATATTGTTGTTGTTTTTTTTTTTCATGCTGAAAGGACCCGGCTTTGCCCGGGTTTAAAATAAGGTTTTCTGTTTATTTAAGAAGCGTAATTTGACGTTTAATTGTACAGAGAGAGAGAGGGGGAAGAGAGATAAAGAGAGAGGGGCAGGGAGGGAGAGGGAAGGATGGAGGAAGGGGAGGGAGAGATAAAGAGAGAGGGGGGCAGGGAGGGACAGGGGAAGGAGGGACAGGGGAGGAAGGGGAGGAGGAGAGAAGGAGGAAGGGAGGGAGAGATGTGGTAGGGAGGGAGATAAAGGGGAGGGAGGGAGAGGGAGAGAGAAAGGGAGGGAAGGAAAGAGAAAGGAAGGGAGGGAGATAGAGAGGAGGGAGAGAGATAAAAAAAAGAGGGAGGGAGAGAGAGATAAAGAGAGAGGGGGCAGGGAGGGAGAGAGGGGGAGGAGGAAGGTGGAGAGATAGGGACGGGGGTGAGAGAAGGAGGGAGGGAGGTAGGGAGGGAGATGGGAGAGTTATGGAGGGAAGGAGAGGGAGAAAGGGAGAGAGGGGGTAAGGAGGGAGAGAGGGGGGGAGGGAGAGAGGGGGTAGGGAGAAAACAAAAGGTAAACAGAAAACCTTATTTTAAACCCGGGCAAAGCCGGGTACTTGCAACTAGTATATATATATATATATATATATATATATATATATATATATATATATATATATAAATTAAGAAAAATCTGGCTATTAAGTCAACATAAATAACGTTAACTTAAAAATCAATAGGCGACCTGACAACATGAGATCGATAGTTTCACTAGTCTACTGCGGAATTATTGCAACTTAATGTTAGTTTCATTGCAACTTTCCTTCCTGGCAAGTAAAGATAAATGTAAAAAAAAAAAATCAGGCATTTAAAAAACAACGTATTGATATCGCGGATGTGTTTTATTTTTTTGTCTTTTTTGTGAGGGATTTAATAAAGTTAATCAACAAACAACATTTCACTAGTAATAAATAACCTCATCAAACCAATGGTTTAATGTTTAAATATGCTTCAATAAATTACTTCATAAATCTTCATGGCATTTCTGTTAGCACTCAATTATCGTTTAAATCAATGTCAAGGCCACATTAGTTTATGTGTATATGCTAGATCCGTTTCTATTTAAAATGTGCTATTATTATTTCTATACATTCTGAATATAAGTTGGCAAGTATTATTCATTGTCCATTAATTATAACGTTTCATTTTTTGTAGTCATCATATTGCATATGCATAAAAAATTAACTTCTGTCATTAGTTTATATCCCTTTTATCTGCATTTTAAAAGTTTTTGCTTTTTAACACACCGTTATGTAAAGTGGAAAATAAACGAAGTATTGTATTTAGCCATGAGCATAATACTTTAATGTTTTTTCTTTGTTTGTCGGTACTTCGGCTGTCTGTTTCCATACTACAGCTGTCTGTTTCCATACTACAGCTGTCTGTGTCCATACTTCAGCTGTCTGTGTCCATACTACAGCTGTCTGTGTCCATACTACAGCTGTCTGTGTCCATACTACAGCTGTCTGTGTCCATACTTCAGCTGTCTGTGTCCATACTTCAGCTGTCTGTGTCCATACTACAGTTGTCTGTGTCCATACTTCAGCGTTCTAACTCAATGGTTTCCAAAATGTGGGTCGACAGCTGGTTTAAAGAGGGCCGTTGAAAATTGTCAATGAATCCCTGAGAATATATACAATAAATTGCAGATTTCCTTTTTTTTCTTTTTTATCTCTTTTTCATTCTTAACATGTTGGTCACCAACAAAACTGCACTAGTGTATTTGTTGGTCGTAAGTATCTCAAGTCCGAAAAACTATAAAATCACTGTAGTCTAACTCAGTGGTCGGCAAACTTATCAGTCAAAGAGCCAAATATGAACATTACAGCAATTTAAAAAAAAATTGGGAGTCAAATCTGCTTGTTTTATTACACTAAATAAGTAGTACACTAAATAAGTTGTATACTAAATAAAACTAAATGCCAGAGACGCACTTTAGGAGCCAAAGAGCCACATGCGGCTCCGGAGCCGCACTTTGCCGACCACTGGTCTAACTAATAAGACATTTAGTAAACATGTCAGACATGTGTCTTTCAGAGATCAAGGCCGGTCAGTTTCACTTTCAGCAGCACTACGTCATCCTGCTGCTGACCCTCAGCCTGGTGTACGCCGCATTGATGCACCCGAGGGAGAGCTACCAGATCATCTATGGGTTCGCCTACCTCTTCATCTTCCCGGCCATGCACGTTCTCCTGCCCATCTACAGTATCGCCAACATCATTGACCAAAGCTGGGGGACTAGGGACTCGGTAAGACCAGCCTAGATATGTTTACTGTTTTAACTAAAGGGCCGTACATTGGATAAGACTACTGGGGCCAGGTCCGGCCTTGCGAATTGCGGGGCCCAATTTAACGGATGCTTGCGAGGCCCCCTCTTCTAATTTTTGTTCAAATCAACAACTATTATGATTAATTTAAAATGTAAATTGTGGGGCCCAATTTGGAGCAATCGGTCAAATGAGACCGGCTCTGACTGGGGCCCTTCTGATCACAAACAAACAAATTGCTAAGTCATTTTAAAACTTGTTATAGTACCCAGTACAGTTTTAAAATGTTAATTTCATTGGTTGAGGCGCAAACCCTGTAAAATAGTACACCCGGTTCCGATCGCCATTGATTTTAATTATTATATAATGCAAGCAGACCCGATCAATTTTTTGAAATAAGATTGGTTAGGAAACTTAGTTATAATAATATTAGATATAATATCTAATCTGTGGTTAGAGCTAAAGAAACAACGATATAATCAAGATATTTACACATCTGATTTTTTTTTTTTTTTTTGGATCTTGTTAAACTCTGTTATTGTGAAATAGTCTAATCTTTTTATAACGTTCAATTCATTTCTTATGTATTACATCTTTCTTTAATTTTCCATTCTCAAACTCTGTAAATCTGCCACATTTTTCCCCATGGCGTTAGGCATCATTAAATGTCAATTACTGACCATTTCTCTGACAGATTTTTTTTTCTCTTTTAATGGCGGATGCGTGGGTTAGGCGGGCGGGGGGGGGGGCACTGAAGAGGTGGTAAATAAACAAACCACTTAAAAACATTGATTAAAACAAAATCAACAACAGATCAGTAAGGTTATTCTACAACATAAAGACTGTTCAATGTGACCATTTAGAACCCTGGTAATGTCTTGCTTGTTAGTTATATTCGTGTGAGTGTGTGTGTGCTGGTTTGATTACAGCTCACAATAAAACAAAAACTAATGATCTTAGAGATATTAAGAAGAGATATAAAATTTAAAAACGCACAAATGTCTTTAATCTTGTTTTTGAAATATTTTAGTTTAGCGTGCGGTTTTCATGAGATTGATATATTCAATTTCAAACTTTCCGACGTTGATATCAAATATAGCCTCAATATTAAAGACAGTAGGCATACATCTTTTTGTTAACAATGAAAGAAAAATAGACTTCGTGGCTACACAAGTCTAGTAATCAAATGCCATTGTTTCCGTCTCTCCACACCCCCTTTCCCTCCCCCCCCCACCCCCACCTCAGCTGTTAGCTTGAGAAGTTTATGCAGGTAATAATGACCTGACTGATAAGAGATGACAAACTTTTTAAAAAAGGAAACATACGGATACGAATACACAAAATGCCATCATTTTAAGTTTTCTTTTCATTTCTTGCATTATTTTCTAATTTGGCTATCTTTGCTGCAATCGTGTCTTCTCCTTGGAAATATTTCCTGATTAGTTCAGCCCACAGAATATTTATATATGTGTGTGTATGTGTGTATGTGTATGTATATAGTCCGATGTTGAGCTGATTCAAACTTTACGGATATCTTCAAGATGGAATAATTTAGATTCATCAGAAAATAGATCGGCGAATAGAAAGAAGCACTAGGGCCTATTTCTTCTTGGGAAAAAAAAAATATTTCGGAATACATGTATCTCAAAATGTTTTCTACTTTTAGACAGATGAACACGTTTCCTTTGATTGTCAATAGATTTCATTTCCGTCAAAATTTCATTTGGTACTTTCAAAATGTTTACAAATTATTCATAAAATTATTTTTTTTGCTGCGTTTTAATGCTGTCGGACACTTCCAATGTAGCTAAATGACTGAGAGTGAGATATTTACAGAATGACTTGTTATACAATTAGCTCCCCTTTACAATGTCTGATTTGCCCGTCTTAAAAATGAGATTTACTGACTTCTCAAGAATCGACATTTCCTTTTTGCATGATCAACGTAAAAATGGTGATGTTCAATGATTCACGAAATGAGAAAGAAGGTAAAATAATTTTTTTTAAATGAGGAAATTCATTTTTTTCCATGTATAAGTGTTGCACGAATTCAATATAAAAAATCTAATCGCCGATTATCAAAACCCTAGGTGAATATTTTTGTTTGACTGATTAGGTGACTGATCGGGTGACTGAAGGGTGACTGGTTATATGACTGATTGGGTGACTGATTGGATGACTGATTGTTGATTTATGGGTGACTCATTGGGTAATTGCTTAGGTGACTGCCAGTGAAATTTTTAAAAACTTAATCATGTTTTGCAAAAAATTAACACGATGATGTAAACTTTAGGGACATCAGTATATTAGCAGGGCAGTTCTTATAGACAAAGCAAACCAGGTGGGCCTACTTTGGGACAAAATGACCAATGTGACTTAACATTAGGAGGCTTACAAAGAGGCACCTGATGTGCAATATTCTTAATGACCTAAGATTTGCATGGGGCAGCTTTGGCGGCGTTTTCGCCTAGGTCGCTTATTAATGTAACTTTACCTTGGGTCCATAGTTAGTTTTGCCTAACACCCTAAATGCAACTTTTCTTAGCCTATTTCCCCCACAAACACACATAAAAGTAGAGGCGGCTCTGTTAGTAGGCCTGGGGGGGGGATCGAGTTGAAGCCGAGATTCCATGAAGCTCAAAGGTCATTTAATATTTGCATAAGCCCCGCCCCTTCCCCTCACCCCAAAAGACCTAAGAACGGTTCTGTCTAAATGTGTTCATGCAATACTAGATAGACCTAAGAACGGTTCTGTCTAAATGTGTTCATGCAATACTAGATAGACCTAAGAACGGTTCTGTCTAAATGTGTTCATGCAATACTAGATAGACCTAAGAACGGTTCTGTCTAAATGTGTTCATGCAATACTAGATAGACCTAAGAACGGTTCTGTCTAAATGTGTTCATGCAATACTAGATAGACCTAAGAACGGTTCTGTCTAAATGTGTTCATGCAGTACTAGATAGACCTAAGAACGGTTCTGTCTAAATGTGTTCATGCAGTACTAGATAGACCTAAGAACGGTTCTGTCTAAATGTGTTCATGCAATACTAGATTGTAATAAATAAAATACATCCATACACTTAAGCATGTTAGAAGAATTTAGTTCAAATGCCTGCTATGTACTCGGTCCAAGGCCCTGGGTGTTATCAGATGATTATTTCGTTTATAACTTCTTTAATTAATCATCATAAAGAAATTTGTGAGATTCTTGCTGTCTTGTAATGACAGGTCAATGCATTTATTTACTGCTTGTCTTGACTTTTTTACACTACAGACAGAGGCGTAGCGAGGGGTGGGGGGCATGGCGACCTGCGCCCGGGGCATTTTACCTTTTGAATACCTTTTTAGCGCCCCCCCCCAATTCGAAAACCATATAATATTATATGTAAAATATACCATTTGGTGCCCCTGAACCTCGGCGCCCGGGGACATATGTACACCCCCCGCCCCCCCCCCCCAGCTACGCCTCTGGCTACAGATATATATGTATTCTGGTGATCTAACAGAGAAATAAACAAAAGTCAATTGAATTGGGATTGGAGGGGGGGGGCAGTGACGCTCAACCATTATTTGCTATATGGAACTGTGAGTTCCATTGGATGTGAGTTGAGTTTAAAAGATTTAAATGGGTGATATTATGTTATATTTGTTAATACTTCGATCGATAGCTGTCATTTAAGATGTGTGCAGTGTGGATCATCTTTACTTGTCTACCGACCATTGTATTTTCAGAATGAGGCAAAACTGCCCAAGATTTCTTGTCTGCCTAGTTTCAAGAGAATAAGAAAAAGGATGAAGAGTTCCAAATCCAAGGACGTGAATCCTGGTTGGTATAGAGATAAATTTAAAAAACAAAAAAGTCACCTATTCATTGCAAACCAATTTTAGTTTGCAGTGAATATTATCCCTCTCTAATACTTTCGTAAAACATTTGCGTAACATTGGTATTACTTTTCATTTTCCCGAAGGTTCTCACGACCATGAGATGGACACCCAGACTGAAATCCAAACCATCGTCTCCACACTGGTCAAAGACATGTCACAGGGCGATGAGCGGGCTAGGGAGGAGAACAAGTTCTGGGAGTCCCTGATCGCCACCCATCTCGGAATCGGGGTCAACAAGGGTCTGGAGAAAGCGGCGCTGGCAGACGGCCTGGGCAGGCTGAGGAATCGTTTGCTGGCCGGGTTCCTCTTCCTAAACGCCGTGTGGCTGGCCTTCTTGTCTTATTTTTACATGGGGTTAGACTCCCCGCTGTCCAGGCTGAATATATACGGTATAATCAGCGGCGCCCTGTATGGGTTCACATTGATTATTCAGATTTTGGGGTTGACTGCGGGCAGAATAGAGCAAGTGTTGAGAAAACTGGCCAAGTATGTGCATGGGGCTGATATGCCGGTTTGGGTGAACGAGAGAGAAGGATCCAGCAAGTAAAGGATCTTTGGGTATTTATTCATATACAGTAGACTCTCCACTATTTGGCTATCGGCGCCTGAGTAAAACAGCTATTGTATTTTTTTTTTGTTCTGAAATAAGATATTGAAATAGAAAAGGGTGTTTTAATGACAGGGGGATAGAAAAGATAAGAATTTAAAAACTCCTATCAGGGTTTCAGTTAGTCGCCTCCTGCTACTTTAAGCGCCTCCTGCTACTTTAAGCGCCTTCTGCTACTTTAAGCGCCCTCTGCTACTTTAAGCGGGATAATCAAAAGTCTGCTGTATATATACACTATTTTTTTTAACCAAAATTAAAAGTCTTAAAATGAAATGTTCTATTGATAAATGAGGCAAGTGAGAATTTATAATAATATGCTGTTTAGTCTGATTGTGAAAGATAAAGAAATGTTAACTGGAGAATGTGTACTAAGTGACTGAATTCAATGACATTATGTATACATAAACTATACTTTTAAATTCTACATATTAATACATGATATATAAATAAACATATACATGCATTTCATACTTATTTCATTTGCAATCTACAAACTTATTGTGCAGCGTCTGGACACATTGATATTTGAAATAAATAATTCAGTAAATATTGTGCATTTCTATTTATTTTATTGAAAGCCCTTTTATAAAAATAATTTGTGCATTTTGTTTTTCATAACACAAAAAAACAAATAAGAAAAAGAGAACAAAACCCAGCAGGCTTCTCATTAACTTAATACATGCACTTTGTACAGGTATTGTACAGATTAGGATAAAGTTACACCTTCATCTGCAGGCAATCATTTTACCTTGAGTTGATCTGGACACAAATATACATATATGCTTGGAAGATAATCCATTTTTAAACATAGGCAATGTGATGTACGACTCCCCCCCACCCCACCTCCCTTCCCCATTAACAAAGGGCCACCCTGGAAAGACATTTGTTTGTGTCGTCATTTGACATTACGTAGTGGGACGGATGGCCGAGTGGTGTAGATATTTGACTGTTGACCTGAGAGTCCTGGGTTCGATCTTCGGTGAGAACCATGGGAATTTTTCCAGGTGATATGTGTTTCAAAGTCGTCTTACAAGTCCACCCAGCTTTAAATGGGTACCTGACTTTAGTTGGAGAAGTAAAGGCGGCTAGGCGTAGTGCTAACCACACTATCCCTTCATATGCCGAGGTTATAGAAACAGATGAATTCTACACTTCATCTGCCCTGATGGCGTGTTAGGGCTAAGGGAACATTAGATTACATTTGACATTGAGTGCAGTTAGTAGATTCCACTGACATATTCCAGTCGACTTTGATGTCATATGATTGTAAATTATAAACATTCATGCAAATAAAATGTTCATGCATCCATACACAAATGTCAGGATTCTGGACATAAAATGTACATTCACCTAAGGTTCCCAACAAATACTAACAATTGCTTTAAATTAGGGCTATAAATAAATCAATGAAATATATGCAAATATAATATTTTAGAGGGACCTATTCAGCCCCGTAGCCAAGGGGTGGGCACTGGGCCCCCCCCCCCCCGCTTAAAAAGAAGAAAAAGAGGAAAAAATAAAGAAAAAGAAACTAAAATGAGAAGGTACCCCCTTGGTGGGTATTGGTGCCCCCCTGCTTACTTTGACCTAGCTACGGGCCTAGACCTATTGAGTGTTAGAAATGTAGCTTCGCTAATACTATTTTTTTATTCTGTAATGCCAAATTTCACAGTAAGTAAACTAAGCAAAAAAGATCAAATCTCATAGATATATATTTTAAAAGGTCAAAAATTGTTGTTTTTATTTACAGAGATCCTCTGTAATTTATTTTTCTGTTTCACTTTCATTGCTAAGAACCAACTTAAGGGCGACATTGAGCTATGCCCCTAATGTCCAAAATGTGAACATTGATGAAAAAATGGCAGCATGTGTTTCCTGTCTCTTTCAAATAGTTTCCCTTTTAGATACAGAAAATTATTATCTCTTAAAACATGTTAATCAAATCAGTTCAAGTATGTTTCATACATGCATATATAAAATTTTCAGTAATTAGTGAAGTCATTTTCTACTTCAGCCTTCTATTTAATTATATCAAATACAAAAAAAATTGACTAATAAACACTAACAGCCACAAAAATATTGTAACTAGGGTAAATAATTTAATGTATGTTTTATATGATAATTTCCATTTTAGTAAAAATATTTTATTTACACTTTATATTTCTGTATCAACTTGATTTCCACTAGTTTGATAACAATCTATCATAACTCATAAAAAAATACTAAAAACTTATGTATATTTGTAACAGATTTTGTAAAAACAAATAGCAATAAATAGCCAATGGTATGTTATGATAAATATGTTATATAGTGGCAGCTGTACAGTTTAACTAATATACTTTACATCATAAACTAATCAGTTGAAAATTGTACAATTTTAAAAATCCATTAAAAAATAACGCAACATAAAAACTGTACTGTAAAGACTTTTTTTTTTTTTTTGCAGATTTAAAGTTATGTGGCTTTTGGTAGCAAAAAAATTTACAAGACAATAATTACAGAATTTCAAAAAACACATTAAATTTTAATGATAATAAAGAAAAACACAACGATTATTGTATTGCTAGTGTGGTCCACAGTACTATTTAGATAGAAATGATCCTTGTCGTTTATATACATTTCATTGATATTGAATTTTAGAAATATGACTTGTAATTGAAAGTAAATAAAAATGAATAAGAATTTCCAAAAAACAGTTAAAAAATGTTATAATTTGAAAATAAAAGCTTATTATTTAAATAGTACAACAAAATTGTACTTTTATACTGTATTAAAAAAAAAATAAGTAAGGGGAGAGAGCCTAATTCTTTTAAAAAATATGTGTGAATTATCTTGCCCAATTCCATGTCATGCAATATTTTCATTATTGATGAGTTATTTTATAATTTACATTATGACTCTTAGGGTCACATTGTTAAGCAATCTACTTTCTTAAAATGTCTGACATTTTTATGCAATTTTTTTTTAAGTTTTGTAATAAAAAAAAATTTAGGAATGTATCCCCTATCTTACATGGTACAAAAAGAATTTTTAATTTATGCTGTATTTTTGTGAAATGCATTCCTCACATAAAAAAGGCCATCAAGTACATTTACAATATGCTCGTTTACAATTTCAATGTAAAAAAAAATATATTCTAAAAGTAAAACTTAATAACAGGAAATGATATACATATGTATTTATAAATATTACTAAATAAATATAATTAAATAAATCACAGATATTTCTGTGAATAATTTAAAGAACTGTTAAATGTTTTTTTTACAATTAGACTTATTGCACTTCTAAAGTATATTATATACACTTAGCCTTATGTGAATGAATAATTTTAAACATGCAGATATTAAAGAAGAGACCTAAATAAATTGAATAAAATAAATTATTTAAAAGTAACACAGCATCTTTTAATATTTAAATATCTTGAACCAAAGGTACGAATATTAAAATAAGTTATTCATTAGATCAATATATAAATTAATGATCTCGTTCTTCTGGAGTTCTGTAAGGGATATTCAAAGCTTCAAATACAGATTCTTCAGTCGGTGTGGGTACTACAGTGCCTTCGTAGATTTTTTCTTTACCCTAAGAAGAAATAAACAAAGTTTTGAAAAAAAAGGATATTAAATTATGACTGAAGCCTTTTTTAATAACATTACAAAGTAAGTTAGTGTAAAAACATTATCTACCTTTCTGACAACACCAATTTTTAGTGCATGTTCATTCAGAGACATATTCTGTGTTTTACATAAGTGTCGCAGAGACCTGTTGAAATGTGCAGAACCAGTAAAGTAGACCAATGCACAGCCATATTCTCGGTATGGAACCACAATTATATCCAGCCTTCGATGCTGATTTAAAAAAAAAAAAATATGCTTTACACTCAACACTTTTTTCAAAACTAATAAACAAAATAAAAAAAAATATATGTTTTTTTTAAATCAAGATGATTTTTTTAAAATACAAGTTTTATTAGCTATACATTATAAATTATCATTCAAATTAATATGAAATGAGACAGCTATACAAATGAGTTTGAATTGGAAAAGAATATAAATTGTTTGTTACAGCTAAAAATTGTATTAAAAAAATGAAGACATGAAATACAATAATATCAAGATTTGATGGATGTAGTAATCCTACCTTTCTATTTGGGTCTTGAAGTTTACACACTCCTAGATATTTTTTCTGATTACCAGATTCTTCAACAGATACCAGATCATCAGTCAAAAAACCTGAAAAACCAAATCATCACATATTTTGTTATAGAATTATGACTCGGATAATTTCAATTAAATGACTAATTCATTAAGGCTTTTATGAGTTTCTTATCCTATTTATGTTGTCATCTAGGTAATAACTTTTGTACCTGATTCTTTCAATTTACTGATAAGCTTTAAAAAAATTCCTTTATGAGATTTTCCATCAGGGTGCGTAATTAGCACATCTACATCTCCACAAGTGGCTTTGCCACGGCGATATGAGCCACATGCCTGGGCAATAATACCTTCCTGAATACTTTCAGCTGCCTGTTTTACCTACAAGGAAGAAATACATTTAAGTTTGTTTATATATTTTTTTTTAATCTTAAGCAAAAAGGGTTTAATCTATTTGTTTATTTATTTAAAAAAACTAATGAGAAATATTTTCTGAAATTATGTGTCAACAAAACTAGACAAGTAAACCACAGATAATTTCAGCAGTGATCATATATTCAAAGAATAATACTTACCACTTGCTCTATTTCACCAGCCTCTTCTCTAGGCATTCTGTCTAAAAGGTCACCATACAGACGAACGCCAACTTTTTGCTGAGATGTTAAATTTGCTTTAGTTTTCAAGTCTTCTATGTTGCGCAAGCCCTATAGGTTAGAATTAAACAATTATGTTAATTGCTTATAATACAATACAAGAAGATATCATCAAAACTAAAAAGATGTACATATTATGTAAAGATATTAAGATGAACCTGCTGATACCAGGCCATGGCTGTTTGTGGTCCAGCTCCCCAAACATTAGTGAATAGCTGTAAAACACGTGTCATTTCACAGGATTCAAATTCCTTAAGTTTCCGGAGCTCCCCACTTTGAGCTATTTCCCAAATTTTGTCAGCTAACCGCCTACCGATTCCAGGAAGAGATTTAGCTTCCTGCCAAAATCAGAAATAATGTACAGAAAAAAAAGTAAATTCTTAAAATATATATAATGCAAAGATGAACAAAACAATAAAAAAAAATTTGATTTACTGCAAGATGATAAAAGAATAAAACATTTATCTTATTTTTAGCAATACAAACTAAATAACTATTAAAAAAATGCTTTGCTACCAAATTATTGTTACATTATTCTATGTAATAAAGTGTATTTATACCTCCCAAGAAGTAATTGGTTTAGGATAGTTTCTTAATCCTTTAATAGCTTTTTGGTACCCAAAGGCTCTCCATTTGTCATTAGTGCTTTCATACATTTTAGACATTTCCTGTTTACAAAAAATTTTTTTTAAAAATGTGTGTTTAAGATTTGCATAATACCTTTAGAATGGTAGATTTTATGCGATAACTAACTTTAAGTTTGGAAGAAAATTTAAAGTAAAAAATAAGTAATACAAAAGGCTATTTAAAGTGCACTCATAACTTTGATTACTATGTAAATTCATTTATAGTTTTATTATTACGTATATTTCTTATCCAGTACTTGATAATTAAAAATTATTTAAAATAATTATTTTACCTCTAAAGTATCTGTTATATTTTTATTCAAGTTGACCTTTGGGTTCTTTGATGATTGAGCACAAAGCCATTTTTCTGGCTAAAAATGAAGATGATGACAATAATGTTAATAATTATAAAATCAAAAGGTGAGAATGCAATGCTCACAAAGAATAATAGTCCTCAATAGTAAATAGTTAATATACACTATCTACCTTAACTTGAGAAGTGATTAATGAAACATAAGTAGACTTTGAGGACCACTCTCTTTCATTTTCCTCCTCACTTGATGAAAAATCATGATTCACAACTGTACATTTATTTTTAGTTGTAACTGCTAGTGCCTGTGAATATTCTGATAGTGCCCTTTCATCAATACATGCTGTCTGCTTCTCTGATGAATCGATTTTAACCGTTTCATTATTTAACAAGTAAGGTTCCATTGGTAATAGTTTTCTGTCCCGAAGACATGTGCTCAGCCATGTAGATTTCACTACGGGTATTGTGGGACATGTCCCCAGGTGCAGAATGTTGCACATTCTAGCTGTGTTCATATTATCATCAACAACTATAAAAGACACAATGTCTTGCACTGATGCATCAAACTTATCAAAAAATTTACCCCCAAATCTTGTGATTTGATTCTTAAAGATTGTAAGTCGCATTTTTTCAATGCCTGCCGGCAAAATAAAAATGTTTTTGTCAGAAAAAAATGTATCACCCATGAACTCAGAATGATTAATTTCTTCAGCTGCCAAAGATCTAGCTTCATCTGTATTTACTTCAGTTTTTATCCGTTTGTTTTGCTGCTGCTTACCTTCTGAAGATCTTTTTCTAGAAGACATGTTTATTCTAAAAATAAATTAAGGATTACAGTTACATTATAACAAAACAGTTAAATAATTAACACAAGTTTTTAATCATCATGAAGCTAGATGTAAGAGAGTATCGCCTATAGCAATGTACAATAATTATAGATAACAGTTTAAAGATATATTTAAAACTTTGAATGAGATAGAAAGTATTTCTTTAAAATTCAATAGGCCTACCAAAAATAAATTAGATAAAAGTGAAGAAAACTACTTAAAAAATAACAGATAGTAAACTTGATACAAATTTCCATCAAAGAACCAGTGACATTCACAAAGAGGATCAGGCTCACAGAGTCCCACCAAGCTAAGTTAGTGCACTAAACTAGATTAGGTGTAAATTTTTTTTAATTGATCAACCATTTTCCAAAAAGATAACCCCTAATGGCATTAAGGTAAATTTGGTGTCTATATGACAAGATTTAAGTAAAAAAAAAAAGAATCTGAAAACAATAATATTGATTCTAAGACTAAGAAATATAGAAGATTAAATGTGTTTTTTTTTTGTCTTATGTTCTAGTTAAGTTTTCCAAATAAAAAACAGTTTACTTTGTCCAAAATGACACTTGGGAATGCTTACTTCTATCTCACATGACATTGTTGAACAAAAATTGTGTAAGACCCTTTTTTAATGCTATACAAAAAAAACCCACAATATTCATACCATCCAAGCTGTGTTGGTTCAGGCAGACTTCATAAAGAACAAATTTAAATAATACAGCATAACCACTATAAAAGAGAGTATATGCTATTGTTAGGAGTAATTACTGTAATATTTAATAAAAAAATTATTACTTGATTTTATTTATTTCCAGTGTTTATTCTAAATGGAAGTGTATCTTCGCTGGATCATTGCCGATTCTGATAAACATGTAGCACATAAATGATAAACTATTTAATCATGAGTTGCCCCAGTGTCCTAGTCTAGTCATTGAATGAGAATACAGCTAAAGTTTATTACTTTAAGTTTTAAGTTAAAATACTCCAAATTTACGCAAGTTACTTTAAATAGGCCGCTTTTAGGCGTCGCTATAAACCTTTATATTATTATAATAATAACGCCTCAATTCAATTGACGACAATTCCCTGCCTGGAATTGGTATACTGAATCATTTTATTTTAAACTAAAAAAAAAAGTCATCACTTTAATAGATATTTTTAAAATAAAAGGAATAAAACTAAGCAGCTGAAACTTAATCTTAATGGTAATAACTTATTTTACGGGAAATACATATTCCTAGACGGAAATTGAAAACGGAAAAATCTGTTGCAGTAGGTAGTTGCATGGGTAGTTAGTACTTGTTACGTTTAGTTAGATTCTTTATCCGTTATTTTGAGCTGCAACATTTGTAAGCGCATGCGTGGTATCATATCAGTGGCTAATAATCGAAAAATCAATAGCTAATGTAAACAGTTAATAAATGCGATTTAAATTTGTCAACAAAAGCGATGTCTGCAGAAGAAAGAGCATTCAAAAATCCTTTTCCTGATTTTACTGGTGATGGTGTACCAGTGCTGGGCAAAAATGATGAAGTAATTAAAATTGCACAATTTCATTATTATTACTCCTAGAATATTAATTCCAACGATTCAAAGACCAACGCAACATAAAAAATGCATCATTTTAATTTACAAAAAAAAAACGCAATGGCTCCGGCACCAGCCAAAACCATTATATTAGGGTATAAGGAACATGGCATATATACATTTTTTTTCAGGATTAGGGTTAGGGTTAGAAATAGGGTTAGGGTGTGGAGCAATATTATCTATGGCTGGTACCCGAAGTAAAAAAAATACGGATTCGGTCGGACCAAACCGTAGCCACTGCGAAAAAAAAAATACCTAAGACTAAGAGAGTAACAGGCCAAGTGTTGAGTTTAACTTACTAGTGTTACTAGACATTAGAGTCTAGACTAGTCTCTTGGCGAACGCTGTGGGTTTCGTGACCAAATAAAGCAGAAAGTGACTAATAGTGACAAACTGTGAGACCTTTTGGCTTTAGCAGTGATACCTCAAAAATTCTAAAAATATTTGAAATGAGATTTTACTGTGATACTCATCTGACAGTGGGATAAACTTGTTCTGGGGCTGGAGAGTGGTTAAGGCGTTCAGTGCTGTTATACCTCAAAATACAAACTTAATCCATATGAAAATTGTTAAAATTCTTTAACATTAATGTTTGAAATAGTTTCTTCGTCTGTATAAATGAAATTGAAATAACATTTATTAAATGGATTTCCAAAAAAAAACAATTTTTTTCCATTTTTTTTATCTGGCCAAGGCCAGCAACTGTCTTATTTAGGAATGACTATTCCACTTGAGATTGCAGCATTTACTGGGCCTATGTAATTAAGAATCTGTGATTAATCCATAACCCTTTGAATTCCAAGTTATTCAGGTATTGAATCATATTTGTCCTTTATAAATCATTAACGCTAAAGGGATACATTGCAGCATCCCTTCAAAAACAGGATTACTTTTTTTGCAACAGTTCAGGGGCGGCTTTGCAGAATTCACATATAGTATTGACTCTGCTGCAAAAAGTTGTCATCTGCTTTTCTTAAATATAATGATACCTTAGAATCTGAACTTAATTTGTAGATCTTTGAATATCAATTCTTTTTTTTTCTTTACCAATTATAAAAAATGGATGGCTATGATTTTGGATTCCCACAAAAAGTGAATTTTGACAATGGTTTTGGTGTCAACTAGGATTGGCATCTCCACTGATACTCAATTATTATCATTAAGTATAACATAGGTAGTGAAACTATACCTATATGTATAGCTATTTATTTATATATTTTCAAAGCTTCAGGGTGATTTCCAAAGCAAGATTCTCTCAGCTGTTGAAAAACTGTTCAATATTTTAGGTGAAAAGACTGAAGATGATGGGAAGGACTATTCAGTCTACACTGGTGCAGCAGGTTAAAATCAAATAATTTCCAGATTGGTATATTTAATTATTGTATTGTAGCACATTGGGTTCTTTGGGTTTTAATCAAATGATTGATGATTTTACATATTATTAGGTCTTGTAACTTTTGCTTTAACAGTGTAAATTATAAATGAAAAAATCTAATTAAAATATCTCTGTGTGTTCCATAAGCAATAATGAATGTATTATTAAAGCATGATTGTGTTAATACACATTATATATTTCTGTACATGCTAATACTTAAATGTCTTTTTCTAATCTAGGTCAGGCGTTGCTGCACCTTCATCTTCACATGCACTTCCCTGGTGTTCAAGACCAAGCAGATTTGTATAAAGCCTTAAATTGGATAAAACCTTGTTTGGCTAGACTGAAAGGCTCTAAACCATCATTTCTGTGCGGTAATTCTGGGCCTTTAGCAATAGCAGCAGTGATCTATGACAAACTTGGGGAGCGTAAACTAAGTGGGGATTGTGTTGCCAAGTAAGAGTCATTTTATTTGCCTTGATGAGGAGTCAATACCAGCTTTTTAAGGTGTCACAGTTATTTTCAGACTCCAAATGCTTCTTACTAACTTACAATTTGACAAAAAAAAATTCTCCCTATGTCAGTTAGTTTTCTTGTAATATTTGTATCCTAATTACAACTAAACCCATGACAAAAAGTAGTATTAAATTTATTCTTTTCTTTTTCTGGTCTTTGGCTCATTCCTCTATAAAAACAGGATTTTTTTTTTAATATAAGAGAAATTTCAATTATAAACTTCAGATTTTATTAATTGATAAAATATTTCACCTTAAAATTTTCTTGATCTAAGTCACTTACAGGAAGCATTTCATCATTGCTGACTTTCCAACCTTTTTTCTCAAACTTTTAAATCTTCATTGCTGTTTCAATCTCTCTTACAGATAAAAATAGCCATTTCACCTCATTTGAATTACATGTATGTCTTTAAAAAAATGTATTAGTCTATTATTATTAGGTAGTGACATTTTTTCATAGTCTCAGATAACCATTGTAATATAATGCAGTGTTTATGATTTTATCTGTCACTGTTATGTGTACCTCTAATATGTTTATTGAATTAAATGAATTTATATAGGGTTAAGTAAATAAGCTATAAATATTTTTTCCAGAATTGAGGTGATGTGTGATGAGGTTTGTACTGATACCACTTTACCTGATGAGATTCTGTTTGGGCGAGCTGGTTATTTGTCCACCCTAATGTTCCTCCAGCAACATCTGGGACCAAAATCTATTAACAGAGATTTAGTTGTGAAGGTATTGTGGCTTTTGCATGTTGCTATTGAATCTCATCAGCTATTTGGCTAAGGTTTGTCGAAGTTTCTGGTTTAATTTCTTACAAAAAGAGAGGCAGAGAAAAAATAATTTTAAAACTATTTCTACTAGGTAGTTGAAGCCATTCTTTCATCTGGCCAGGAATTATCTAAACGGCAACACTGTCAGCAGCCACTTATGTATGAGTGGCATGATAAAGCTTATCTTGGAGCTGCCCATGGTCTGGCTGGAATTTATTTTATGTTACTTCAGGTAAAGCTTTTCATTAAAAAGTTTGTTGACATGTCATTACCTTAACCCGTTTGTTAACATTTACATACTGGTTCTAATTACCTTTTTTTAGCTTTATTCCCGAATAATTTTTTATTAGGTTTGGTACTTTTCAAACACTTTTTTTTCTATAATAAATGTATGTAATTATTTTGAAAAGGAAAAGTTATTTTAGATAGTTGCGTTTCTGTGTAATGAAGTACTTTTTCTGTGTTTCAAAAATTGTTTCCAATATAAATTTTGCTACCCCTAGAGGCTGCTGCTGGTTGTTCCGCACACACTTGCAACATATTTCAGTGCTGCTCTGCTCAGAAGGCTCTGTAATTGTTTGAAGAGATACATGCACTTTTAAAATCAAACCAGTTGCTCATGGATAGTGATCTGTTAACTTGACCTCAGCAGCCTGTCATTTCACATAAATTTTAGGGCTATAGGTTCCTTGGTGACATCATTTCCACTTCAGAGGTTATCAGCTTTTGTTGATATGTAAAATGAGAATAAGATATTGCCTCATTAGATTTCTTTGAATGAAATTGCTTAGCGTAGCATCATATATAATAATACTCATTTCCAGTGTGCGTTAAATCGAAAGTAAAGAATTAATACAACAGTATTCCAGTTTAAAATACAACCATGAAAAAAATCGGATCTGCCCGAAACCAAAAAATAACCTAGCCTACCGATCAAGCATAAGGGGATATAACTCTATGCAAAGGTTTTGCAGGGTACAGCTAGTCAAACCATAAAAGGCAAAAAATAATTTTCAGCATTTAAAATGTTGATAAGCTTGAAGTAGTAAAAAAATTATTCCTTCACATGAAAAAAAAAGCTGACATTTTTTATTTGTTTAGGTAAAAGAGCCATCCATTCAGGAACGCATCCAGCAACTTGTCAAGCCATGCATTGACTATATGTTAACACTCAGATATGCTTCAGGCAACTGCCCATCTTCACTTGAAAGCAGTGGTGGTGACAAGCTAGTTCACTGGTGTCATGGTGCTCCAGGGTGGATGTACATGTTTGTCTTGGGTTACAAGGTAAATATCTATCACGTCTGAAATACTAGAAGTGTTTCAGGACTGCCACCAGGGAAACGCTAACCGTACACTTGTGTCCAGGGTTCCCAGGTTCCTTAGGGGCCTGATTGTCGATTACTATATATACAAAATTATTCCCTGTAATATTTTTTTTTTCCATCTCAAAATTGATAACTGTAATAAGGCATTTTTTGCAAAGTTAGTACACACTTCCCTCCTTAAGTTATTGTATAAGTGGTGCAGTTGTGTTCTTAAAAATGACTTGGTTGTCATTTTGGGGTGTGGATGGCATAGTGGCCCCAGTTGTAAAAGAAAGTCTGGTAGTTTGTTTTTTTTACAGACTGACAACCATTTTTATTTGCCTTCAGGTATTTGATGTTTATATTTTATATATAATACATATTGTTGAATATTGTATAATTCTTCTTTTTATTAGATTTATAAAGATTCACATTATCTGGAAGCAGCCAAAGACTGTGCAAAAGTAATTTGGAAACGGGGGATTTTGCACAAAGGTTATGGCCTATGCCACGGCACAGCAGGAAATGCCTATGCCTTTCTTGCATTATACAAGATTACATTGGAACCAAGATACTTATACTATGCTTATAAAGTAAGATTTAATATGCTAAAGAAACATTTACTTCTATAAAAGCTTTTTATTTTTATAAACTTAGTAACTTCACATTTTTTTTTATTAATTGTTGAATTTTTACATTTAGTTTGCTGAATGGTGTTGTGATTATGGCAAACATGGATGTCATACACCCGATCGACCATTTTCATTATTTGAAGGTAAGAAATATGGTTGACCGTAAAGTTGTGATGTTTATATCAAAAGCCATTTTTTTTTTAATAAATAAAGCTAAAAACCATCTTCTTAAACATGTTTGGTGCTTTTTTTTTTTTTTCTAATTACAGGTATGGCAGGAACTATCTATTTCTTGGTTGACTTTTTGCGCCCATTGAATGCTGCTTTCCCAACATTTGAATACAACTGAGGACTCAAACTTTTTTTTTCTTAATGAGTCACAATTTTCAATTAGTTTTATATGCCCTAAGATTTTTTTTCAAGCTTACAAGTTAATAAAAAATTGTGTAAATATTAATGTTTCATTAACTAATTGCTTATCTTGAACTTTGACTATTGTAAATATTTTTAAAAAATCAAGTTAAGCTTTTTATGTGTTTTTGCAAAAACACATCTTCTTATATTGTTGCAAAAACAGTTTAGTTTTTGATTATTAAGGTTTTGTATTTGCCAGAGATTTGTAAGTAATAAAACTGACACTTAAAAAAAAATTCTTTTGCTTAATTTAATATAAACTTCTACTTCTAAGTTAGCTAAGAGTTGTTCTCTGTTGATTTATGAAGGATATTACATGTATTAAATTTATTGCAACATAGATAATACATTCAAAACACTAACATGAAATTAAATAAAAAAATATTTATTCAATGTGACAAGAAAACTAAATTTTCCACACAATTTTTTACATGCTTTAGTAGAAAGTGTCAGAAAAAGTTAACAAACATTATTATCTCAAGTGTTGTTATAATGCATATTTCATAGCATTGTCCTCAGTAAATAATATCTGTGTAATAATTTTTAAATGAAAGTTATCTTTCATGAATGCATGTATATATTCAGTAAATCTATTACATCTTTCTTTTTTTAAAAAAAGAAACCTATATGTAATTTTTGTACATTATTTACGTATTATGGAGAAAAAAAAGGGACTGGATTTGAAAGAAAGTTTCAAAACATATTTACATTCTTGCGAAAGCTAGCAGAGGCTTTCAAAATTAGATTTCAACCCATCAAATAATAGTACCAACAATAACTCAAGGCTAAAAAGCTTAAAAAGTGAAATCAAATTCTGCATACTACCTTATACACTTACATAAATATACATTCCATACAAGTCATATCACAGTCAAATGAGAGAATATACAAGCTACTAAAATCAACACAAGTGCTATTATAGGTACTTGTCAGGGTTCCATTTGTAAGGCTTTGCTTGAGGTTTCCGGTTTTTCTCTGAACACTTGGAGTTTGGAATAGCTGGAGACTGCCATGGAACGGGATTGAAGAAAGAAGGTTGGGGATAAGCACTGAGGTCGTGATAACCTAAAAAAATGTCAACAGAAGTTTGATTAAAATTTTTAGTTTTTATGTTTTCATATGTGTTTAATGAACATTTCAATACTCTTTCTCACTCTAAATGCTTTGAACTTTTAAGCCATTTAGATAAATGCTTTATTATATGTGAAAAACATCAGAATCTAATACCATACTAAAAAGATATTTTGGGGCGTAATTTATACCTACTTATAAGATTTTACATTGAAGAAATATTATTTAAAATTAATTCAGACATTGATTTAATTATAATTTTTTCCATAGTACTATTCCCAAACTTCATATTTCATTTTAAAAAAATCTGTAAACAAATTGTAATCAATTTTTTTTTAGATTAAAAACAGTTTTATAAGATCCAGTGAAAAAAATATTTCTAACAAGAATTTTAAATGCATTTTTATTTCTAGTCAGGTGATAGTGGTTAATAATTGTAAATAGCACGGGTGGACATTAGAGCATTTATGTAGAATGTGGATGCCATTTTAAAATGAGACATTTTCTTCTTTAGTTGTAAACAGTGGCTAGACAAAAGACTAGAACAATTCCTTGTTTAGCTGCATATTTCACACAAAGGATATGCTAGAATGTGTGATAAAATGGGTCTTCTGTCAATGAAAGTACATCAATGCTCATGAAATGCATATCAATCAGAAGAAACTGAAAGTCCTCTTAGGCACAATAATGCATTGAGAATTCATTCTTTATTATGAGTCTAGCAGTTTAAAAAAGATTGCTAATTTCTGTTTTACTTAAGATGAAAGATTCTCAAAATCAGGGTAGAAGGAGTCAATTCATGTCTAAAATACCAATGTGTTGATTGATTACAGATACTTGCTGTTGCAATGAGTAATCATTTGTTTACGCTTTGTGAGCAACTGAATGAGACTAAGATGGGTATATCTAAAAAAAAATGACATTTGGTTCAGAACTTGCAGTATATTAGTAAAACTTTACTTGCAATGATAGAGTATTAAACAAAAATTGTTAACTTAATATTTTACACATATATTTCTATGAACCAAAGAAACAATAATTGCAAATGATTTTTTTTAATTTACCAGCATGAATATAATATGGCACATCTTAATGTCTACCTTGGTAGTTTTTAATCATTGACTGCTTTTGCCTTACTGAAACTAACAACAAAAGATGCTGAAAATAATAACTCAGGCAACCTTCATTGGTTCAAGTCATAAATTTTGAACTTTTTTCGCTGAATTACTTTAAATTTTTTTATTAATTTATGTGTAAAATTTCATATGATTTTTTTACTGGTATATTAAGTTTTTGAGTAGTATTGTGAAAAAAAAAAACAGGTTTAGTAGTGTATTTTATGTTGAAAAAATGATTTTTTTTGTAAAGACCGTAGAGAGTGACAGAAAGCAATCATGGGAAAAAAAATGTTTTTTGACTTAGTGAGATGAAAAAAATCAGTATGCTGCTCTCATTTAAAACATGTAGTGCCAACCCTGTACTGAATTATTTAATTCATCATATTAAAAGGCAGTACTTAACAAAGTTTGTTAGACCTAATGATTTACACTTATTTCTATGACAAAAAGGAATACTGCTAATAATTATAATAAGCATTTGATTTTTAACACCACTTTTTTTTCACTATATAACTTATATGCTATGGTGGGGATGAAAGAAGGGACACTACAAAAAAGTGCCATAGGTGGTTTATAGCCACTGCTCTCAACCCTTTCCTTGACAGTACCCTAAAGGGTGCGAAACTATGTCCGCAGGTACTCCTCACACTGTAAGTTATTCAAATTCTCGGTTGCTTTGAACTAAAATTATATGCCTCTGCATACCCCTGCATAAGCTTTCCTGTACCCCTTGGCTTACGCATACCACCAGCTGAGAACAGCGGGTTTGTAGGATATAAGAGATAGACATCTCGTCCTTTCAGGGACTTAGCAAAAAAAAATAACATTTCACATTGAATGTATTTTAGACTAAAATAGGATTGTAAGACTAAATTTATACCGGTCATTTTTCCAGATAAATATCCAAAACTGTTTGGTGCTGATTTAGGCCTTTTATGTGCTTTCTTCAGCCATTCTTGAAATTTCTTTTCAGCCAATTGTTTTTTTTTAGATTCTTCTTCTTGTTTGCGTTGGCTTTCTTCTTTGAGCCTTTTCCTTTTCTCCTTCTCTTCTTTCTCTTTTAATTTTTGCCATTCGTCAAATTTTTCAGCAGCTTTTTCTTTTATTTGCTTTTCAGCATCCTCTTTCTTTTTTAGCTCCTCTTTGATGTGCATCTTCTCTATTTTTTTCTTTAAAAGAATCTCCTGATTTTTCTTCTGCACCCAGGACTCTCTGACAACCTGGGCTTTAATTTGTTTTGAACGTTTCTCTTGCTCCAGCTTCTCCTTTTCTAATTTTTCATGTTTTTTTTTCTGCTGAAGTGCCAACTTCGTCTTGTGATCTTCTTTTGCTTTTTCTATTACCCACTGCTCCCAAGCTGAAAGTCTGCTTTCTGTGTGTTTAGATTTTGTTGAGGATGTTATTCTTAAAAGGATAAAAAAAGAAGTTTAATATTACATTACACTATTTTAAATAATAATAATAAAAAAAAAAGTAAGAATAGGAATAATATGTAATCTGTTCATTTAAATACTTTTACACGTTATAAAAGGTTTTATCACTTTTTTTTTTACTTGGGTAAAAATATTTATGATCTATTAGTCCTAAAATAAACAGAACATCAATATATATCAGTTTTCATTATTGACTTCTGGGTATAATATCTCAAACTTGGCTTTATACACAGGCCATAAAATGTTTTATAATTATAGTGCTAAAAAAAGTTTATAGTTATCTTTTCAATCGTGCACTCAAAGTAAGTACAACATTTGCAAATCCAATACTCTAAGACAAATTAACAGCCTAGGAGTCTCTCTCTTACCCGAGACAGGGAACATTTTTATGATCTAAATTTACAAATCAGAATGCAGTAAATTTGAGATAGATAAAATTGTATCACACAGCTTTTCGTTCTCCAATTCAGTAAAACATTATAAATATCTACAAAAAATCAAGCAATATGTATTTTTATGCCCACCTATATGTTCCTTCAGGAGCATTTTGCGCTCTTTTTTGATTATCTTCAGCATCAAGATCAAAAATTTTGTGTACACCTGCTTCTGTTTTTAAGTCATCTTCTGAATCACTGTTAAAACTACTGTGCTCAAGTAATGATGTTAACGATGCAGTAGAGCCTGAAGACTCAACTGATCTTCTGCGAATCTTTCGCAAAGTGTCTGGACTTGGAGTCTGCATCCATCTGAAGTACAAATATTAAACTAACTAAGTAATGAAAGAAACAATATACTTTTTCAAATCCATACACAAAACATTTTCAATGAAGCCCAAAATTTAAAATGGATGTTTAATGATACATTGAGCTGAGTTATTTTTTTTATTTCTGCATAGTTACAAATATATCAGACTCAACAATATTTTGATACTGGCGATAATAAAACAAGCCAAGTGCACAAAAATATAAAAGGGTGCAACATAGAGGGGGTTAAGGAGTAGAGCTAGTTATTCAGAACATGAATGAGGTGGATATGGTTAGAAAGTTATGTTTATTGGTGAACCAAATATGGACAACAGTTTTCAGTGAGCTTAACTATCAGTAACCCTAAGTCAGCTTATTTGCCAAAAAATTAGCCCATTGTTACCAGTTAAATTTTAGAGGATGGGTGGTCATGCAGTGGAACGCTTGATTGTATACCTAAGGGTCCTTGGTTCAATCTCCATCGAGAACCAAGGAATGTTTTTACTATTACATTCCCAGTTGTGGTGGGGATGAAAGGTGGGGAGGGGGGAGTGGGATAATTTTTTTTTTTAAGTAGACAGAAGGTTGTATGGTAAAATGATCAACTGTAGACATAAGGCTCCTTGGTTTGATCTCTGGTATGGCCCAATGGATTTTCAGATAACTGTTAAAGTCCCTGAAGGACAGATGGCCTGAGATTCCTAGATTAGATCCTCTGTGAAAAACATGGATTTTTTCCAGGTGAAATTTAGTGCAAAGTCGTCCCAAAATCCACCCAGCTTTAAATGGGAGCCTGTCGGGGAAGGCGGCTGAGCATTGTGCTAACCACACATTTCCTTCATATGGCGAGGTTATAGAAACAGATGAATTCTACGCTTCATCTGCCCCAATGGTCTGATATGGTTTAAGAAAACTTTACTTTACTATGTTCTTCTGCCTCCATGGTCATTGCACTATCTGCTATGGTAGGGATGAAAGAAGAGCGCAAAAAAATAGCCTTACTAGTGGTTTATAGGATCTAAGAGATTTCATCTCATCCTTACAGGGACCACACACACACACACACCAGTTAAATTGACTGAATGAGCAGGTAGTCTAAACTCCATAGGCAACATAGACTTAAAATAACTGTCTTTAGGTTTAAGTTCAGGTTTGACTAAGCCAATATCCCTGTCTGTTTCCACCCAGATATTATTATGATCATGAATTATTATTACAACATGGTTTACTTAATATTGCTAATAACCTTTTTTTTACATATATTTGTCCAACAAAATTTATAACAAAAAATAAAACCTTTTTTCACTATTATTTTTTTAAATATACTTACCTTGGTTTTGTGACTGTAGCTGTGACTGGCCGTGGTCTGCAATTCATTTATGGAATCCTGATACTATTAATAGATAAGAGACAACGTGAAAACAGATATATGTAGTATAATAGTATTAAAGAGCAATAATATTTTTATTTTTCATCATGTTTGCATTCATACCACTTTAAAATTCTGCAATAACCAGGTTTGCGGAGCCGCCAAATTTTTTCCGGCTCCCACAAATCTGACGGCTCCGGCTGCCTATTAAGATAGTATCACATGAGACAAAAATTTGTGTAGTTGCGCCACGCAAACATGCCGCTGATAAAACTTATGCAAACTTTGCTGCGTTCACCCCCATAGTCAGGAACTTGAAAAATATATGCATGTTGGTTTTACTAAAAACAAACAATTTCAGTGCATCCAGAATCATATCATTTTTTTCTACCGAGGTTTCACTAGTCGCCATTTTCATAAGTAATAAAAAGTTATTTCAATGATCAAATTAGCAAATAGTAAAATGATACATTATTTAAAATATTTTAAAGACTTCAGTATTTATATTTATTATTTATAAATTCGAAATGACTATTCGGACCCGGGTACCAATAAACTCTGATTTTTATTCGGACCCCGTCCCAATTAAGTCTGATTGTTATTCGGACCCGTGGCAAATATGCACTTAGCTTAGCTATACATAAACTTTATTATTGTTTTTTGTTTATTTTTTTTATAATTGTTTGAATTGTATGATTTAATTGTTACTCAGTGTCTAGGGTTCCACTAAGCGGACTCTGTATTATTATTTTTTCGGGTTCCGTCTAATAAAGTTTAAATATAGCTAAGCTAAGTGCATATTTGCCACGGGTCCGAATAACAATCGGATTTTATTGGGACCTGGGTCCGAATAGCCACAGCCTTATAAATTTATCTACTCTATTTCAGATATTCTGTTTATAATAAAATTGTTAAATACAGAAAGCGACCATTTTGTTTTTAGTCTATTACAAATTTGCGGTCAAATAATAATACGAAATGATGCATTCTATTTGTCGTCGTAGTAAAAATTTATTTTAAATGATTGATACAATTATTCTATGAAATAAAACTGTTTTAACTTTATATATAACAAAATAACATGCCATTAAAAAAATTTCGGAGGGTAAACAAGATTTAAAACGAATACAAAACGATTCCCCATTAAAGATTTCTTGTGGTGATGTGCGTGCACGCTATCATTTAAATGCTGTTACTGTTGTGGCATTCGTAAAAATGACAACATTTCAAATTGTAGGAAGCAAACAATCAAACAAATTTGCAATTTTAAAGCTAAAAAAAAAAATCTGCTGTAAAAAAAAAACATTTGGGAGCCGTAGAGCCGCCAGATTTTTTCAGCTCCGGCAAAAAGTAGCGGCTCCCGGCTCCTCAAGCCTGGCAATAACTTAATGAAATAAGATTTAAATATAAAATGAATTAATGATTTTCATTTTTCAAGCTTTTACATACATTAAACATTTATCAAAAACTTTGAGCATGATGATGATGCAGTGTGCTAACCAAATAAAAAACTTATTTATAAGCAAAGGGCTGTCATATTGAATAGGCTAAAAGGAATCTTGCTCCGAGGCACAAAATTGTTACTAATAGTAGGGCATCATTGTAAATAACAAATTATATTTCAACTATTTGAGTAGTTGGTTTAGAGCCTCACAATATTATACCATGACGTCCATGAATACTCAATAATACTGGTTTGTTCAGCCTTAGGCTTAGATAGCCCAGCAATCGCTTACATTAGTTACATGTGGGTGTATATTAGTTTGATGCAAGCTTGTCATTATTGTTTTAATGTCTGTAACTGGTTTGTTATGAGAGTATGTGCCAATTATCGATATTAGATTAGATATTTAAGTATCTATATTTACATATTTCTAATTAACCAAAGGACTCTGCAATTATTTAAGATAAGAAAGAAAGTATTGAGATCATTTAAATTTAAAATATGATTATGGATTTTACGGAAATGATAAACTACATCGTTCTTACTTACAAGAATTAAAGTCAATGCAAGATTATTCATGAATTTCGTTGTCTACCAAGCTTTCCCACTTAGCAGCTAATGTGTCACGTGTTATAGAAGCTGTAAACCTTGAAGCATACATTTTTAATAATAATGAATAATAAATTTTTAAAAATTCATGAAAAAATTAATGATTATTTTCTACATATTTTTAAAGCAAAATTAATTCGTACGGTTATTTATATTTTTACTGCAAGACGCATGCGAGACTGCTATGTTATTGTAGAAATAAGATGGCGACTTAACAACGAGCTGCTTTTGAAAATTAAAATGAAATAAATGTATTTTGTAACTAAAAGTGTAATAGTTATCGTTGATGGGTAAATATTTAAACAAGATTATGTTAACATGTGAACTAAAAGAACTTTTGCAATGGATTGAGGAAATTTTCCAATAAAAATATTAGAAAAATATTTTAAAATCTGATCAGTCTGTTCCGAACAGTGTTAGCATTGTAAGTTTGTTTATTGACAATAATCATACTGAAATAATTATAATGATGTGAGAAAATGTTCGAATAAAAATATTTAAGCTGGCTTGTTTTACTTATTAAATACCCTTACAATGAATATTTAATATTAATTAGTTGATATTATTTTTTTCTTTAATTGAATGTTCAGCATTTAGCTACAATTTCAATTATTATTTTGATAAATATTATTTATACTTTACCTCTATTAACGTTCCAAATCACGGTATTAACGATTTCACATCAATATTATCCTTTTTAGATAAAGATGTCTAAAATAGAAGCAAATATCATTTCTGGAGCTAAATTGCCCCTTGTGTCTGGAGGACGAAGCTCTTTAGTAGCATCTCCCCTTTTGCAAAAAAGCCATTTCTTAACACCTAGAGAAACTGCAGCTAACTGGGCTCAAGACCTTAGATCAAGGTGTGTTTTGAATATTTAATTAATTACATTAAATACTAATTTGTAAATTTTTATATCTGTTACTTTGTTAGTGTATAGGCCTGGGCCTGGCTAGTTTCTTCAATTACTTTACAATAATACAAAGGTACAAATATATTCCTGAATTAAAGAAAAAGACAAAGAATATTTTGCCACTCTAGAAATTCATTTTTTTGTTAGGCCTACTAGGTAGGGCTACCAAAGTTACCATATGTTCTTATTTTGCTGGACAGTGATACTTCCCACCACACCCCCTGTCCATACCGCATGCCATACTATATTTTGCTTCTGTATCTGTCTCTATTTTCCACTTCATGTATACCATTTCCATACTTTTAGCATTAAAGGCATGCTTGTCTTATTTTATCAGTAGCTTCAGCCCTGTAGCGTGAAAATTCTACAGCAGGGGCCAGGCAATAGCAGGGGGGGGCAGGTAATACATTTTACTAAGTAGAGCAAATAAGCAGAGGGGGCCAGACAAAACGCTGGGGGGGTGGCCCCCCTCATGGCCCCACGCACGCTACGGGCCTGAGTAGCTTGCTTGCCTTATTTTATCTTATTGAGTTATTTTGATACAAAGGCCATAGCCATGAATAAATTGAGTCCTATTGCAATGGACATTTTTCATTAACCTAAGCATTTCTTCTGTGACAGTGTGAAAGTGAGAGTGTCTGTGCAGACTATGTGAAATAGAAAAGGCAACAACTTTTACATGTATAAGTAATATAGCAGCAGTTTTGATATGTTAAATGTGAAATTTTAACAATTTTAAATTTGTTTATAGTGACATCATAAGTTTTCCCTTCCTAGAACCACATAGAAAGAAATGTCACATACACAAAAGAAAAATTAGCCCAAGGAAAGTTGTTGGTGGCAATCTTTTTGAAGAGCTAACTTATGTCTATTTTTGTAAATTGGTATACTGGAAAAATAGAACTTGCATAATGCTTATATATATATATATATATATATATACAAATATTCCAACATTTCAATGCAGTTGTGAGTTGATAAATAGGCCTACTGAATACGCAACTTCTACTGGGGTTTTCATAACTCTTCTGCTGGGGTTTTCATAAGCTTTCTGCTGGGGTTTTCATAAGCTTTCTGCAACAATGGAATTCATGAAGTAAGCTTTCTTCATTCTTGTCAATATTAAATATGTGTCAGAATTCATACATACATTCCACCAATTAGCATGCCCTCCTAAAGTCCATACTTTGCATCAAGAAAATCTGGTACACTAGGTCTATGGGGTATAAATTCTTTTCCCTTTTCTTTATGAAACTTTTTTTTTCATCAGATTTTACCAACAATGCATATTATTCTGCAGTTATTGTTTTGATTTATTTGATTATTGTTTTATGTGCAATAGTTATTCTTAATTTTCGACAGAATTATTAGTTACTTTTTGAATTGTCAAAGATGGCTTGAAAAAAATTAATTTACATAAATAATATTGAAAATTTTCCTTCAAACTTAGAATTAATGAAAATGTGGAATGCCATGAAGATGTTAACGAAGATGATATAATGAACCTAAAAAAAGAATTGATAGCTGTGTTTATAACAACTCTTCAAACTGACAGGTAAAAAAAAAAAACTATGCTAGCTTATGCATTAATAGGCATTTTATTATATTATTCTTTTTACTTTATTATGTTTTGTTAAAAATATTTGAATATGTTTGAACAATATTTATTTTAAAAATAATTAGCTTTTGACTTGTTTTTTATGTTTTATTTTTAATATGTTCCACTTATAACTTTCATCTTTAGCCGTGCTCAGTGGAGTATTTTTGTAGAAATCCTAGCACTTTTGGAGCCTTACAAAGAATATTTTGACTATTTTGAGACTAAAGCTGAGGTTACACTACATTTTTGTTTTACAAAATATAAATATATATATATATATATATATTTCTAACAATTTTATTCTTCCACTTCTACAATTTGCTTTTTTGTTAATCAGTTTCATCACTATCTGGAACGTATTCTTCACCATGTTGATATGCATAAGTCAAAACTATTTGATCTTCAAATTGATGCTTATCTTACTCAAGTTTTTCCAGAGGTATTCCCAATTTATAATAAATAATGACTAAAATTAATATCATTTATTTTTAAAATATAAATAAATATGATTAAAAAATGACTGCAAAGATAAGTAATTTATTTTCTTCTTTAATTTCCTCAGCATATTAAGCAACTGAAAGCTAAAGGCTCTGCTCCATCCAAAAATTACTGTACAGCTCCTGTTCCTGGTTTAGCAATGAGCCAAGGTAATAACCTTAGATCTTTGGAGTCACCTGTGCCAGCAAAGTCCCACAAATACCAAAGTGGATTGCTCCCTGATGGTTCTAACCCATATGCTGCAGTTATTCCAGTAAGAATTAACTGTCAATGTGAATTAATTTTAAGGTTAAAAAAAAAAAAAAAGGACAAAATAATTGTCTGTAAAAAAACTGATTAATAATATTTTAACCTTGAAGAAAGTTAGCTGAAAGCCAACAATTATTTTGTTATTTAGAGTGATGAAGAAATTTTAGGAGTCAAGGGCCTGACATTTAGAGACATCAATAAGTCAATGGGTACTGTTGCTCTGGAAATGGCAGCTCGTAAGATCATTTAAATAAGCATTTTTTTTATAATCAGCTTTATATTAGAGTTAAGTTTTTATTTTAAATTTTATATACATTTTGCATTAATTTTCATCCCACGTAATTTGCATATAGGCGAGTCAGTGTGGAGACAATCCTTAGGTACTACAGCATTAGCGTTAGCTGCTGAGCTTCCAGTGGAGGTAATTTTATTGTTAAAGAAAAACTCATTGGTAAACAATACTGCACTTGTAAACCTAAAAAAGATTCACCCCCCCCCCCACCTTTTTTTTTCATTTTATATGGCAATGCCTTTTCAAAAGTTCACTCCAAAAAGTATAGAATGTAGCATTTTTTCCACATGGTTTACCCTTGTAAATGTATTTATTTCCTAACTGTTTTTTACTTCATTATTTCCTAGTTTTCTAATTTATTATTTGATTAATGTTTTCTTACATTGTGTAGACTGTAGAGGTATTATTTAAATATAACAAAAAATAATACTTAAAACAATACTTAAAAAATGCAGACTTAATTTTGATTTATAAAATTTCATTTTCATTAGAGACTCATTTTCCTTACGTTTTTAATAGTTTAAAAGTAAATCCCCTTAGCCCAAACGGGCCAATGGGACAGATGAAATGTAGAATTCATCTGTTTTTATAACTTTGGCACATGAAAGGAATTTTGTGGTTAGCACAACGCCCAGCTGCCTTTACTTCCCTAACTTTAGTCAAATACCCATTTAAAGCTGGGTGGACTTGAGGGATGACTTTGAAACAAATTTCACCTGGAAAAATTCCCATGGTTCTCACTGAGGATCGAACCCAGGACTCTCAGGTCGACAGTGGAGTATCTACACCACTCGGCCATGGCCATCCGTCCCACCTTTTTTTTTTTTTTATGTTTACTGTTGTATTGTTTTCACTACTCTAGGAAACATTAGAAACCACATCTAGAAATGTTTCTGACACTGACAGTAAGATTTATGTAACACCTAGAAAGAAAACACCTCGCCCTGTTCCAAATGTAAGTTATTTTATTTATGATTTATTAAAATTTTGTTTACATGCTACCTTTCTTTTTATCAGCAAGGAGTGTTATCTAAAAATAAAAAAAGCAAATCTTTTATTTTTTAAGATGAAAGATGTCATTTTGGAAATGAATGGAAGAGAAGCAGTGCAGTATTTTGCTTGTAGCAATCATATGGGTAAAGTGAAGTCTATATATCTGAATTTAGCACCAAGCAGACATTACAGGCCATACGATCTAATTTCAGTGCCTAAATCAAAGGTAGTTTTTATTTCATGAGGTCTAAAGTTATTGTGATAGAAACTAACATGCTTTGAAGAAAGGTTTAGTTATGTTTATTGTGATATAGGCTGATTAATACAAATAATTCATGAGTAATGAACTTATTATATAAAAATGCGCATGATGTGCTTTTAGATTTAGAGTCCTTTGTAATGAGATATGTGCTATGCCTAAGAAAAAATAGGTTTTGTGTCATTTATTCTTTCTCTAGACGAATCCTGAACATTATGTTTTCACAACTTTTGGTGTTATCCATGTTTATGCTGACCAGCCGTCTGATAGTTTAACACTTTCAGAATGGCAACGAGAAGCAGTTTTGTGGAGTGCCATATCAAGCATTCCTTTCTTCAAGAACTATCTAATTTCAAAAATGTTTGAAAGGTAATATAAAAGTGGTAAATACATCAGATTTCAACATTGGTGATTGAAAAATAGCTAACATACTACGTAAAATTTAATTCTATTTTCTAAACAGTTAACCGTAATATTTTTTTTTTAGTTTCACAAATTGAAAAAAAAAAAACTTACAGAATTTTTATTTATTGTAAATAGGTATCAGTGAGAAATGAATTGCATGAATTTTTTTTTTAATGATTTACTTAATGTTCTTAAGAGAAATACGTAAAACTGTTGTGTAACATTTTACTTAGATGGAGAAGAAACTGTAAGCTGATAGATTTCCAAAGAAAACAGGCTGTGATTAATAAGAGTCTTCTCACTGCTACACCATCATTTGGAGCAGCACTGCTTCAAATTAGCAGGTTTGTAATACAAAATGTGTGATTCACTTATTTGATTGTCTTTTGAGGAATTTTTTAAAACTCTTAATTAAAGAGAAATACATTAATTAACATATTTATATTGTTCTTTGATTTTTTTGTCACCATTCAAGACTGCTGAAAGAACTCCTAACAGTTCCTTTTTTGCCAACTGAAATTGAGTAAGATTTTTTTATATCATATCTTGGAAAGCCTTTTTCATTAAAATAAAATACTTGTATTTCCCTTAGAGATTAGTTTAACTCAATAAACATTTTGATAATTAAAATTATTATGTGTTGTATTTTCAAAATTTACAGCAAAACCTATCAACTAACTGAGTTTGAAAACAACATTAATTATAAAAATATTCAAGCTGAGAAATTTCTGAATAAGTTTTTCAGGTAAATTCTGAAATATTTTGTTTAGTTTCTTTTATTTTCATAATTGAAGATATATCATTAATAATGAATAAATACATCTATAACAGACAAATACATCGTTTACTGTTATGTAATTCCAAAAATTATCTTGTGGTTCTAGGTATTGCAAGCTTGTTGTAGACTTCACTGCTGAGGAGGCATTTAAAAAAGTAAAATACTGTGAAGAGCAGTTAAAAAAGAAAACTTACTTGTAAGTTTTACTAAAAAGGTTTTATTGCTTTTTATTGGTTTATTTTTCATTGCTTCATAATTATAAAAATAATTATAATCATTATAAGTTGTTACCTTTTTATATTTGTTATGTTTTTATTTAAAAATTGAAAATATTAATGATTTCCAATTTTTTTTTATTTTTTAGTTCGAAAGATTCACTGTCATTACAGAGGTTAAAAAAGGAAGATAGAGAAAAGAAATTGGCCAATGCTCAACAAGAAGCCAGGTTTGTTTACATGCCTTTAATGATTTTTGCTCTATATTTTTTCTTAATCTATTACAACGAATGGTATATTTCAGATTATCTACTCATCAATCTTTTTCTTAATTTTGTTGTTGTTTGTTTTTTTTTTGAGGACATCTTATTTTTTTTAAATTAATTTTTATTTATTCATTTATTTTTTAATAATGTTTCTTTCTTTCTAAGTATTTTCACATTTATTATTATTTTCTTAACATTCTTACTTGTATGTTTATCAGAATTGATTATATTAATATTACAAATAACATCTTTATTAATAATAATGTTATTTACTTGTGCTAGCTTTTTGGGCAACTTTGTAAAACTAGTTGATCAGCTTATAGTGGAACACATGTTTGAAATCACAAAAACTCAGAGCTTACAGTTTTTTAACGTTGTACTTGTTGGATCATCAGAATCACAAAGAGAAGGTTTCTTTAAGGCAAATTTGATTTTCAGTAAAGAGGGTATGTTTTATTTATTTTTTTCAAAGTATCAAATTTTAAGCCATGAACATTATTTACACTAAATATTATTCTGTATTAAAATTTTATTTTTTAATCAAGATTTTTTAGTTGATCTTAGTTATGTTGATTTCAGCAAAACAAGCAGAAACGATAATTGAATTAAATTAAATATGTCGCTGTAATCTATTTATCTAAATTCGGCCCACCATTTTAAGTTAACAGTAACTTAAGATAAGTAAAATCAAAATGTTGACATACTTACTCTAATGTGTAGGCCTACTTTTATATTTATAAGTTGAAAATGATAAAGAAATGACCTTTTTTTTTCAGGTGAACTTACACTTTTTCCATCAAAGAAACGGTTCAAGAAAGCTCTAGATAGTACATTTCAAAACATTCCTACTGTTCTTATGTCTAGATCTATTGACTTAGACATTTGCAATCCTGATAAAGATCCTTTAGAGGGAGATATTAGCTCACGATCTGATGGTTTCAAATTGTCTGAAAAGTATGTATAAAGACCCTCCTCAACTGATTTTCTTAGTCTAATTTTTTTTTTTTTGTATTTCTAATTTTTATATTCAACACTATGACAAGGTAACAACTAATGGGGTGGTTTTATGGTGCCCTTCTTTCATCCCCACCAATGGCCATAAAGGCACCATAGGAGACATGGAGGGGAATTTAACCATGACCTTAAAATCAATTGGTCCTCATGGGAGATCATCCCCTATGTGGACCTGTAACACTATCTAATTGTAAATGTGTTTAATATATAAAGACTATGCACAGATAGAAGTAACATTTGATTCAAGAAAGAGTTATTTAATCAATAATTGTTTTAGTAAGTATAGTAAAGAAAAACTATCACATAAATTGTATATATACACACATACAAACTACTGTAGAAATAAAAGCTTGAAGTTAACATAATGAAACACAAATCTTAAAGAACCTTATGTAAATTTTGTAGTAAAATAAAGAAAAATCTTGCAGCTTACATCATGAGCTATCTACTTCCCTTCTAATGGTGGTGTGTAAAATATAGTTTTTTAATACAAAAGATCAAAATATATACATGCAGAAGTTCACCTTAATAAATATAGAAGTTCTTTCTTATTTTGCTTTCATTATAAAATGTTTATCTTGCTCTGAGTCTTATATTATTTTTTGGTTGTAATATGTCATAATAATAATTTTTTTTTTAAACTTTCATAATTTTTAATTGATAGTGTTGCATTGACTTTAGAAAGTTTGCTTTTTTTTTACTTCCAGATTGTCCAATACACCCACACAGATTGAAAAACAAAATTTAGCACTGACATCTAGAAGTGCTAGTCAGCTCAGCCTGATTTCAGCATCTAACAAAACAGCAACCGAAGATGGACATCCCAACAGATATGAATTAAACAGCAGCAGTAAACTTTCAAAATCATTTGATCTCATGCTACATCCATGATATAAACAACAACAACAAAATAGAAATGATGCCAATTATATGAATTTCATTGCTTCATTGTTCAGTTTAGATTATTCAAATAACATGTCAATAAGCATGAATCTGGATGGTGATCACTAAATCTTTTTTTAAAAATGCAATTTAAAAAATTTTTTCACCTATTAAAATTGAAAAATTTTTTTTTATGCATTGAAAAAAAAAAAATCAAACTATATAATATAATGTAATATTTTCAAAAATAAATACCATATCTAAATATATTTTCTAAAAGTGAAATGTCTTAAAAGTCTCAAATGAGGGGAAAAAAAAAAAAGAAGCAATGAAAAAAAATAAACTGGCATTTAGTATAAAAAAAATTACCCCTTTGACATTGACCGAACAAAAATTCAAAGATCAACAGAAAATGGTCACAACCTGTGTAATCCATCAGTGTCACCTTACTGACTATTGTACACACATAATTATTTATGCATAGTGCCTAATTTTCTTATTTTCCAAACATAAACAAATTAAAAGATTTCACTTTTTCTACTCAATCAGTCAGAACAATATGTACATTTCATTCTCTAAAGAAAATGCTCAGCTACTCAATGTTAAAAAAACAACAATGGAATTTCATCCTGCCTATAATAAATTTCACACACCATGCAAAGAATGTAGAAATGGTATATGTGGGAATGATATGTAATGAACAGGTCAGATGTTAATGAGAAAATTTTTTTTAATAATGGAAGATCTACCTGAAAACTTACAAATTATTTTCCAGTGGCAATGATTTGGGATTCTAAAATCTGAAAAAAGTTTGAGGAATTCATTTGTTTTTTTCCAATTTTCTGCAAAAAAAAAAAAGAATGAGATCCCTGATTCTAAATAATATAGGCAGGTGACCAAATGAAAATAAAAATGCTTTATACATATTAATTGGCCTGACAGGCATCAAAAATCTGTAAGCCTCCTGCAATGAGGTAAAATCCTTGTGCTAAAATCAAAAGTGCAAATGACCAGGAAGGATCCGAATCCATTTCTAATGTTGTCTGAAGCAGGTCTATGGCATTGAAAACGAAGACCAGTCCACCAATGAGGATTAAAACAACTGGAGATTATAAAATAAAGAAACGAAAATAATATTACAAATAGTATAAAATAAAGCTCATTTACAATAACTACATTTGAAATTTCAGATTTCTTTATTCAATATTTTAGTAAAAAAAAAAACAGAAATATTGAGAGATGAAAAAAAAATTTAACTTCTAATTGAACATAAATAAACAAGTACAAGTTCAGCCTAAAGAAATAAATTCCATGAAGATTGAAAATGAAAACAAGTTGGAATTGTAAATTTTTAAAGATTAATATAAAAAACAAACAACAAATGACATTTCTGTATTGTTTTAATAACAGTAAAAATTTCATGAGAGCTCTCTAAGCAACAAAAGTGGGAAAGAAGAGAGAACCTGCTTCTATGAGCTGTGTCACATATGGGGGACCGTGTCTAATGAAATGCCTAACCAACTATACTTTCCCCAGTCCCAGTTATTGCTGGTAGTAAGTGAAGATGATCTAAGAGGGCAAACTAAAATGTTTTTATTTCAACTACTGCACTACCTAGAAACAATGATTTTGAAGAGAAGAGGCTGGGCATATTTTAGGAATTATTCAAAAAAAAAAAAACTGTAAATTTTTAAAGAAATAACTCAGGTTTTAACCAAAAAAAAAACAACATAAACAAATGTGAAACAAAAAAGTTATCTTCCCCTATGAGGATAAAAAAAGAAATACAGTATTTTCCCCAAAAGTTGGCCGTTATAAAAAAACCTTAAGATGATTCTCACAATATAAGGAGGTAACAGCAATTGTGATTATGTTATGATTTAATTTATGAGATAGCCCACAATTACAGAGGCTTTTTGGTTTTGAGTTAAGAAAAAAAAAGTGGGTGGGGGCCCAAAAAAAAAACAACACCTGAAACTTATAGAGTAATAGAGATATTTCCTTAAAAGTATGTATTTTATTACAAACATGTTGGAAATTAGTTGACCTTTATAATGATGTATATTTCATGTATGTTGACTTTATATACCGAGATGAAAAAAAAAATTATACACTAGATATAATTTATACCTTTAATTGGTTATGAAACTTTCAAATCTTATATATTAAAAGCTAAAAAAAAAACAAATAATAACAAATGTGTACATATTTAAGCATTTAAGTTCATTTCTCTCAATATCACTTATATATACTATCTTTCAAATTTGTCCAAATATTTTAGTTTAATTGTGAAATTTTGAAACTGATCACTATATTAATACACAAAAACAGTTAGCACTGTTGCAATAAAATCATAATCGTCAAAAAAAAAATAAGTGATCCAAGTTAGAGAAATAAAACCAGACATAATGGGGACATCCAATTGTTTTGAAATTAAAATTCTAGTTACGCCCATCATCCTAGACCACCACCATAAATAATGTAATCCATAAAGAATATTAAGTCTTACAAAAATATGCATCCTTTAATATAGGGAATTTATTACTTTCAAAACAAAAACAAACTGAGATCTGAAGGGAAGATTTTTTATTTCAAATCTTCTCTTTAGCATAATTTATTTTTGGGGAAACACAGTACATGTATATTAAAATTTCAGTTCTAAAAACTGCAAAGGTTAATTTGTGGTTTAAGGTTGATACTTGTTAAGAAAAATAAAAAAGACAAACCAGATAAACAGTTAGCTCCAGCTGTGATGAGATTACCAAGATGTGTTCCTGACACCATGTAAGCCATATATAGTGATATAAACATGGAAATGGCCTCAATTATAATTCCTATGATAACCAAAGCACGGCATCCATGGACCCAGTCTATCAGAAAAGACAAAGGAAAACTTAGAAAAAAAAACATTACATTTTAATGATATATGATTAAATTATAGCAAAATGTTATGCTTTTCTCAAACTCAAAGTAAGCTTCCAAACCTGAGATATTTCAAGTTTCTTTATTTTAAACTTTCAGGAGGTAGCATTTGAATATTGATAATAGAATAAATCCATTAACAAATATTCTGCCTTATTTTAGAGTAATATTTGCTATAACTACATATTTAATTTGGCCACAATTAGTAACTAGTTTTTAAAAAAAAACATCTGGCAAGATAGCAAGGAAACTAAATTAGCAGATCTCTAAACTGTTTGGCACAAAGAGATACATGGATGAATTTTAATTTCTTTAAAAATAAAATGAGAAGTACTTTTTAAAGTGACAAGTTGTAATATTCTTAATTCATCAATTCAGCAGGCTTGTGGGGACTGTACTGTTTCATACGTATTATATGAGACTGTAATGAATATTCTTGAAAAATTCTTATAATGATTGAATATGCATTTATAAAATTGGTCTTGTTCAGTTTATGAAGTGAATGTGAGTGACTATTGTCTCAGACACTTAGGTGAGCTAATAAGTTAAACATCTAAAGTATAATTTAAAACTTCAACACCATCATCACATGATGCAATATCTACCATTGATGACGCAATAGTATACAACTCTAATATGTAATTCTTGTACACCACATACCATAACT
>JAGDYQ010000032.1:2721633-2854805 GCA_021962125.1 Bulinus truncatus | reverse complement strand
AAGTCATGGTCTGGTTTTCTATTAGGTATACACTGCTTACATTTTTGTTTATTTTAAGTTTAGAATTAACAATGAAAATGACATTGAAATAACGTGATTAGCTATTAATAGCTTTTTTATTTAACAAGTAAAGTAATATAGTGATCAGCATTTAAAAAAAAAAATATTATTTAAAAGGCTACGATCAAATTATCATTATCATTCTAACCGAGAGTACTAAAAATAATATACTTTTTGTTTTTGTATGTTGAAAGATTTTATAAAAAGTACATCTCTAAAAAAAAAATGTTATTCATTACATGGTACAATATATTTTTGGATGATGAGGGTTGTGGAAGCGACACATAGTCTACAATTACGACCCTACAGCAGAGGCACTGCCAGATAAGCATCGGGCCTTTACAAATTCTGACAAGTGCCTTTCTCATCTAGGCTCTAAGTCTAAAGGTGTTAATTTTGTTTTCCTTTTTAAATTTCCGGAGCATTTTTTAAGGCAAATTATCTTTTTTTACTTTTACGGTACTGAAGATCTACAGGGGGCCTTTTTGACCTAATTTTCAAGTTTTATTTTGATTGAGGAATATTGTGTTAAGACTTTGGTACTTTAAAGGTAAGACTACATTACTCATTTAATTTCCTAGATACGATGTAATAAATGTATTATTTAAATGTAAAATTCTGAGAACTCTTAATTAAATTATATTGTTTAAAAAGAAATAACTAGTTTTAAGTTTATGACAACCCGGAAACGAGGTACACATTACTTTACGGACTGGGATTACACCTGTCGTTGTTTACTGTTCCTGTAATACACAGGTGATTATAAACAGGTGAATTCAATTTAAAAACAAATTAATATTTGTTCATGTATTTTAGTCGGGATATTAGTGATTTTGTTAAATTAACCTGAGCCAATACATTCAAAACAAAGTTCATATATATATGTATATGTATGTATGTGTATATGTCTATACTACTAAGACAGTGTACCACACTGAGTGTAGTAACTTAACTAAGTAAATACGTTTAACAGTGAACATCATTTTCATTGATCATAGATGCACTGAATAAACTGATGACTGAAATTGTCTGGAGTACACATTGATATTAATTGCATTAAAGCACAATAATAATCAAACTTGTATGTCAGAACATGTTCATGATATTATAAGAGGAGTTTTGATTTCGGGGGGGGGGGGTGTTTTTAAAATAATTAGTTGAAGTTAAGACATTATGATTTCTTTGAATCTATTCACTTTAATTTGACATGCAAACGTGAACTTAGAATCTGAGCTGTTAATTATAAGTGCAAAAAGCTCATTTCACTTTCATCATACTTATCAAATCTAATGAAGATGGAATTAGCATTTTTTTCCTAGTGTTTTTTGTCTTCTAAACATGTTGTATTTTTATTTTCTAAGTCAGTCTCCCTAACACCCACTACAAATAACCACAAGTCATATGATGATTTAAGCACATGGATGATGAGTAACATGGAGGCTGTCTTCCCTTAACATTTTCTAACAATTTTAATAGAACAAAGCAGTAATATTAGAAAAAAATTAACTAAGTTGTCACCCAGTGTCTAAATTTGTAACTTGCTAAGCAACAAACTTTCTTGACTGGATTACATGAGTGTGACCTGGTTACTACATTCTTATGTGCTCTGATATCCAAACTAAACTTTTAATACTTTTAAAAGAAGATCATGATCAAATAGCTACCTTTTTTTTTTGGCAAAGAGAAATTTAGCATTGTTTCACAAGTTTATGTACATTTATGCAATTTTATTTTTTCAAAGAAAATTTATGGTCATTTGGCTGGTATACTCGTAATTTAAATTTTCTATTTCTGGTTATTTTATATGACTGATTATTAATTAATGAAGTAAACACTAATATATGAAATAAATTGATTAAATTAATATATATATATGTCAATTAAATAACAAAATTAAAACTTTTTTGTAGTATTTATAAATTAACAAAAAAGAAATGAATCTCAAAGCTAACTAAAATATCAAGATTATTAAGGAATATTTGGCTGGTTATCATAAATATTTATGACAAAAATATATATTTAGAATAATCACATATTATGCATGTCTTAATCATAAAACTAACTTACCAAGGCAGAGAGATCAACAAACAGCCTATTATACAGTAATCAGCCGTTGTTTTTTTTTTTTCTAAATTTCTTCATGAATAAGTTATCTTATCTAAAGAAGAAATACATCTTAAAGAAGAAAGAGAATTTTTTTTATTATCAGATGTAATATAGGTTTAAAGAGCAACTAAAATAATTTACCTTCAAGATTTAAATATGTGGAGGAATCTTGTGTATGAATCATCTGTTAAATTGCAAGCATCCCTATTTCATTTCTTTTGATTTTAAATTATTTAGTTGTATTTATTTCAGCAACACTGCAGAAGTAGATTTTATATTACAGTCAAATACTAATTCATCATCATGGGACTGGGTGAGACATCATTAGTTTGGAGGGTATCCTTTTTCTTGATGTTTGTTGGTGAGTACTTATTTAGTGTCACTTCTGATCAATAAAAAGTAAATTTCCCTTAGCCCTAATGGCCATCGGGGCAGATGAAGTGTAGAATTCATCTGTTTCTATAACCTCGGCATATGAAGGGATTATGTGGTTAGCACAACGCCCAGCCGCCTTTACTTCCCCAACTTAAATTAAGTCAGGTACCCATTTAAAGTTGGGTGGACTTTGCTCCAAATTTCACCTGGAAAAATTCTATGGGCCTCACCGAGGATCAAACCCAGGACTCTCAGGTCGACAGTTGAGTATCTACACCACTCGACCATCCGTCCTACAATAATGCAAAGTAAATTCATGAAGTTTCTTGTGTCCAAAGATATTCGACTATCCAGTTCTCTGATCTTAGTAACTGGCTTTTGTGGATCCCACACATATCAGTTCAGCTGACACATTATCTTAGCAGTGGACCTCATTGTTGTTTATGGCATCTCCACTTCTTTTCATTTTAAGAACAATCTTATTCATGTATCCCTTAGTCTCTTGACTCAAAATAGATCAACATATCTGACAAAGTTTATTTTTTTATGTTACAGACATCTTTATTCTTCTTTGTTTTGTTTCAACCAAAATCAATTGTACTTTTTTATTTACTACGAAGGATTTTTTGCAATGATTGCTGCTGTGGCGTCATCATACATGGCAACTGCTGATATCATTCCCAACAGGCAACGTCATATTGGATTCTGGGACATGTGTGATGATACTTTGACCTATGGTTGCAAGGATATGACTGAATACCTTCACCGTTTAGATCGCAGTTATGGTATGTGGTGTACGAGAATTACATATTAAAGTTGTATACTATTGCGTCAACAATGGTAGATATTGCATCATGTGATGATGGTGTTGAAGTTTTAAATTATACTTTCGATGTTTAACTTATTAGCTCACCTAAGTGTCTGAGACAATAGTCACTCACATTCACTTCATAAACTGAACAAGACCAATTTGATAAATGCATATTCAATCATTATGAGAATTTTTCAAGAATATTCATTACAGTCTCATATAATACGTATGAAACAGTACAGTCCCCACAAGCTTGCTGAATCGATGAATTAAGAATATTACAACTTGTCACTTTAAAAAATACTTCTCATTTTATTTTAAAAGAAATTAAAATTGATCCATGTATCTCTTTGTGCCAAACAGTTTAGAGATCTGCTAATTTAGTTTCCTGGCTGTCTTGCCAGATGTTTTTTTAAAAAACTAGTTACTAATTGTGGCCAAATTAAATATGTAGTTATAGCAAATATTACTCTAAAATAAGGCAGAATATTTGTTAATAGATTTATTAAAATAAAGAAACTTGAAATATCTCAGGTTTGGAAGCTTACTTTGAGTTTGAGAAAAGCATAACATTTTGCTGTAATTTAATCATATATCATTAAAATGTAATGTTTTTTTTTCTAAGTTTTCCTTTGTCTTTTCTGATAGACTGGGTCCATGGATGCCGTGCTTTGGTCATCATTGGAATTATAATTGAGGCCATTTCCATGTTTATATCACTGTATATGGCTTACATGGTGTCAGGAACACATCTTGGTAATCTCATCACAGCTGGAGCTAACTGTTTATCTGGTTTGTCTTTTTTATTTTTCTTAACAAGTATCAACCTGAAACCACAATTAACCTTTGCAGTTTTTAGAACTGAAATTTTAATATACATGTACTGTGTATCCCCAAAAATAAATTATGCTAAAGAGAAGATTTTAAATAAAAAATCTTCCCTTCAGATTTCAGTTTGTTTTTGTTTTGAAAGTAATAAATTCCCTATATTAAAGGATGCATATTTTTGTAAGACTTAATATTCTTTATGGATTACATTATTTATGGTGGTGTTCTAGGATGATGGGCGTAACTAGAATTTTAATTTCATAACAATTAGATGTCCCTATTATGTCTGATTTTATTTCTCTAACTTGGATCACTTATTTTTTTTTGACGATTATGATTTTATTGCAACTTATTTTATAGAGTGCTAACTGTTTTTGTGTATTAATATAGTGATCAGTTTCAAAATTTCACAATTAAACTAAAATATTTGGACAAATTTGAAAGATAGTATATATAACTGATATTGAGAGAAATGAACTTAAATGCTTAAATATGTACACATTTGTTATTATTATTTGTTTTTTTTTTTAGCTATTAACATATAAGATTTGAAAGTTTCATAACAAATTAAAGGTATAAATTATATCTAGTGTATAATTTTTTTTTCATCTCGAAATATAAAGTCAACATACATGAAATATACATCATTATAAAGATCATCTAATTTTCAACATGTTTGTAATAAAATACATACTTTTAAGGAAATATCTCTATTACTCTATAAGTTTCAGGTGTTGTTTTTTTTTGTGCCCCCACCCACTTTTTTTTTTCTTAACTCAAAACCAAAAAGCCTCTGTAATTGTGGGCTATCTCTGGTTTTTTTCCCAAGTAACCATGGGGTTATCAAGATTTAATCATAAATTAAATCATAACATAATCACAATTGCTGTTACTTCCTTATATTGTGAGAATCATCTTAAGGTTTTTTTTATAACTGCCAACATTTGGGGAAAATACTGTATTTCTTTTTTATCCTCATAGGGGAAGATAACTTTTTTGTTTCACATTTGTTTATGTTGTTTTTTTTTTTGTTAAAACCTGAGTTATTTCTTTAAAAATTTACAGTTGGTTTTTTGAATAATTCCTAAAATATGCCCAGCCTCTTCTCTTCAAAATCATTGGTTCTTGGAAGTGCAGTAGTTGAAATTAAAACATTTTGAACTTAGATCATCTTCACTTACTACCAACAATAACTGGGACTGGGGAAAGTATAGCTGGTTAGGCATTTCATTAGACACAGTCCCCATATGTGACACAGCTCATAGTAGCAGGTTCTCTCTTCTTTCCCACTTTTGTTGCTTAGAGAGCTCTCATGAAATTTTTACTATTATTAAAACAATACAGAAATGTCATTTGTTGTTTGTTTTTTATATTAATCTTTAAAAATTTACAATTCCAACTTGTTTTCATTTTCAATCTTCTTGGAATTTATTTCTTTAGGCTGAACTTGTACTTGTTTATTTATGTTCAATGAGAAAAGTTACATTTTTTTTTCATCTCTCAATATTTCTGTTTTTTTTTTTTACTAAAATATTGAATAAAGAAATCTGAAATTTCAAATAAAGTTGTTGTAAATGAGCTTTATTTTATACTATTTGTAATATTATTTTCGTTTCTTTATTTTATGATCTCCAGTTGTTTTAATCCTCATTGGTGGACTGGTATTCGTTTTCAATGCCATAGACCTGCTTCAGACAACATTAGAAATGGATTCGGATCCTTCCTGGTCATTTGCACTTTTGATTTTAGCACAAGGATTTTACCTCATTGCAGGAGGCTTACAGATTTTTGATGCCTGTCAGGCCAATTAATATGTATAAAGCATTTTTATTTTCATTTGGTCACCTGCCTATATTATTTAGAATCAGGGATCTCATTCTTTATTTTTTTGCTGAAAATTGTAAAAAACAAACGAATTCCTCAAACTTTTTCAGATTTTAGAATCCCAAATCATTGCCACTGGAAAATAATTTGTTAGTTTTCAGGTAGATCTCCCATTATTAAAAAAAAATTTCTCATTAACATCTGACCTGTTCATTACATATCATTCCCACATATACCATTTCTACATTCTTTGCATGGTGTGTGAAATTTATTATAGGCAGGATGAAATTCCATTGTTGTTTTTTTAACATTGAGTAGCTGAGCATTTTCTTTAGAGAATGAAATGTACATATTGTTCTGACTGATTAAGTAGAAAAAGTGAAATCTTTTAATTTGTTTATGTTTGGAAAATAAGAAAATTAGGCACTATGCATAAATAATTATTTGTGTACAATAGTCAGAATGGTGACACTGGTGGATTACACAGGATGTGGCCATTTTCTGTTGATCTTTGAATTTTTGTTCGGTCAATGTCAAAGGGGTAATTTTTTTTTTGATAAATGCCAGTTTATTTTTTTTCATTGCTTCTTTTTTTTTTTCCCCCCTCATTTGAGACTTTTAAGACATTTCACTTTTAGAAAATATATTTAGATATGGTATTTATTTTTGTAAATATTACATTATATTATTTAGTTTGATTTTTTTTTTTTCAATGCATAAAAAGAAATTTTTCAATTTTAATAGGTGAAAAAATTTTTTTTAATTGCATTTTTAAAAAAGATTTAGTGATTACCATCCAGATTCATGCTTATTGACGTGTTATTTAAATAATCTAAACTGAACAATGAAGCAATGAAATTCATATAATTGGCATCATTTCTATTTTGTTGTTGTTGTTTATATCATGGATGAAGTACAGTTATATTTGTTGGTGCTGTAAATTTGACTTTAAAAAAATATCTTTTTTGATTTGTTTAAGAAAATGTATGCTTTTTCTTTAATGAAATATTCATTTTTTTTAGCAGTTGTATAATCAAATTAATTCTTCTCTTTTGTACATGATTCGTTAATCTATGTATGATATTAAATTTGCTAATAATGCATGTAAAAAAAACACTCCTTTTACAAATTCCATGTTTTCAATATATAAACATTCTTATTGTATGGTATCTTTAAAGCATGTATATGAAAATGTAAAATGATTTGTATTTTTTATATAGTCAACATTTTTTGCAATATTTTTTTGAACACATATCACACTTTTGTCAATTTGAAAAAAAAAATGTTATAAATTTTAATTCTTGTAAGATTAAATTTTTCTCTGTGACATTCCACTCCAGAATTCTAGTGCCAGGTGTATAATACAGCCAGGTGTATATAAATCTAATGTGAAAGCCCCTGTATATGTGTGGTTCTATGTAGATGTGGTGTGTACTAGTTCTGCCAAGTCCCTCTAAGGGGGGTTCATGTTATCAGAGTCTAGCCATTTTTTGCCTTTTCTACCATCTATGTCATAGGTGGCTACTGTGTATATCTTGTTAGTAGATAAATTTGGGAACAGGTAAGTTTTGAATTTTGTCTATCAACTCCGAATACAAAAATGATATAGTTTAACTTCTCACTGAGCGTAACTTATTGTGCTCGACATAAACCACTGATTAATGAAGTAGGTGAAAGTTTTGTTTAAGTACTTAACTTTCTTTAGCCATAGAAAGTTTTGTTTAAGTACTTAACTTTCTTTAGCCATAGAAAGTTTTGTTTAAGTACTTAACTTTCTTTAGCCATAGAAAGTTTTGTTTAAGTACTTAACTTTCTTTAGCCATAGAAAGTTTTGTTTAAGTACTTAACTTTCTTTAGCCATAGAAAGTTTTTCGGATCTGTAAAATCATATGAGCTTTTTTTTTTTTTTTTTTTAGAAAATTTCGTAAATACCTGAGAAATATTCCAGTTTAAAAGATGCATTTTACACTTCAATATATGTTTTTTTTAAAACATTGTGAATATATTACAATGTACTCTGTCCATTCCTGATTGGATTTGAATATAAAGCAGCTGTTTTTTGTACAATTCTTTTGTTTCATTTTAAAGTAAATGTACATTCCTTTTTATATCAGCTACACTTGAACCCTGGTTACACGAGCTGTTGCAGTTGCAGATTGCCCCTAAAATTTTGATGAAAAATTCCAAGCATGTTGATTTAAACAAATTATTCTTCACGGTTGTGACCTGTTGTTTTATTTCTGCTTTTTTTTTTAATTTTTTTTTTTAATTGCGCGGAAAATTATTTTTTTCTTTAAAAAATTTACAACACTGACTAAAAGTGAATTGTTTGTTTAATAAAATAAACTATTAACAAAAATTTCGGAATAAAAATAAAGTCACAATTGTATTTCAGATGCACTTTAAAATTGAATTTCAGAAATCTGAAAGTAAACATAACCAGGGCTCCTCTGTAGTTGGACTTATGCAACGCCTTAAGAGTTTATTGTATACAAATATTTTAAAAATAAATTTGTTCTTTCGTCTATTGATTTGATCTTCATTTTTGTGTTGTCTATCAAATCACTGTTTAAAATATGTTTCACCTATTAATATCATAATTGACATTAATACACACCTTAATAATTCTTGTACATTCGTATAAAAGGCTGTTTTTATGACTGTAAAGTCAAGTACCTAATGATCAGATCCCAAAGGCCGGATTTAACCTGTATTTTTGTGGCCCTGGTGTAGGGCTATTAACGACTTTTTACATATTGCAGGTACCCTATTGAGCTTGTCCTGATGGTAATTTTTTTTTCCAACTATTAAAAAAAAGATTTATGGCTACACTTTAGTAATTTGATTTTATCAAAAAAATTTTGACAAGAGGAAGGATACCAATGTATGTAAACTAATTCTGTTCACTTCAAAACGTTTTTCTCTAAAATGTATGTATTGCTGAATACGAGGTAGGTGATCTTGTGATGTGGATCAGACATATAATTGACCATGCGCTACTCATTCATCATGATTTAAACTAAGGAGCCATAAATCTTTACACTCATGTTCGAGGCATCTTTTAATTTCTTATATCTGACAAAACAGCCAAAAATTTACCCAAAATAATTACACATAAATATATCAAAAACGTATAAAAAAAATAATAAATGTTTATTAATATGAAGAAATAACAAGTTTAGGTGTTATCTTCATTGAAACAAAATGAAAAAAAATATTGGAAAAAATTACTATTTCATTCGGTTGTTATTTTTAAAGTACACAGAAAATGAAGGGGGTGTTACTATTTCATGAAAATATATGCAGTTACAAATAATGAAGGAATGTGACTTAATGCTGATGGAAATAATCGCATTCTTTGTATTTTAATGTGAAAGTGACAAAAACCTGTTACTAAATTTAGATCGAGCCAATTAAAAAGTCACCGCCAAATTAATTTTTATAGGGCATTGACTTTTTGTTTCACATTTTTTTTTTTGTGTACAAACTTCGCCGGCGCTACATTCTTTTCAAAGCGCTCGACTGTCGACCTGAAGGTACCTGGTTCGATCTCCGGTGAGGACCAAGGAAATATTTCACGTCTTGACTCAAGTTTATGGTGGGGATGAAAGTAGGGCACCATAAAAACCAGCCAATGTCGAAGTGATAATGGGGAAATTATCTTGTGAAAAGGGGTGATGAACATCAATTATGAACTTTTTTTTTACATTAAATCAATATAAATTTACATCAAACAGACAAGCCACTGATTTACATGTAAATCTTTTTTCTAACCGTTTTCTCCAGTGGTCCCCAACCTTTTTCTCGCCACGGACCAGTCAGCGTTTGATAATTTCACCGCGGCCCACTGTAAGGTGGGGGGGGGGCGTTGATCATTTCTCGTCCATGGAAAGTCCCACAATCACCAGATACATAAATAAAAAGAAAATAATGTCATGTTTCTTAGGCGGCCCAGTATCATTCGTTCCGCGGACCGCTACCGGTCCGCGGCCCGGGGGTTGGAGATCACTGGTTTTCTCCACTACTAAAAACTTCTGTTTAATACTATTTTTTTTTTCATTCTTGCTCAAATATGACTCAAAGAAATTCTCATTTAACTATTAAAGGGATATAGCCGTGTTTAACTGTTATGAGCCTCTAATAAATGGGCTGCTTCTCTTTCATTTCGGATCGAGATCTATGCTAGCACGTGATTACCGCTTGCTGCTAGGTCAGGGGTCGGCAACCTGCGGCTCTCGATGTCAAATTGTGGCCTAATCAAATACCATAATATGAGAACATTAATAATTAGTGGCTCTTCAAAATATGAGAAAATTGTAAATTATAACTTTTGGCTCTTTCGTCTCAAAAGGTTGCCGACCCCTGTGCTAGGTCAAATCAGTATTAGAACAAAAAAAAAAAACAACATGCCAAGATTGAAGACGAAAATAAAACATTCATTTAAAAAATGTTATTTTTAGCACGAATGCTATAATTTGAGGAACAAAAAATTCAGATAAAAGAACAATGAAAAATATGAATGGACACAAATTTTCTTGAAAACACTTCATAATGACACATCACAGTATACTATCACAACCGAAAGTCTTTTTTATGTTTACAAATATTCGCCGTTTAAAAAAAATCAGCCATAAAATAAATAAAAAATGTAACAATGTTCATAATACACAAATAAGAACTCTACATTTTACAGCTTAAGTCCATTCTCAATAACTACAGGATAGGTATTTTTTAAAACAAATGTGAGCGAAATAAAATTTCCTTAGCTTAGTAGGCTATCGAGGAAGGTCAAATGTTGAGTTCACATGTTTCTGTAAACCCGGCAAATAAAGGGATTGTGTGGTTGTCAGTAGTACTTATCACAACGCACAGCCGCCTTTACTTCCCTTACGTATGTGGTGGGTGGGCTTAAGTGACATTATACTAAAAAAAAAAATCACCTGGAAAAATTCCCTTGACTCTCGCCGAGGATCGAACCAGAGAATCTCAGGTCGACAGTCAAGACATCTACAATCGTCCACCCCAGTACGAATGAAGTACTTTCATAAAACTGTAGTGCATTTATGATAACCATGTTATGTTTGTACATTCATAAGAATAAAGTAATTTTTTATAATAGCTTCAGTATATACATAACAACTGTGGTACAATCATAATGTCTGTAGTGCACTCATAATTGCTTGATTACACAAATGACAGCGATAGTACACCCATAACGACTATCATACCAGCGTTAGTACACCCATAACGACTATCATACCAGCGATAGTACACCCATAACGACCACCATACCAGCGATAGTACACCCATAACGACTATCATACCAGCGATAGTACACCCATAACGACCACCATACCAGCGATAGTACACCCATAACGACTATCATACCAGAGATAGTACACCCATAACGACTATCATAACAGAGATAGTACAACCATAACGACCATCATATACTCGTAGTAGATCACAAACATACTATTTATTTCAATCATAGAAACATTTAAAAACTAAACAAAATATCACTAACAATATTTGTAAACAGATATTTCTTCCTGTGAAGAACTGATTTATTTTTAAATCCAACTTGTTTTGTTTTTCTTTTGACATAGACATAACAACAACAACAATAACAGCAACAACAATAACAACAACAGCAACAACTGCCCAATCTCTGACGGAGTAAACAATTAAAAAAAACCAGGAAGTAAATTTGTCATTTAGAATGTAGCACATAGAAAGTAGCACAGAATGATTAAGTGTTTGTCCTTCTCACGATGGCGCCAATAACAAACCCAAGGCCACCCTGCGCTAATTCGTTTGGGTGGATCCTACTTAAACAATAATTTCCATTGGCGGCCCTGGCCCCATCCCCTAAAGTCCCGAGGGCCTACCGGGTCCACTGACATACTTCTTATAGGTTTTTTTAAATACTTTATTGAGCTTGCACGCACTTCATTTTTTTAAAGTACAATATTTAACTATTTCCTATGTGCTTAAAAATAAAATAAAACAAAAACAAACCAGGACAATTATAAAATATGAGCCATCAGGCGGAATTAAGAATATTGATCAAAATAAAATTATCTCAACATGTTTGTAAATATTATAAGTTGAGCCTATACACTTGTATTCCATTAGTTCAATCGTCAATATTATAAATTGGAGTATACATAAACTTGCATTCCTTTCGCTCGATTCCACATAAAAAGCAGCAGCGATGGCGGCATTATAGAACATTGTTTTTCGTTGATCCCAATATAAATATACTGTCTTGTAATCAGATCAGTTGTTTTTGTGACTCCTTAGCCAGAGATTTATATAGATATCTGAAAGGGGCCTTGGCAATAGTAGGCCTACATGTCTGAGGTCCTACAGCAATGAAAGGAACTTTTACTGAAAATGGGCCCTTTAAAAGTGGGGGCCCTAGGCACCCGCGTAAATCTCCTTTCCACAATAACTGTTTTGCTTGTAACACATTCTAAAAGTTACTTCTGGCCCAAGGGACATTTCTGTTGACACGCCAACCGTTTGACATAAGCCAAACTCTCCTTTCTGAAATTCCTATCGCACATGCCGTAGATGAACGGGTTCACGGCGCAGTTCACCATGAAAATCTGAAGGAACAGACGGTACAGCGTGTCGGAGGCGGCTCCCTGATTTAGGACCTGTTCTTTGGCCGTGGACCTCACGAATACCAGAACCAGGGTCGTCAGATTGGTGATGATGTACACTACGCTAATGGTGAGAAGCATACGCGTCGTGCGATTGGCTACTTTTCTACCAATGGCGTCTAAACCTTTTCTTTCCGTTGAGCTACCGCCTTTGCCTTGTTTCGATTCTAACGTGTCACTGTTTTTATTCGATGTTTCCCTTGGCTTGTCTCTTTCCTCTAAATCATAACATTCCGTTTTCGTAAGTGTGTCGGATGAACATGTTTTGCTGTTGCTCGAATTCCCTGGAGTGTTCTGTTCAAGTGTTTTGACCTCATTGACTAGAGTGGCTCCGAAGGCTTGGCTGTGACGCCATGCGGTGACGCCAACCAGGATGTACATGACGGTGAGCGGAATACAGCAGGCGAGGAAGATGATTAACGATATGGCGCTGACCACCTGCGGCCAGATGGTGTTGACGTACTCCTGGTCCACTCGGCACTCCCTGCCTCGTATCCCATCCCGTCCAGTCTCAATGTCCTGGAGTCCATGTACGACGGTGTAAGGGATGCTGGTCAGACAAGAAATCAAGGCGATTGTGATGCTGATGATCTTAGCCTGGCGAGTGGTCACTTGCCAGCCAAGAGGAACACACACTTTCCTGTACCTGTTGTAAACAAATATCAACCAAAAAAAAATATAAATATATATTTATAGTTCATGAAAATGAAATTCTACTTCCTAGTCTTTTTAAGCACACCATTCATTTGGTTTTAAAAAAGTTTCGGAACAATAGTATTTATCTATTTTAATACTTTAAGCAATCATTTAGTCCATATTAATCTCACAATAATTTAATCGATATCAAAGAAAAGTATGATTAATAATATTTACGGAAGCAAAGTAACAAATCAATATAAGTCTGAAACAAAATGTTTTATAAGAATAAATTGATGAAATATTAAAAAAACAAGCAATTAAGCCTGTTCCATTCTGGACACAGGACGTGTTAGCGCATTTTCGTGTTATGTATCAGTACGTTTGTTAGCTTTCAGTAAATATTTGTAAATTTGGAAATGTTTATAAATTCAATTGTGTAATGCATATATCTGTAAAAAAAAATATAAAGACGTTTCTTTATACTTGAAAAAAAATTATTGTCTCTTAAATCTAACTACAAGTGGTTTGTGGTTACTGAAATAGGACTAATAATTGAAAACATTCTAAATTATAGTCATTTAATCGTCCGAAAACTCCGTCAATTGTTGCATAGCTCTGATACTTTCAATTAAACTCAGAACATTACTATTTCATTTGATGAGTTTCTTAATAAATCTTGGTGAAACTACGTGCTGCAGTATTTCGCACCAAATGAATGGGTTATTGAACGTACAAGGTGTATATATAATATATAAGCCCCTTAGGAGCCCTGAAGCCCGGCCCTCAGAGGTCCTATCACGAAATGAACTTTTGATGTACACATGGCAGGCCAAGACCTACAAAATGATATATACATCATGGGTCTAGGACTTATAGTTGCTGAGATATAGCGCTCCTTTATTAATATAGCTTATATAGTAAAAAACGGTACTAAGGCCCCTTTTACGGCCATGAGAGGTCAGATCGCGAAATGGAAAAAAGGCATTTCTTGGCAGGCCAAGACCTACAAAATGATATATACATCATGGGTCTAGGACTTATGGCTGTTGAGATCTAGGGTGATGACAGACAGACAGATAAAACGGGGACAATAGAGCATTTTTTTTCGAAAATGCTCTAAAAACAACACATAATCATAACAAAATCCCAGAAAAAAAAGGAACTTTGGCTACCGGGTTTCCTATTTTATGTATAAAAGAACGTCTTTATTTTAATTTATTTTAAGTAATAACATTTCAATATGAACAACTAATACATTGACATAGGCTAAACATTCTACTAAAAATTTAGATTGCATTAAAAAAAACAAAAAAAAAAAACAAAGGAAATTGAGATTTATAAATGGCGGAAAAAGATATATTTCAAGAATCGGCTATTTACCTGACTATGGCGACTCCCAGAAGTAGAATGGCTGAAGTGGACGCCGTGGCCAAGTTAAAAAACAGAAAACCTTTACACAGCAGTCGGTCATGGAAATCCCAGGTGCGAAACAGAACGTAGATGGTCACTTAAAGGGTAAAAAAAAAAACAAGCAATTAAGCCTGTTCCATTCTGGACACAGGACGTGTTAGCGCATTTTCGTGTTATGTATCAGTACGTTTGTTAGCTTGCAGTAAATATTTGTAAATTTTGGAAATGTTTATAAATTCAATTGTGTAATGCATATATCTGTAAAAAAAAATTATAAAGACGTTTCTTTATATTTGAAAAAAAATTATTGTCTCTTAAATCTAACTACAAGTGGTTTGTGGTTACTGAAATAGGACACATAATTGAAAACATTCGAAATTGTAGTCATTAAATCGTCCGAAAACTCCGTCAATTGTTGCATAGCTCTGATACTTTCAATTAAACTCAGAACACAAGCTTACTATTTCATTTGATGAGTTTCTTAATAAATCTTGGTGAAACTACGTGCTGCAGTATTTCGCACCAAATGAATGGGTTATTAAACGTACAAGGTGTATATAATATATAAGCCCCTTAGGAGCCCTGAAGCCCGGCCCTCAGAGGTCCTATCGCGAAATGGACTTTTGATGTACACTTGGCAGGCCAAGACCTACAAAATGATATATACATCATGGGTCTAGGACTTATGGTTGTTGAGATCTAGGGTGATGACAGACAGACAAAACGGGGACAATGCTCTAAAAATTAATCACATTAAAAAATATACCCTGTTTTATTTTGTTTAATAAAAGAATATTTATAGACACTTTTTTAGATATAAGCTTTTATGAAATTACACTAAAAAATAAATAAATTCATATATCAAACAGATATTGATATAAATTATTATTACCAAAAATATAGAATTGTTTGTTTATTGCTACTTATTAGACATGTATTATGTTAATACATGTTTAGTTCAAATATTATAATTATCCACGCTTTTAACTTTAGTAATAATAATTTATATAAATATTTGTTTGATATAATACATTATTTTCTACGTGTGATAGCACTCAACAAATATTACTGGGAGACACTCAACATTTCTGGGAGACACTCAACAAATATTACAAGGAGACAATAAACAATGCAGGGAGACACTCAACAAATATTACTGGGAGACAATAAACAATTCAGGGAGACACTCAACAAATATTACTGGGAGACACTAAACACTGCTGAAAGACACTTGACACTGCTGGGAGACACTCAACAAACACTGCTGGGAGACACTCGACAAACATTACTGGGATACACTAAACACTTCTGGGAGACACTCAACAAACATTACTGGGAGACACTAAACACTTCTGGGAGACACTCAACAAACATTACTGGGAGACACTAAACACTTCTGGGAGACACTCAACAAACATTACTGGGAGACACTAAACACTGCTGAAAGACACTTGACACTGCTGGGAGACACTCAACAAACACTGCTGGGAGACACTCGACAAACATTACTGGGAGACACTAAACACTGCTGAAAGACACTTGACACTGCTGGGATACACTCAACAAACACTGCTGGGAGACACCCAACACTGCTGGGATACACTCAACAAACACTGCTGGGATACACTCAACAAACACTTCTGGGAGACTCTCAATTAATACTGATGGCAGACACACAACGAACAATATTGTGATACACTCTACACTGCAACACTGTGCAACAAGACTAATCACTCACCGGGTATAACAATTACATTGGTAATCAGATCAACAACTGCGATACTTTTTATGAAAACAATAGTGGCCGTCTTCCTCTTCTTGTGAGAGTACACCACAAGGATCAACACATTTCCGAACAAGCCAACTATCGACAATGCGATGAGGAAAATGAAAGTAGGAATGTTCCTGATGTTTGTCTCCTCTTGTAGAGAGTTCAGGTAACGTTCCTTGTCCTCGTCCGTGACGTAGACGTTTTCTGCAGTCACGTTTGTTGACTGTACCGGGCCTTGCGGGATGTCAGTTTTAAACTCGAAATCCATGAACATGATGGCCATCCGAATTCAACTGCAAACAACAACAGACAGTTTATTTTATTGTAAAACATTTCACAATGTAAATATAATTTTAAAAAATAATGCATTTTACACAAAACAAAGTTGACAATCGGTTTAAATTTTATATTTAAGCCCCCTATATATCTTATTTTGTTGTAGATTATAACGGACTAGCAAGGCCACAGGTAGAAATTCAGAGACCCGAGAAACAACTATGACAAGAGGGGCCCCTCGGTTCATTGTCTCTCCCGGAAAAGGGCCCCATATTCATTGAAAGAAAGTAAATATATTGAAATAAATAAAGCGACAAGGCACTTATTCTCAGGCCCCCCCCCCCGATGAGGGCTGTCGAAAATAACGTTATTAAAGGACACGTGTTTACCAGGGCTCGATTTACCGCCGGGGATGCCGGGGATATCCCCGGCACTGAGACCTGTCATCCCCGGCTCTGCTTTAGCTGATATATATTCCAGCCGGGGATGAAATCATAGACATTTATCCCCGGCTCTGCAGAGAATTTGTGTTCTTCCCCGGCACTGGTTTTTTTCTTAAATCGAGCACTGGTGTTGACTATGTTGCTTAAATTACTTTTATCTCAATATGATTTGATTCTTAACACAACTTACCTTAAACAGCTTTTTTGTTTTGGTTTTGTTTACAGTAAATTGAAATTTAAGAAAGGATCAGGATGTACCCACTACCTTATATAGGCCAGACTCCTACAGGGACATGCAAGCCATTTGACGGTGTTAGGGGTAAAACACCACACTTGAAACAGTCAACACATTAAGGATTGTGAAACTCGTAAAAAAAAATTAATTACCGTGTGTTATTTTCTTTTGCAAATTTATCAGTGTTACACTTTGAAGTTTTTTTTTTTTAAAGTGGCAGCCGAGTGAATGTGACCTCATTTTGTCTGTCATTAAAGCTGTGATGACAATTCTATCTATCTATCTATCTATCTATCTATCTATCTATCTATCTATCTATCTATCTATCTATCTATCTATCTATCTATCTATCTATCTATCTATCTATCTATCTATCTATCTATCTATCTATCTATCTATCTATCTATCTATCTATCTATCTATCTATCTATCTATCTATCTATCTATCTATCATCTATCTATCTATCTATCTATCTATCTATCTATCTATCTATCTATCTATCTATCTATCTATCTATCTATCTATCTATCTATCTATCTATCTATCTATCTATCTATCTATCTAATCTGTCTGTCTGTCTATCCATCCATTCATCCATCTACCCATGCATTCATACTTCTATCTATCTATATATCTACACATCTTTTTTTCTATATGTCTGTCTGCCGGTCTGTCCATCTGCCTGTCTATTTGTTTGTCTATCTGCCCGTCTATTTGTCTATCCCTACCAAATAAAGTCATTTCAAAACATTTTTCACTGTCTCATCTTCCACTTAATTTCTTCAATCTAAAGCGACACACCATTCATTTTTCCTAGTATGTCTTACATTCAGTCACTCTTCAAATGTCAATTAGTATTACTAGATTTTAATAATTGTGAAAGTAGTTCCCAGTGTTCAGCAGTCTGCAAGATACAATTGATGAGAAGGACGACAATCTGCAAGATACAATTGATGAGATAAGCCATACACTCTGCAAGATATAATTGATGAGAAAAGACAGACAATCTGCAAGATATAATTGAGAAATCAATTATTTGTTCTCATTGGCAAAAAGAACTTGCAATGCGTTTCGCAACCAGTCTGAAAATTTATTTTTCTTTGACCGAAACTTATAAAATCGGATTTTTAATTCACCGTGAGGACATATGAGGCAAGCTGCAAATACATCCAAATGTGTAGATTTTAACCAGCCTCTTACATATATGTAAGTCTTGGGAAGAAACTGTTATGTACAGTTTTTAAATGTTGACTGAACGATCGTAGTTAATTCTTATGAGAGCTACTGTTGTGAACGTGTATCTGATAATTTAATATGTCTCTCCAATTTATGCTGAATTTATGTAGTTGCCGAGTGATACCGGTCAGCAAGTTCGTACGCTCAATCTCAATCTGCATGCAGCCTGTTTGATGCAAACATAAGAGGTTTTCCATCGGCCGCATGCTGCATCTTTACTGGCCGCATTTGATGCAAACCAAAAAGCCTGCACACTGAAGTAGGCTGAATTTTTTTTTAAAAGCAAAAACATTTTATAATTCAATATAGACGAAAGTAAAATAAAGTACATTTGGCAAATTAAGTAAATTATCCGGTCATTAATCGTTTGAATCAGCGGATCATTAGTTAAAGTGTGTGTTGCGAACTAAAGTAGACCGTACGTCGTTGATCCGAATCAATTGGGACCGGATACCGTTCCTAAACGCTTTTTTTTTCGGATAAATGCAATATGTGAAATCGGACACTATACGAATATTAGAAATCATCACATGCGGGAAAGATGCTTGAAAAAAAAGCAAAATAGGTGCAAAACGTCGCAATGTTACCTTTATTGTGGAAAATAATCACTTATTTTTCGCTGCAACATTGTACACATTCGTTTTTTCACATAGTTAACAACGAAAAAAAAAACAAAAACAACTGATCCAAATATTGGACACTCCGGATAATAAAAGTTCGGATAAACGACGTTCTACTGTAATTTGATTCGGGTAGCCAAACATTTCAACGATTCCTAAATTGAGAGTAGTTGTTTGCGTAAGTACACATTTATTTTTGTCTAATATGTTCGTTACTGTATTCCTGCATTCATAGACAGGCGCTAATGTTAGAGAATGCCAACCCCACACACACCAACTCAAAATAGATTTCACATGGACCCACGCTCTACGCCGCACGACAATCCATCCCTTCATCAGTCACAAACCCAACATTTTCAAATGGTCCTTATAAAACATAGGTGAAAAACTGCGTCAATCAGAGATATAATGAACTTCAGAAAATAATAGTGAACCATAAACATACCTGATCATGTTTTTAGTTGTTTCTTAATTATGTATTTAAAATAGCTAAAGAAACAATTAATCTGAAAAGGGAAATAACTTCACTATTTCGAGAATCATCGAAATATCTATTGATTCACCTTTTGAATTGTCCCCCTGCAGTGAAGTTCATGTTGTCTTAGGTTAGCGACAGGTGATGTCCGTTGTTTTTCAATTATGTCTAGAAGATGTACTCATGTAGTGGTCTTGGAGTACAAAGGGGGGTACGTTTCCAATTATATGTGCTAAGAAGGTGTTCTCGTCTAGTGTTCTTGGTGGTTACTTTTTAATTAGGTGTACTGACCATCAGGGTCGCTTTATCGGACTTTTCAAGGGCCTACGAAAGCCAGAATGGCAAATAAGTGCCGGTGCATTCTTGAAAAATATAAAAAAATTGAAATCGGGGATGGCCTACGACTTTGAAAGTGCCTAGGGCCTACGATGACCTTAAAACGACCCTGCTGACCGTAACATTTTGGTGATCTCCACTCCCTTACGTTGGGCAGAGGTCCAAAAAAAATGTTATTCATATAAGTGTGCAATCGTTTAATTAAATGTGTGTGTGCGTTCTAATGTAATTTCCCGGTGTTTTATTACCTATCATCTGTTTTATTAGCTGTCATCTATTTATTAGCCGTCATCTATTTATTAGCCGTCATCTATTTAGTAGCCGTCATCTATTTAGTAGCCGTCATCTATTTATTAGCCGTCATCTATTTATTAGCTGTCATCTATTTAGTAGCCGTCATCTATTTATTAGCTGTTATTTATTAGCTGTCATCTATTAAGTAGCCGTCATCTATTTAGTAGCCGTCATCTATTTATTAGCTGTTATTTATTAGCTGTCATCTATTTATTAGCCGTCATCTATTTAGTAGCCGTCATCTATTTATTATCCGTTATCTATTTATTAGCCGTTATCTATTTATTAGCCGTCATCTATTTATTAGCCGTCATCTATTTATTAGCTGTCATCTATTTATTAGCCGTCATCTATTTATTAGCTGTCAACTATTTAGTAGCCGTCATCCATTTATTAGCCGCCGTCATCTATTTATTAGCTGTCATCTATTTAGTAGCCGTCATCTATTTATTAGCTGTCATCTATTTATTAGCTGTCATCTATTTATTAGCTTTTGATTTTTTTTTTGCTCCAATAATATAATTTTTTTTGGCCACTGCATTTTATAAATATTAGTATATTTTAATTGACCCTTAACCCTTAATTTCATTTCTCTATTTTGGTGATTCGTCTTCAAAACAATGTACATTATACAAAGAAACGTAAAATATAAGTAGGAATAAGGTAATCTCCCCTTTAAGCCTTTAAGAGGTTAACGGCCCTTCCTGGTCATCACTGACTTCCTGATGACAGTCCAAAGTCACAGGTCCTTCATTGTGATGTCATATATGTCACATACTTTAGGAGGGACCATAAATGTCACAGACTTTAGGAGAGGCCATAAAAGTCACATACTTTAGGAGGAGCCATATATGTCACATACTTTAGGAGGGACCATATATGTCACATACTTTAGGAGGGACCATATATGTCACATACTTTAGGAGGGACCTTATATGTCACAGACTTTAGGAGGGACCATATATGTCACAGACTTTAGGAGGGACCATATATGTCACAGACTTTAGGATTGAATTGTTTGCCGTTTCTGGATCATATCAGGCTGAGGACTACTTGGTTATCTTAATCTTTGTTGTCGCCATGTTCAGTTATACTTGTGTGACTATAACAACCAGCGACTTCACAAAACACGTATGTTATAATGTAGACACTAAGCACTTGTGGTTTTCTTTAACACGACAACATTTATTATTTACAACATCGATGGCTCACGCCAACATGTAGTATAATACATGAAACAAGTTTACAACATCGAGGGCTCACGCCTACACGTTTACAACAGATTCGTCGAGACTTGTCTGCGTTTTTCCTCTCAGCCTCTCCCTACGGCACTCAAACATCGACTGTCTCACAGAAACTTTTAACTAAAACTCATCTAATACTAGACTCATCTACTTGACCACGCAATCACTCGATGTCAATCATCCTGGTCAACTGACTCTCTCTGAAAGAACTCGTATCTCCATTGTTGTCGGTCTCTAGTAGCCAAAGGTGTCCCCGAACACATGGGTCTATGTTTTGCTGACCACAGGCCGTTTTGGCCCTTTTAGAGGGTGGGGAAGAGAAGATGAGGGGTACATGATATAGTGTATTGGTATGGGAGGGACTGTGACCTGAACAATCACTATGATTCATCTGGGTAGATACAAATCAGTGTCACAATTATCCATACAAAAAATAATAAGGCTATTAATTTCTCTGTATTTTTATGTTAGTGGAAGTATTGCTTTCTATGTATGCATCTGTGTAGCAATGAATATTTGATTGGGTTCCTCACAGAACTGATCAACAAAAGCTCTTGCTGTGTGATAAAGTCATTTTTGACACTTGTAAAATACACTTCTTTAAATCTTACAATACGATGAGGCATATTTTTTTTTAAATTAAAAATTATGAAAGAAAAATGCAATAAAGAGTAAAAAAAAATTATTTATATCATTCAAATATTTGTATACATATTTTTTTTACTAAAAAAAGCGTCAAGTATATTGTATACACCAACGCTAATGATAATTTATTCAAATATATGTGGGATATAGGAATATATATATATATATATATATATATATATTTAAACTTTATATTGCATTTTAATAGAAGTATATTTTATAAACGCAGTTGTTACTAAACCAGCAAACTGGAATAATTTTTTTTTCCGCCGACCAGCAATAGATGTGCGCATGCGCGACTAAACGGACTCCGTATTATTTTTTTTCGGGGTCCGGCTATAGTTTAAGTGACACAGTTTTCCTTTGTCTCATGTAACATAAATCGTTCTTATAGAGTAGGATAACTTTTTTTTATTGTTGACCTACTGCTAAGAAATGTATATCAATGGAAAGATTATTTAAAGCCCGGTTAAGGTGCCAAACGCAGACGCTCATCAGACACCATAAAAGGTGTTGGTTGATTTAGACAGCAGGACGGTGGTCATGGAAGTCGGAATCCGCTAAGGAGTGTGTAACAACTCACCTGCCGAATCAACCAGCCCTGAAAATGGATGGCGCTAGAGCGTCGGACTTTGAAATACGTCTGCGTTGCCCTTAGGCCCTTAAAACTCAGCACCTCCGCGCGGTCCGGGTGGAAACGATAACCTCGCTCTTAAGGTTATCGTTTTTCGTAAATGTGCCTATTATAAAAAAAATCTGGACTAAAACGGAATCCAAATTTAAGAAAACCATGTTATCGTTGTAAACTCTGCCAAGGATGGTCCCAAGCCCAGCTGAAAAAGACACCATCAGCAATGTCAGCCTTTTGGAAAAGACCTGCCAACTCTCAGCTGAAGAAGAGATCAGAAAGGGGCGATGGGGCTGGATAGGACACATCCTACGCAAACCAGCAGCCAGTATCACAAGGCAGGCACTGAGATGGAACCCCCAAGGTAAACGTAAGAGAGGTCGCCCAAGAAATACCTGGCGTCGAGACCTGGAAGCGGACACCTTAAGATGGGTTACAACTGGAACCAGCTGGAGAAGATGGCAAAGGACAGAGGACTCTGGAGATCTGTTGTTGGTGGCCTATACCCTGCCATGGGTGAAGGGCAATGATGATGATGATGTTATCGTTTTAAAGTCTTACAGTGGTTTAGGTCCTCAGTTCTCAATCGGTGGCATGCGTACCAGAGGGTACGAGGAAGCTCATGCAGGGGTACGCAGCGACGAGTGATTTTAAAACAAAACATAATGTTTGAAGAAGGTCGCTAATTGGCTGCGTGACTCGTCACCAAAGCCACGTGACACAGTATCGCATTCGAAAAGGTCAGCACACTCCATAATGAAAATATGTTCATTTCTTCGCGAACTTACATGTACAGGGTTCCAGAAGACATAACTTACCATACTTTCGGGGTACAGTCGCACAAAAAGTTGGTGACCACTGTGCATACAGGGCAGTCGTTGGCCAAATACTAGCCACGAAAGAGGTTGATGAGATCCACAATCCCGTTTTTTGTAAGGAGTAAAATTACTTTAAACAGCGCACCATAGTCAATTAGTGAGCATTTAGTAAACCAAAATTAACTAAATACTGGTAATAGAAAAAAATGGTTCGCTGAAAGACATACACAAAATTGATACACTATGGACACAAAAAAAACCAAAAACAATAATTACTAAGTCTAAATTAAGTATAATTAATGTTAACCAATACCCCCCCCCCCTTTTTTTTTACTAGCCAGTCGCGAAAACCGAATCACAAAAGTGTGAGGACATTTTAAAAGTTATTCTCAAGCTAAATAAATATAAACGAAGTTTTTCTACACCTTACTGACTTTCAGACTTGCGACCACATTGTGGCATACAGCTTTTTAAGTAAGCAAGACTCTCTCTTCTGAAACTCTTGTCCCACCAGCTGTAGATGAACGGGTTCACCGCAGAGTTGACCATGTATGATTGTAAGAATAGTCGGTAGAAGGATTCCGAGACGGGGTGGAGAAATAACGCCCTCGATGAAGCCGAGAACCGCATCAGTATGAGTATAAGCGTTGTCAAGTAGGTAACTATGCAAACAACGCTTACGGCTATAAGCATGCGCGTTGTGCGATCCGCCATTTTCTTTCCGCTGATTCTGATGGATTTATTGAACGAAGACCGAAACATGTTCTTATTAGATGGGGCGTCTATCTCCTTTGATTGAGCGTCGAATGCTGGTGTCGCGCAACTGTCAAAGTCAGCATCGAACGTATTCGAACAGCTCCCAGATGCCTCAGAAGTGCTCCCGGATGCTAATTGATTTGGCTTGGCCTTAATTTTGGCGGATGCTTCCAGGGCTCGGCTGTGTCTCCACGTAAAGATCCCTATCCTCGCGTACATTATGGTCAGCGGAAGCCAGCAGGACAGGAAGAGGATCAGGGAGGTGGCGCTGACCACCTTAGGCCAAGGAGTGTTGACGTACTTCTGGTCAAGCCGACACATCACCCCTGTGATACCGGGCCGGTCTGTTTGTATTACGTCCAGTCCGTGGACTATGGCGTGTGTTATGCTTACTAAACACGCTGCAACACAAATAACGACGCATATCACTTTAGCTTGACCAGTGGTTATCTGCCAGGCAAATGGTCTGCAAACTTTTCGGTACCTATTATTGGATATAAAAAAAACTTTTACCTAATTTCTAAATATGCATTATATTACATGTATTTTAAAATGCCGTAAGCTGAAGATTAAAAAAAAGTCTTTATCAATATACCAATTTGTTTTGAAAAATAAAAGGAAGTTGATAATTTTAATGATCATAAAGTTACAAGCTGCAAATAAAAATTATGACAAAGATTTGATTTCATAATTTGTCGTCAAATCTGCCGGTGTGTTGTCTTCCAATAACATGCCCATGGATTAATGAATGTATTGTACGTCATTTATCGTTGTTTATCCAACAACACAACGATCGGCAAACAGCGTCAAGGAAATAAAGATACATTTACCTTCTCACAGTAAGCCAGCTGATATTCTTAACAAAAGGGGCTTTTTTTTGTTTGTTTTAGAAGTGGGACGGGAGATTAGGATACATTTTGTTTTAGTCTGCCTATCCAGAACAACAGATCAGTTTCATCAACATAAACAACTAAACTTATCTTCACTGGCTGCCATTATTTATCCCTCCCCCCCCTCCACCTCTCATACACAATAGGTCGAGTTACTTACCTGACTATCGCCACACCAAGTAGAAGTGTGGTCGCTGCGTGTGACGTGGAGAAGTTTAAAAATAGGTGGGCTTTACACATGAATGGGCCGGGAAAGTCCCACACGTGAAACAGAACAAATATTGTAACTGGAATAACAAAGTGAGATGAGTTTTTTTTATTATAAGATAATATATTAATCTTTGAGTGGAATGAGAGAAACGTGTAAGAAATCACCCCTTCACTATTTACTCTGTGCACCCGCAACGCAACATCATTGCCACGACATTATGACGGATACTTTAGTAACCTATAAATGTGTAGGCTGTTAGGGGGTCTCTAATTTGGCACGGAGCCTCTAAACATCTCTGAAATCTCTGCCTAAAACCCCCTCCCCCCACGCACACGTACAAAATTACAAAGATATAAGAACGGCATTGTTGTCAAGTAAATATAATAATAATAATAAGATTATGTCCAGGCAAAATGGCGGTAGGTCGATTATCGATCAGATGTATTATATATTTGCTTAGCCAGCTATAGCCGGAAGTAAAGTTCTTTTTAAAGCCCATAACGGCACACCGGGGTATATGAAGTGTAGAACTCATCTGTTTCAGTAACCGCGGCATACAAAGGGATTGTGTGGCTAGCTCAACGCCCAGCCGCCTTAACTTCCCCCCAACTAAAAGTCGTGTACCCATTTAAAGCTGGGTAGACTTGGGGACTCACACCAGGACTTGAAAAACTCCAAAGGTTCTCACTGAAGTCTCACCCCGGGACCCCTTTGATCGACAGTCGAGCACTCAACACCGCAAGACCACCCGTCCTCTACCTAAACCTGTAGTCTACCTTAACCTGTAGTCTACCTAAACCTGTAGTCTACCTAAACCTGTAGTCTACCTAAACCTGTAGTCTACCTTAACCTGTAGTCTACCTAAACCTGTAGTCTACCTAAACCTGTAGTTTACCTAAACCTGTAGTCTACCTAAACCTGTAGTTTACCTAAACCTGTAGTCTACCTAAACCTGTAGTGTCCTGTAGTCTACCTAAACCTGTAGTCTACCTAAACCTGTAGTCTACCTAAACCTGTAGTCTACCTAAACCTGTAGTTTACCTAAACCTGTTGTTTACCTAAACCTGTAGTTTACCTAAACCTGTAGTTTACCTAAATATGAAAATAAAAAGATAAACTCAAAACACTTCCGCATCGGTCATCTAAAGCAATGGTTCCCCAACTTTTTTGTCGCTACGGACCGGTACAGCGTTTCATAATTTCACCGCAACCCACAGGAAGAAAAGGGCGGAGGGCGGGGGGGGGGTGGGTGGGAGCGGTGTAGGAAAGTCGCACAATCACGAAATAAATAAATAAAAAGTAAATAATTTAATGTTTCTTGGGCGGCCCTGTAACATTTGTTCCACGGACCGGTACCGGTCGGCGGCCCGGGGATCGGGGACCACTGATCTAAAGGATGAAACATTAAAAATAGCCTTCGTGAGTGACAAGACATAGGTCGAAAACGTTATTAACCGAAAGTGAATCACTGAAAAAAAAAGGGGGGGGGGATACCCACAAATAGGCTTTGCCTCAACCAGGTTTCAGGAATCGACCAACAAGGTACAAGAATATCGCGGGCAATTAAAATCGATGTATATGGACATCACAGAAGCCTAGTTTATATCCTGCACCTCTCCGCTCGTCCACATCAACGACGTTTACATTTAATTTATGTTCATTTAAACACTGCAACCCTCAACTCTATGCCCGGCCCAATCTGTCAAATTTACGAACTCATCGTGGCCCGCGGTGCGACAGGTTTGCCAACCTCAAATCTAGCTCAACACACATCTAACATAATAAGAATTTCCACAGAAATTTCTCAACTGGGCCCTGTAGAAAACGGCCTTGCCAGGAAACACCCACATAACCTACTGTGGGGGGGGGGGCAACTATCCCTGAAATAACATTCACATGCACCACGTAGGAATCCTAGGGTCATTTTGGTGACAATATCAATAGAAAGAAAACAACAACAACTTGATTGTGCACTAAAACTAACAAGCACAGTTTACCAGATATCACTACTAACAAGCACAGTTTACCAGGTATCACTACTAACAAGCACAATTTACCAGCTATCACTACTAACAAGCACAATTTACCAGGTATCACTACTAACAAGCACAATTTACCAGGTATCACTACTAACAAGCACAGTTTACCAGGTATCCCTACTAACAAGCACAGTTTACCAGGTATCACTACTAACAACCACAGTTTACCAGGTATCACTACTAACAAGCACAATTTACCAGGTATCACTACTAACAAGCACAATTTACCAGGTATCACTACTAACAAGCAAAATTTACCAGGTATCACTACTAACAAGCACAATTTACCAGGTATCACTGCTAAGTTGGTGACTAGATCCACAATGGCGATGGCTTGTAGGAACACCGCTGTAGAAGTTTTCTTCTTTCTTCGTAAATATACGAAGATGATAAGTGAGTTGCCCAGCAAACCACAGAGAATCACAGCTGTCATGAAGACGAGAGCTGGTATGCTGCTGAGGTTTGATCTGTGCTGCAGAAGTTGAAGGTACGCTGTTCTACTCTCTTCGGTGATGTTCCATGTGAGATTTTCTTGTAGCATGGTTGTCTTATCCATGTCGGCTATATAAGAGTACAAGTCAATGGGACGTTCACTTATATTTATATATAATAGTACTATAATATGTAGCACATTATTTCAATGTAACATAGCTGACACTTTCGAAATGATAATGTCAAGATCTCAGTCTTTTTCACTTGTACGTATAGGATATCTGTAGAAGACAGAGGTAGTACCTTTGATGCACAGACAGCTGCAACCTCGGGTGGTCAAGCTCACTGGTCCTCGCTCATCTCTTGAATCTCTCACGTGTGGCTCCTCGCACCACACCCCGGGCAACGGTCTCAGCTGACCTGCTAAACCGCGTGAGGGGGTGGTGTTGACACGGCACCACTGGGCGTATGAACTTCCAAATTGAAGTCACCGGCCAGGGCGGACGAGATCATATACGAACCCAACGGCTACGTGTCCGTGATCACGGCGGGCCACCGATAAGGAGGAAACCGGCTGTGGTCAATCTTGGTCAAGCTTGGAGAGGAATGGGCGCCGCCAAGCATTTCTTGCCCCAGATACACCATGACTGAAAACCTACTAGTTTTCAGTCAACAACGGTGCCCCAACGACCCATCCACGGGTCAAGGGATAGTCAAGTCAAGTCAAGTACAGGATATGTCTTCTTCGGATAGAGGATGTTGAGTTTCAAAAGTATTTTTTAAAATTTCCTTTGTTGTGTAGGCTAGTTAAAAGTGCTACTTGTTTCGAACGCTTCGAAAACATAGAAACTTTAGAAATATTTAACTTAAAACACAGCAACTTTAGAAAGATTTTACTTAAAACACAACAACTTTAGAAACATTTTACTTAAAACTGCTAGTCAAGTTCATTTGAATAATTATGTTTACCATCTGTTCTAATTGTAGAGTTTTTTCTTCTTAACATTAAAAAAAGTTGTTTTTTTTTATCCTTTTAATACATGTCTGTCTGTCCACCTTTCTGCACTCATGTTTTCCGTCAGTCTGCGTTTAATAATATTGTAAGGGTCTGAGTCCATCACTAATTATACAGTTGCCACAATTAGTTTAAACAAAATACAGCTATCGACAAGAAAATTTACCCCAATAAATTAAATCGTATACATGTAACATGTTTGTAAGCACTAACAATCAACCATTCAGAATTACCAAATTTCTATTTAAAAAAAAATCTCACATGAACAATGAGATATTAAAACTTAGCGTTTTTTTTAAAGTTAAAAACTCACACATCATGAAGTGTAATTTTTTAAAATGAATTTACTGTATGTTAAATTTAACATATATTTTATTTTTAAAATTTAAGTCATTAATTAAAACCATAGAATTTTATTAGTAATTAATTTTGACTGAAAATACCCTTAATTTTCGAACTACTGTAAACAAAACATCTTTACCTTCAAATAAACAGAACCAAAATGTATTCAATGTCGTCCGAGAATTTAATTATACCGTCATCTTTGAAAACACCAGGATGTGTGATTTCTTCCAACAGGACTTAGTGTTTACGACGTAACTCTCAGCTTTTAATACAACTCCTAAACTTATACTTAATATTAGATAAAGATGCACATTGCGGATAAATTTTATAACATATTTTATACGAAACTAATGATAAATAGAATGGTTTGTGGAACCTAGTTATCATTCAGCATTCATTACTGTATCCGGGACTGCATTGTCAGTACTGGAATAACAACCTTTAAGCAATATAACCAACTTAACCAAGTGCTTGGGGCATCAGGGGGAAAGGGGGCACAACAAAAATCATATTTGAGGTAGTTACCTAGTTACCACACACACATATATTTATATATGTGTGTGTGTGTGTGGTAACTAGGTAACTACCTCAAATATGATTTTTGTTGTGCCCCCTTTCCCCCTGATATATATATTAATCTAAATTCATTGTTATAGTTAGAAAAATTCAATCGTTTAAAATTGCTACTTTTTTTTTTTACCCTATTTCAAAATATTATTTGGATTATTCTCCTTTTCCTATTTACCATAAATATTGACATCACATAGTGGAATTTAATATCTCATGTCAAAGAAACTAAAGGCTTGGTCAAGAAATGGGGGGGGGTTTGAGGACCCCATCGAGGATAACAATGCTCGGTACTTTGCCTGCTACGAGCATTGTTATCCTGACTGATGAGCTCTCTGTTCTCCAAGCTATAACAAGGGCGGGAGAATGGCGCGAGCGTTTGGAAGCCATGGTGGAGGCAATCAAAGATCTTATGCCCCGGCATTGTGTCTTTGTGACTCTTCTATGGATTCCCGGGCATATGGACGTGGTCGGGAATAACTGGACCGACTTCCTTGCAAAGTCGATACAAGCCCAAGCGCAGCCCATGGGGTTCGGAAAAAAGCTCATTTGGGGCAGCGTGTGCCAAGATCAGACTCTTTGAGTGAACTCGGTTGTTCTCGAGTTGGGACAATGGGGTGACGGGCAAAAATATCCGCAGTCAGATGGGGGGCGGCCCCCCTGCGTTTTTTCTGGCCCTCTCTGCTTATTTGTTCTACTTAGTAAAATGTATTACCTGGCCCCTGCTATTGCCTGGCCCCTGCTGTAGAATGCCTGGCCCCTGCTGTAGAATTTTCACGCTACGGGGCTGTGAAGACAATCAAATTAGAAACAGTTGCTTCAGTTGTGTCTGGCTGTTGAACTTGTACTGTAGTCCTCAATGACGACCCAAAGTCTTCTAATAACGGCATCTCGGAATCCAAGCGCTTGCTCTACATTTCGTTTTCTTGAGAATATAAACAATTTCTGATATCCAACTTTTTATATTATTTTTTTTTTTGAATGTCTGAAATAATTTAGTATAAATTATAAAATTCACTCAGTGGCAGAAAATTATAAGCAAACAAGAATTGCCAGATAATAAAAAAAAATGAATGCAAAAACGTTTTCAAAGTCCTAATCAAGTTATAGAGGCCAAATTAACAACAACAAAAAAATTAAAATCGGAACCTTCTTGTGCTTGTCAAAAATTTTGAATTTTCAAATGCATTTATTTATGTCAATTTAAATAATTAATGTTATGCTTAACTTGAATTTAATTGAAAAACGAACCTGAATGGCATTGTCAGTTACATTCAAAAACCGCGTAGGCCTATTTATGCCCCCCCCTCCCCGGAAAAATTTCTAGCGACACCCATGTAACATAAAATCGTTTAGCAAAGTATGTTCTGTATCTTGAATCTAGATTTTGGAAATTCCCGAATATATACTTTTGATAAATATCAATATAACAATGAATGCTCTTCACAAATTTATAAAAAAGAAAAGCTTGTTTTTTTTAGATTAAAGTTGAGCTGTTGAAAATAATCTAATACTGTTAGTAGAAAAATTAAATAGAATGTAAGGTGTGTAGTGATACATTTATAATTAGCATATAAGCACACTTACAAAACAGTTTTATTTTCAAATCAGAAAATCCTCGGATTTTACCGATAGGATATATTTAGTAATTGCTGATTTAGCCTTTGGTGCAGTTCCCGAAGTGAAGAAATGATTTGTTTTATTTTCTTTGAATCGGAACTGAAACAGCTGGAAACAGATATTTAATCGTAAGAGGCCCATAGAAATGAATTATGACTTTCAAAGATATATGTGTGATATCAGCCTAAAAAGGTTTGATATTAACATAATAAATTATTCTAAATAGTAAGTGTAATCAAATAGTGTAATCAAATTACTGTAGTCTATTCTAAACTATTTTGTTGAAAAATAAATACAAATTTGTTTCATTTTTATATACGTGAATACACATACGTCATATATAACTAAACAAAGGTTTTCAAGGCACCATTCTAACTTTATTATCTCTTTTATACAGAATTTTTCATTTTTATATTTATATATATATATTTTTATTTTGTTGCAAGTTGAAACGGGTTTAGGGAGAAAACAAAGTTCATAGCACATTAACTAATGTTTATCATCATTGTAAATACTTTCATCAGTTTTATCTTAATACTGGAACTGCAGTGGTTTATCATAATTCTTTTTTTTTTAGTTTCACTTTGTGCAGGGTAGGCTATAAGTGTTTGATCACCTTTCCTGACAGGGTAGCAGCCCCTGATAAACTATGACAAATCGATCCCCTCTGACCCCTTTCCGCTCAAATTAAAACCAAATAAATAAAGATAAATAAATTTTGAAAGGACCCCATCCACCCAAGGCTTGTTTTTGTTTTTGACATGAATTTAAAAAAAAATAAGTTGATTAATGTCCAATTAAATAACATCTAATCAGGCCCGTAGCCAGGTAAAATTAATCAGCACCAATACTCTGCAAGGGGGAACTTTTACTTTTTCTTTATTTTTCCTCTTTTTCTTCTTTTTTTTTTAAGCGGGGGGGGGGGGGCACTCCACACCTAGCGAAGGGGGGGGGCACGGCCCCCAGTGCCCCCCCCCCGGCTACGGGGCTGCATCTAATGCTAACGTTTTGCACACTGAACTATCTTAACTTGGCAATTCATTTGGTAATTTAATTAACCAAGCAAGATTTGATAATATTACGTAATGCCTTGGAGAGTGGCTGGGAAGGGAAGGTGGTGCCGAAGTGTGACACACGGTATGACGGTATTAATGTTTTAAAAAATGCAGGGAGGGGGGATTTAAAAATCAATTAAAAAAAAAGTAAGTTATACAGTAAGTGAATGGCCTGTAACTTTTTGATAATGTATCCAAACAATACAGTTCAATTGTAGCTTACGTCAGCCTCTGATAGACTAATACACTATTAGTCAACCAAACGAAGAGATAGCCTGAGCTATAAATAAAACATACGTGTACTTAAAATGGTATATCTTTACCAGCAGTTGAAAAATTTTACATAACAAAAGCGAAAAACCAGGATGTGAAAAAAAATAAGGTATTAAATCTATCATTCATATTTAATTTTTATTTTTTATTTTTATGGCTTTTTATTAGACATGGGCGAATCAAGGGTCCTTTCACACTGCTAGATACGACCCGCACTCTGATTCTCTCCGCTCTTTCACATAAATTGTTTGCATTTTAAAAAGATGTGATTTATTTATGTTAAACCAACAGGAAATCCCTCTGCTCTTGGTTCGGTTCATCTGCACATATGCATTTACACCCATGGCCGTTCCAAACTATTAAGGGGGGCCGAGGCAGAGCTAGAATTATGAGGGGGGGGCGGGCGGGCTAACGGCAAAGTGTACCCGATGGGTGTCCCAAAAGGCATAACATTTGATATCAATTTCTTCTCAAAATTGCAATTGAGCCGTGGGGCCTTAAACTGTAGCCTTTCATTAGAATTGTCCCTGAATACATATATCATTGACAAACGACTACATGAGGCCACTACCATAGTAAGGCCCTGATTATGACATTATTGTTTGATTGACAGCTTGATATTACCAGTTTCAATGCCTCTTCTCAAACAGTGACAGCTTGGGGAACCACCAACCCCCCCCCCCACCCGCCCCACCCTCGAATTTCGCGTCAAATAAATAAATAAAAATATGTTTCGGAAGCGACGGGGAGGAGGGGGGGCCCTTGAGAAATGCTTGAGTAACCTCCACATTGAGGCGGTCCAAATTGTCAGTACAGCGAGTGTTGACTTATCACTTCTGAAAAAAAAGTAGGCCCTATTCATGTATCCCTTTAAAATAAATCAATCATAGATCCATGATTTCGCAAAAACATGCCACTTACACCTATGTAATAAAATTACGGTTACTTTGTTTTTTTATTAAACATTATTTAAATGTGTGTGTGAGGGGGGAGAATGTTCTCATTAAGTATATCATACAATGCCACTATCTGGAACCGCGGCTCTCAATCTTTTTTTTCCCGAATGTTCCCCCAAAATGTTTGCTCGCCGGTACCCCCTCATGCGTAAGTTCTTCACGTTATTGATTGTTCTAGATTCTAAACGAAAACTATATGTCTCTGCGCACCCAAACTTAATTTTTCCCCCGTACTCCTTTGGGGGTACACGGATCACCGGTTGAATACCGCAAACATAGAATGTTACAGTTGATGTCTCACTCTTTGAAATCTGGAAGCCGGTGTTGATATTCGCAGTAAAGACCTTATTATTATTATTTAACAAATGTAATACATTATAAACTTTTCGGATTTGTAATTTGTGATACAATATTTTCTCTTATACGTTTTTTTAAAAAAAATTACGTTTTTGACTGTATTCTCTATAAATAAAGATGTATAGTATCACATTCCTGCCCCTACCCCAGACCTTTCCCCCAACTACGTACTTTTTTTTTTCATTTTGTTTGGTATAGTTTTATTTTTTTTCTCAGATGGTGAGGGTGGGTAGGGGAAGTGTAAAAATTTCCTGGAGTACAACAAAAGAAAAACTTCCAACTTTGCAACTGAGTTTGTGGGTTTTTGTTGTTTTTTGTTTAGTTAGCCGAGAGGGGAAAATAGTTTTCTGAAAATGGCGCTCATAAATGCAACAAAACAAGAGAATATGAATTTTGAATATACTTTTTGATAATATATTAGTAAACATATAATAATAGTAAGTTCGGATGATTTTGATGATTCTTTGGGGGGGGGGGTGTCTTTTTTTTTTTTTTTTTTGGGGGGGATTTGGGGGGGGGGGGATATTACGCCTCTGTCAAGTTATCCGATAGATTCATAAATTTATGATGGATGGATTTCTCTTTTCTTACTATTGAAGGTAGCTATGACGTCCGATGCTGACAACAACCAATCGGAAGACTGGATATTGTCTATGAAAGATGGCAACAAGTTTTTTAGGTCAGGGAATTACGTGCCAGCAGAGGATCGTTACTTACGTAGTGTGGAGCTGCTCACATCGTTGGTGGCGGGGACTACTGTCCATGAAGGTGGGAAACAGTCATTAAGTGTCTGATGAGTACAATATATTGGGTGTGGCCACACATGAGGTGGAAGAAAGTTGATTTTCAGTTGTTTTTTGTTTAATTTACCATACTTACAAATAATTTAAAGAGTGGCATTATAGTCACATTATCCGGCTTAAAACAATAACAACAACAATAACTAGCTTATTTATAGCCGATCATTTATAGCGTCAAGAATGTTTATTGCTGTAAGAACCACATTTGGCCTATTTTGAATATTGAAATTAATCTGGTTCGTAAAGGTATGTTAGGTACAATCGCGTAGGAAGAGTACAGGACGCTAACTTGGACGGGGCGCCGAAAGACTAACGTTAAATGTTTTTGCACTTTTCAGACTGGTAGGAGGGCGCCAAAATGTAATCGCACAGGGTGCCACAATAGTTAGCTCTGGCTCTGATATGGTATCACTGAAAAAATTAGGGCAGTTTCTTTGTGACTCTTACAAACATACGTCTTCCAAGTTAACTTAGGCCAAATATCTGTAGAAAAAAACTACTTTAAAAAAAAAATGAAAGTATGCGATGGAATATAATTGGTGTAAATTTACCACGGAGACTTAATGTACATTCCAATATACGATCGGACAGTCCTACCTGTAATTCTACATGCTGTGGGTCAACGAGTTCATTTCCAGGCCGTGTCGAGTCACATACATATATAAAACCCTGGTGCATACATGGCCATTGCAATATCAGTTATGGTGGCGATGAAAGATGGGCATTGCAAAAACCGTATAAATAGTGGGACTTCTAAATAAAACAACAACATGCTAGTCAACTAGCGACCAAAAAAAAAACAACTTCTGTACCTTATATGAAAAGTGCCAAAGTCAAAATATGTAATGTTTTAGTAACCATAGCAACATATGATGTGGTGTTATATAATTCTTTATTTATGGTTGTACATAGTAAGCTCATTGTTTAACTTTTGTAATTCTCCCCCCTTCCCAGACAATTTAAAAAGTTGCTTTGCCAAACGCTATGGCAACTGCGCTGAATGTTGTCTGCGCAGACAAGACTTCAGAAAGTCTTTAGAGTATGCCAAGAAATGTGTAAATTATCGCCAGGATTGGTATAAGGTAAGCCAGTTTGAAAGTCTGTCTGTCTATCTCTATTCATCCATCCACATATCCACCCAAATATGCACACATCCATTCACCCAGCCGTCCATCAATCCATCCATCTATCCATCCATCCGTCCATTGTCCAAAGACCAGAAATACATCACACCCATCTAAACAATGTAAGTAAGCATAATAGTGGTACTTCGGGATACAAACGTTAATTCGTTGTAGAAACAGAATTGAAAGCAGAAACTTTCGTACCTAGAAACCTTATAATCAATGACAGACAATCCATTTTAAGATAAAGAAATCGTTCTTGTTTTTTTAACACTCAAATGAAACAATGTACTTAACTTAAAAAAAAAAAGCTACATAAACTAAATGTAAAAAAAAAAAGAAATTTAGTCTACATTTCTTACCGAGAAAAGAATCTCAGAAAATTTGCCACTTTCATTGCTATTCTGGATCACTAGGTTCAAGAGTTCCTTGTCGCTGTCTCCTAACAGTCGACTGGGAATCTTTCTGCACAAAGAAACAATTAATTTAAATTGGTTGCTTACTTTGCTGGAGAATCTTTCTGAAGCGGGGGGCCTTCGCTTGATCATTCATCCGATTTAGTGCCCTTATAGTAAAAGTTTATTTGGATGAACACGTCTGACTTGCTGCACATTTCTCTATTCCTGGCAGATCCAATAACTGGCTCCCATCTTCTGACGTCTGCCTCTCTATAAATGTATTTAGCTTTTCATTTGAAAGTGAGCTGTCTACTGTGCTCCTCAGTCAGCTCATACTGCTGTCTACAAGTCAGCTTTCAAGCCCATATTTATTTTGTTTTGTTAGTAATTAGTTGAAAAGCCTGCTGAAGCGGGCTGCAAATAAGGGCTCTAACCGTGTTCAACTATGACGAGCTTCTTTGAAATGGGCTATTTCCCTTGCATCAATCCTGCGAGGGAGACGATTATGTATTTAAGGATGTGTGGCCTTCGTTTGTAAATTACACGATCGTTTGTCTCCAAGGTTAAATCTTGCTATCTCTCGCCTCCGTTCGTAACCTGAAAGTCCACTCATACTCAATCAAACCACACACACTACACTGTAGGGTACTACAAGTAAACCATTCACAAACACAATACACATACATCACATATACCACACACTACACACGCATACTACACATACCCCACACTATGCACAGACACCAGACACACCTACACTCAGGGCCGGCCTTACGAATTGCGTGGGCCAAATTTAACGGATACTTGCGAGGCCCCTCTCCTAATTTTTTTTTACAATAAATGCTAAATGTAAATAGTGGGACCCTGGCATTCACGGGGCCCAATTTGGAGCAGTCGGCCAAATCGGCCTAAGGTTGCCCTGCCTCCATTATACACACACTACAGACAAACTAAATATGTGGAAACCTTGTATTTTTTCCGCCAATCTCACAATATTTTAAACCATTCTTACAGGCTCATTTGCGAGTGGGTCGAGCCTATCGAAAACTGGGAAAGTTAAAGAAATCATTGACCGCCTTGGTAAACACCTTCAACTCAACACTTCCATTGCAAGATGATGAGATAAGACAGAAAGTACTTTATGAGCTTGTGGAGACTACAATGTTCCTGGGTTGGTATACTTAATACTTGCTCAAAATATACTTCATTATGATGTAAACTCTATTCGGTGGAGGCGTGATGGGACATGCAGAACATGAAAGGCATAGCCACCCAGACCCGTGGATTGCGGGGGCCCAGGGGGGTCGGGCCCCCCTTCGTTTTGTCTACCCCCTCAGCTTATTTGTTCTACTTAGTAAAATGTACTACCTGCCCCCCCCCCCCTGCTATTGCCTGGCCCCTGCTGTAGAATGCCTGGCCCCTGCTGTAGAATCTTCACGCTACGGGGCTGTAGCCACCCCTACTACTCTCACATACACAGAAGATACCCCAGAATAGTTAGCACTGAAAGAATTCATGCATTGTGTTAAACAATATTTCGAAAAACTTTTGGGGTTGGGGAGGGGGGAAACAAGTTAACAAACTAGCCTCTGTGGTGGCATAATGTGAACACGTGTCCTCGATTACAACGGGGTCCTTAAGGCTCACCCCTCTATCCTTGCATTGGCCCTGCCTTGATGAGGAAAACTTTGATTTAGTATAAACCAATGATATATACTAAAACATATTTAATAATTGACATTCTATGCGAAAAAAAAAAGAAGTGCGCTCTTCTTTCTATGGAAAAGGGAAGTTTCCACTGTTTTTATTTGTACTTTACACGACAGGTAAAGCTCAAATGGCAAAAGTGATATGCTGAAATATTTTTTTTTAGCAATAAATTTATTGATATCTGATGAGCATTTTAAAATGGTGATAACATGTAACTGGCCATAACTTCAGAGCAGTTTTTTTTAGTTAAGATTTATTGATTTAAAATCAAATAGAATCAAAACCACCTTTGATACATTTTAAACACCTTTTCATTTCTAATCATAGTGATATTGATAGTCTTAGGCTATTTAGAATTTAGTTACATATATCTCAGGCATGTCAAACCCTTTAGTGACCCAGGGGTCACATTAAACTGTCATAAGGACCACACAAGACAAATAAACAGTATTTTAGAGTATATAAACATGCCTTGGCTGCTAGCTACGTTTTTGAATATACCATATTTATATATAAATTAATGTTATATTTGTTTAATCTTGTAGTCATTTTATTATGAATGATTATGCTAACTTTATTCATTTAACACTGTACCAGACAATAGTAATCTAGGTAATATCACAATTTACCGACCAAAACCATTTTGATACATATTATTGATACTTTACCTCTATAAACATTCCCAAATCATAGTATGAATGATTTCACAACTATAAATATGACTTTGACCTGCCACACTCATTCCTTGTCCCTGTGCAAAGCTAATAGTAACCATTGCTGTTATTATGTTTTTGAGGCTCTGGGCAGTACATTTGGGGGTCTCATTAAAAAGGAACATTTGGCAGCAATAAGCAAAAAAACACTCAATCACACTGATTTCTAATCTTGGGCCCTTAAAATTATTTTAATTGGTGCCCCTCTACAGCCACAAATGTCATATCTAGTCCAAGGCCCTGACTAGTGCACATATTGAATTTCTTTGTGGTGGCGTTGACTGTTATCAATGTAGGCATGTCAGAATGGGGTATTACCTCATAGATAAAGCTAGTAAACACCTCTTTTGTAGCAAAATGTTTTTTTTTCTTAAAAGTGACATTTTTTTTACTTTAAACTCTTTGCTGCATAAGGCAGAAACCTGTATGGACATAGCTCTTTTTTTGTATCACTTCTATCAACTTTTCAGCTATGTAGCTCAGGAAAAAGAGATGAGATTCTTTTAAGGGAGAGTGCTTGTTCTTTAAAACAAACAACAACAACGAATTAACCTTTACATTTTTTCCTGATTAGCCAAAATTAAAAGTTTCAACTGGAGGAGGGGTAGATGTCTTAGTATCTGTCTAGTATTCATAAGAATGGATCTGACAAAAAAATAATAATAATATACTGAAAATAATGTTCCAATGTCCATTGTTTAATTAGGTTAAATTAGTTTTTCCTCTATCCAAAAATACACACACTTTGACATTGAACATAAAATTAGGTTAAGAATTTGAAAATAAAAAGACATCATCCATAACTTTGCCTCTGTTAGCAAGTACACCAGTACATAGAAGCTAGAGAGTTAAATTTGTTTCATAATCTAAAAAGAAATGTGACAAATACCAGAAAAAAAAAACATAAAACAAATTTTAGTATGGCATTTGTTCAGTCAGCAAATGTGGATGTAAAGGGTTATATGCAACCAGTGGGACATCATTTTAACTTGCAAATATATCTGATATCAGTGATATAATAATATTGTATGCATCAATTTTATTTCTAACAGTACTTTTCACAATGTCCATACATTAGATGAACTGATGCTATGATATAAATCATTTACAAAGAAGAGATTTAATAGTAAAAGTGAAGAAACTTGTTAAGTTCATGATTTTAATAGATTTTTGTCCAAAAATATACAGAAATATAAAGGAATTTTAGGAATAAAATATGTTTTAGATTAAATTATACTTCCGAATTGGAATTTAAACTAAAACCTATCATGATAATGCCTTCTTCAACATCATTTAGTGAGTTTTTCATATTAGTATAAATTGTTTTATTAATTATTTTTTATATTAACAAAAATGTCTGTCATTTTTTTTCTTTATTAGAAGACACAGATGTACAAAACGACATAAAAAATCTTCAGAATATTTCATCTCCGTTTTGGGCTCAAACTGTGTACTTCTACATTCAAAATCAAGAATGGAAGATTGCAGAGCATATTGTAAAAAACTTTTGGAATATACCATTAGCCAAAGAACCTCTGGACAATTTATCTTTTCAAGCAGTTTTAAAAAACTTTAAAGATCAGACTATTTTTAAGTCGGGTTCTCAGTAAGTAATGTCATAACTGCAGTCTTGTTTAGTTTTGTTAAGCAAAATTTTTTGTATATTTTCTTTAATTTATAATTTTTGTAAACTGTGTAAAATTAAAAATTACTTAGATTTAAAGTTACATATCCCTTATTAATATTGGCTAATATTTACTTACTCTTAAAAATCTACAACAATTAATGAGGCATAAAGTTTTATTTAATGATTATACATCACATTTTACTGTAATATAGAAAAGACTTATGTAGCATTTTTGTTAAATTAAACATTGAATAGATAGTTGTAAAGTCCAATACTTGAGCTGAGAAGCTGAAGAAAAGTGACATTTTTTACTTTGAACTCTTTGCTGCATAAGGCAGAAACCTGTATGGACATAGCTCTTTTTTTTGTATCACTTCTATCAACTTTTCAGCTATGTAGCTCAGGAAAAAGAGATGAGATTCTTTTAAGGGAGAGTGCTTGTTGAGAAATAGTTCAGAGTCATTCTTCAAAAATTCTCATAGGTTCAATATTATGGCTTTTAATTTAACTTCTATTTTGTCATTACAGAAATAAAATAAAAAAATGTAACTTACCAGTTTATATTAAGGAAAAATGTACCAGAGGTTTTATTTATGAGATATTTATCAACCTACATCAACATGTTTTTTCAGTTGGATATGTAAACTAATTCAGTATTTTCTGATGAATGGAGCCAATCACAGTCATCTGTCACTTGTCTCTGGTGACACCTACTTTCATGCTATCATTTATATCACAATAAAAACAAGCTGTCTGGACCTGCTGAGATATGTTATAGACAATATAGTAGTGCCTTCAAAGGAGCAAAATATAAAGGATTACAATGGTGATACCGTTCTACACATGCTGGCCAAACAGGAAGTAAGATTTTAATATTTGAAACATTTTAATCTTTTCAAATCCTTGGCCTAGTCAAGCTAAGGAGATGCAGCTTTAAAAAGTACCTATAATACTTGTTTTCTGTAGTCGTTTTTATCTACCTGCCAGAGCTCTTGCTTAAAATGCTTTAATGTTCATAGTGTCATTACTTGGGCCAAGGCAGCCCTTGTGATGTTAATTTTCTAAACTAAATTCCTATTAGTAGAACTGTTATTCAATTAAAAAAAATAATTGAAATTAACCCAGGATAAAAAATGTTGATCTTAATAAACTCTAGATTAATTGACAGAATTGATTTCAGTTGTTATTTGTATTAAAAATGCATTAGAATTGTTACTTTTTTTTGCTTCATTAGTAAATCCTGTTCAATGGACTATGGTATGGCTCTTTATAGAATATTTCAAGCTAGAAAATTACAAACTAATTGCGGCCTTCATTGACTTTTTAAGTGGCCATCCCTGTTACATTGACTTAATAAACCAGCCAAATTAGTTAACGGAAATTTTTCAATATTTGTGACAGTTTCAATAGCATTTGCTTTGTGTCTATCACTTTATTTCTTCAGCCAAATTCTTGGAAAGACCAGTTATTCACATGTGTCAATTCAAGTGATGGGTGCTCTTTCCTTATTAACACATAGCCATAATCAGAAAAGAGATGTTTTGCAAAGGCCCTTGGAAACTCAAATTATATTTTTCTGCCAAATTTGACCTAAAACTGGGTATTTGTCCCCCTTCCAAGTCACTTTCTTATTGTGGCTCTTCTCTTTGTCATGCATGGCCAATGTAGCAATGGCTCAACTTCAGAATATGAAGACAGTTCTCTGCATCCACATTTCCTTTTGTAGTTGTTTTGATGTGTGATGATGATCATCCGTTTAAAAGAGAATCCATAACTGAATCTCCTATTGAAAATCTTCTATTAAATACACAAACTTTAGTTGAAACACACAATTAACACAAGAGCCCCATTGCTCTTGTCTCGTAATCTGCAGTTACTATTTATAGAATCAGGCTACTTACTACATGTGTGCAACTATGCAGTATTTTATTAAAATCAACGCATGTAGGTTTTGCCTTAAATTTTTTCAACCCTTTAATTGCATGTTAATTTGTGATGATTAATAAGCAGCCCATCTTATTATTCATAGTTGTTATAGATATCTGCACTGCTACTTTGATGATTATTGGGCTTATAGCTATATCCATTTTTATATTTTACAGTGTTTGATCATATGTTGAACTCAAAAACACCAACTGAACTTTTTAGAAAAAAAAAATATGATTCATATATTTTAAACTTAATCAATTGGTTTTTAGTTTTGTCATAGTTTAAATAAAAATGCTTAAAGGGTAATATAAATAAAAAAAGTTCCAGGGCTAATAGTATATAACATCTTTTTGCTTGCTTAATTCATTTTGGCTGACAATTCCTAATCATTAATCACAACTTATTCTAATTCAGGAAAGTGAAACAGAAATAGAATCAGAAGTACTTAAGGAACTTTTGGACAAAGATGTTAATCATATGATACAAAACAGGGATGGTAAACTAGCCCTCGAGTTGTGCAATAAGCAGAGCTTTACAACACATGTTAGAGGAAAAGGTAATTTTTCTTTTTTTTCTTAGCATTTAGAGTAAACATAAATATGTTATAAAAAAGCTAAGTGTAATTATATTTTCCTATTGGTACTTTCATTCTGCTTTTTTGATATCTTATATGTTCACATTTCTGTATCTAGTAAAATTATTCTTACATTTAATTAACTGGCATTATGTCCAGAAAAAAACTATAGAGTTAACTAATTTTCTTCTATACACAAACCAGAAAAAACTTTTTTATTACTAAACCTCATTTTATTATAAAATATTATTATTTTACTTAGGGTAATCCCTATAAGTGGGACGGATGGCCGAGTGGTGTAGATACTCGACTGTCGACCTGAGAGTCCTGGGTTCGATCCCTGGTGAGACCCATGGAATTTTTTCTGGGTGAAATTTGGTGCAAAGTCGTCCCACAAGTCCACCCAGCTTTAAATGGGTATCTGACTTTAGTTGGGGAAGTAAAGGCAGCTGGTCGTTGTGCTAACCACACAATCCCTTCATATGCCGAGGTTATAGAAACAGGTGAATTCTACACTTCATCTGCCCTGATGGCCCGTTAGGGCTTAAGGGAACTTTTTAATCCCTATGTGGCAAGTAACTAGCCAGATAGTTGTGTTTATTTTTTCGTTATAAAGAAAAAAACTGAAGTGTAGATTTTTTTTTTGCTTTTCAAAGTACATGTACTTGTTGCAATATTTAATAAGGGAGTTTTGTTTGTTAATTATATTTGAACATAAACTTTATTGCAGTTATTAGCAGTCTTGTTGACAAGATTGAAAGCATTAAAAAAGTTAATGACAAAAATACACAAAAGATGATATCTGAACACATTTTTCTGCTAACTTCATTTTTGTCTGACGACAAAATTCCAGGTTATTATTTTTTCTTTCAGAAATATTGAGTGGAATTGTAATATGTAAATAAATTTAATATCGCTTTGACATCTAGAGATCGTTTTTCATTATCTAACTTTAAATTTCAGTTATACCCCAAGAGCTTCTCAAAATTAGTGCAGAACACTGCAGAGCAGTTTTAAAAGAATTGATTGGTTGTGGGAAATGGGATTCTTCGATTGAATTGGTTGATGAGTTCAGAAAAGTGAAGGGGGTCAGAGCCTTATATAACTTTGCAGTACCTATCAGACTGTCAGGTGCTATCACAAACAATTCTCATAAAAGAGAAGAGAGTGACAAAATAAAGCTGGTAAGTTTCCTGATTAAAGAAGGTGCCACTATAGATGACAGGGATGCTGTCAAAACAAGCATTAGACAAGAGGAATGGCAAGTAAGTTTAATTGGTTTCTGAGTAGTTACTGAGTACAATTTGAAATATAGACATAATGAAAATACTAAATGATGTATTTAAATTATTCAATCTTTGTTTTAGATACAACATAATTTTGAGTACATTTTGAAATTTTTATTGGTTACTGAGAAACATTTTTAATGGATGGCTTAATGGACGACACACTAAATAATGAAGTTAAATTATTTAATCTTATTTTTTTGAGTTGCTGCAAAATAATTTTGAGCGCCTGTTGTAACAGATATATTCAGAAGATTTTTTGACAAAAGTGTGTCTCACGAATGCTGTACCATATTAATAAGTTCAGGCATGGCATCAGTTTACAGTATAATTTATGATAAACTTAATTAATAATTAGTTAAAAACTAATTCTAGACTATTCAGCTAATCAACATGAGATATTTTTCTTATCAAATGCGGATCGGACCATCCCATACTATTTCTAAAAGCCTTAAAGTAAACCATCAAATAGTTTTTTTTTTCATTTTAAAATATTTGTAAATTATATAAATATATCTTTTCCAGTTAACCTTAAAACTTGTCAAGCTAGGTGTGAACCCTAATGGAGTAGTCTACTATTCGGGTGATACACCTTACCATGCAGCTCTAAGACTGGCATTGGAAAAAATGTCTGGTGAGTCCTATGTATTTTGCAAAAATATAATTATAAACTGATTCTTAGAATTAGCAGTTATCTGCTGATAGAGAATGCATTTTCTCTTGCTAGAATTAATACTAGTTTACAAAGTTTTTTTAAATATTAAGCTTGAATATCTATAATAAGCCAATCAGACAAATTCAGGTCATAAAAATATGACAACAGTAAAAGTTTAAAATGGAAATCAATGTCGAAAAAAAAAATGTTCTTGTATAATAAAGAAAAGAATTGCATCTTCCATTTTTTAATATAATTAATTTTTCACATTCAAAATAAATCTGTTAACCAAGTAAAGCATTTGTGAAGTGACATTTTTTGTGGGAATTTGAAATAACCTTTTAAAGTAAAAGTCTAGACAGGACAAAAAGTATGTAAATGTAAACAGGAGAAAGCAATATTATTTTTCCATGATGAGCTGTTATAACACATCTTTAAATTATTAAATTTAGTACATGTATAATCCCTTTTAAAATCAAACTTTATTTTCCTATAAAACAGTCCTACATTTTTCATGTTTTGGTGTTTATAGTATCAAAATATAGTGATTACAATTATTTTTGTAATTTTAACTTTTTTTTTGAACATGTATCTGTAAAAAAATTACATCAATCTCTGTCAAAGAAAAGTTTTTTTAAAAAACATATATTTCTCATCATTGTTCTTATAAAAAAAATAATAAATACATTCCATGCTAACTTGGAGCTGCTTTCCCTTAAATACCGACAATTACTCAACACAAATTTTAGGTAAAAAATTATTTTAATTACTTTAAAAAAAACCAACACATTAACAGCCTTATGAGATTTATAGATTACTTAAGTATCTCGGAGATGTAATAATAATTCATTCATAAGTTAAAACATGAACAAATTTAAAAAAAAAAAAAATAAAGTACATTATACTTGATTAATTATTTCCATTTAAAAAAAAAAAGATTTTCTTAGATTAAAATTACTTTTACCTTTTTTTCTTACAAATTTTATAACTGTATCATTTAGGTGATCTTTCTTTACTATGTGAGCTCAAAACAATTCATGAAAACACAGAAAATCGATTTCTTATGCATGATATCCATTGCTTAGATAAAGATGGCAACAACCTCTTACACTTGGCAGCTCAGGTAACTTTATTTTAAGTATATTTTGTCAAAGCTATTGCAAAATTTTAACCAGAGGACACATTAGGAGAACTGACCTGTTAATTTCTGTGTGTTTAACTTTAGGCAGAATGTAATGAAAGCTCTTTAAAAGCTGTAAAGCTTCTTTGTGAATGGCAAATTTCAAGTGAAGTTAAAAATGCCAGTGGAAAACTTCCAGCTAATTACTTGCTTCACTGGCACGATGAAAGGGCCACTTATCTGAAAAAGCCTGAACCTAAAAAGACTCAGAAATCTAAACCTAATTCCAGAAATATTGGTGGTAAGATCCTTTGAAAATTTTGTTAAGCAATGGCTTTGGTTTCTTGGACTAGGTTCTACTGAATTCATTTAACTATTCATAACACCATCACTCAAGGTCAAATAAAACAATCATCAGATTTATTTATCAAATATTTAATCATAAAGTCCGCTTCTACATACTGTTTCCTCTACTGCTCAATTCTTCTATTTCCAATAATTGCATGCTCTGTCAATATATTAATTTATAATATTCCACTTAAACACTTAATCTCCTAATAAAATTGGACAGTTCCCACTTGCCCGACCTGTGTTCTGTATATTACTGTCACCCACAATACAATATGTCATAAATCTTTCTTCATGCATCTTCTATATCGCCAGTCCCTTCAATGATCCAAATGATCATTTCTGAAAGTTCAAAGACAGATCTCTGGTTCATCACCCATTCTTACTCACTAATAACAATGTAGATACAACTACAATAAATAAAGTTTATATTCTTGCTTTCTTATAACATTTGCATGTATTTAATTAAAAAAAAAGAATTTATTATTTTCCAGAACTGCCTGTAGAAAATGTCCAGGGAAAGTCAGATAATGTAAAGGATTCCCCTACCAAGGTAATTCTATTATGGATTCCATTTTCATTTTTAGTATAAGAGATAATTTTTTTTTTTTTCAAAATAACAGAGCTCTTTGTATAAGTTGGCTAGAGACATAATGTATTGAGAATTTTAATACATTTTTAGGAAAAATGAAAATGTTAAATAAATGCAATGATATGACTTTATGATTTTAAACAACAATTTTAATTTATAGTTTGGCTAGTTTTTCACTTTTAATGCAAAAATTAGCATTAAATGTTATGATGCAATATTTTACATCATAAATAATTGAAATTTCCTTGATGCTTTTGATATTTGGATCCCTGCAGAGGAATACTGTATGGGTTTAAAATTGGTCTTAAAAATGTCAATACATATTTGTATATTCATTACCTGAATTTTGTTTACACATCTCAAAAAAAAAAGGACCCGAAAACAATTGCACAAGCTTTTTTGAAAAAAATGCCAGATGCTAATGGTTTTCTTACTCCTGCTAAATCTGTTGAAGACTTTGACAAAACTGCTTCTTGTGTTGTTGATGATAAAGAAAGCTCTACTATCACTGATGGTTTGTTTCTTCCAATTATTAATCTGCACATATTTAAAATAGTGTAAGGAATATTTGAACAAATCAGAGGTCACTCTAAACAACACATAGGCCATTGTTATGTAAAAATTAGTCTTTTTTTTTTCTTTTCAGGTTTACCAAGTTCTATTAAAGATACTGAATTACAAGAAATTATGAAATTTAAAAATGAAAAAATTCCAGTTACAGACTTTGATGGGTTAGCCTGGGAAATAGAGTGCACAGGTTTGTCTTTTAATAATCAGTAGTGCAGTATTCCCCAGGAAAATGGAGTAGTCACACAGGGAACATTTTTAATGCCTTTATATCTGAATACACTAGCATCACTTCTCAGATAGTAAATTGAAATCAATGCTGCAGGGCACACCCAAGGCTACATGATATTTAATTCCACTAAGTTTGATGTAAATTTGAATTCAATCCTTAGAGCTGTAATAAAAACAAATGTTTAAATGTAAAACAGATTTTCACACTTGTTTATATATATATATGCTTATTTATGTATAAATATATATAAAACTTTGATTGTAAATTTGTTGTATAATTATACATTTATAAATATACATTGGAACAATATAAAAAAAACTTTTTTTTTCATCATCAGTATCTAAGTTTCCATATAAATGTATAAGTTATCTGTACAATGAATTGTTTCTAAAGAAAATAACATACGTTTGTACCCCATACCCTTTTAATTTGTTTTGCATTGGTATAAAAATGAGGTACTTAGTGCGCGATAAACTGTGACTTTAAAATAATACACAACACTTTAACAAATTTAAAAAGAACCATATATTCATACATGTATTTACCAGGACAAATTTGTAGATGATCTATGAAAAATAATATTGAAAAGGGGAGATGGTGGAAGCTTTGAATGTGTTATGTTTTTTTATAATACATGCACATGTATTATTCTTAAAAATAGCTGGAATTTCATAAAGCTGTACCTCTTATATACATACAGAGAGAGTCACAATATTCATTTATATATATATATATGTAGAGAGAGAGATCACATTTTTTGACTTTTTTTTAGTGTAAGGATATTGTAATAAATTTGTTACTTATTTTCTGTTTAATACATACAATTAAATGTGATTTTAAAAGAATTGAATGTTCTCTAGAATCTGTTTGGAACTTGTTAAAAGCTTTGAAAACACAAGAAGCTAACAGCATCTTAAAAGAAAAGAAACTTGAAAAAGATGACATTGATGGTTTCATAAAACTCATTCTAATGAAGATCATGCAACTTGGAACAGGAAATTGGAGTAATCTTAAGCAGGTTAGATTTTTTTTATCTAGCATAAGGAAAAGAAGGTACAGTAAGAAACTGCTTAACACTGTTCCCACTTAGCCCTGTTTTGCTTTAATGCTGTTTTTTTTTTTCCGGCTCATATTTTCTTATTAATTCATCAAAATTATTTTTCTTACAATTGTCTGGACACATCAAACTGTGGTATTTGTTAAAATCTTGTGACTTATGTTCAGTGTATTCTTTTAAAATCATTAATCACACAAAGAGGAATATTGAGCAAAATGTAAAACGACAGTTAAGAACATTCTGCAGAAAAATTAAAGCATGAGCTTTCCCAATTCACTGAGTCATTGAATTATTTTAAAACTACAAGATGACAATAATAGCTGAAATAATAAAATACAGCTTATACATGTATGTACATTTTTGATAAATACAAGAACATGTATATATTGAAATATATAGCTCTTATTCTGTATTTTTTTGCATACATCACCCTTTTAAAATATTAATCAGTGCTGTTTTATTTAGCGCTGTGATTGTTTGGAACATAACACTTGATTTTATACTGGGTATCACTGTACTTCTTATGTACATGTCATAAACTTTATTGTACAATACTGAAAAGTTTTATAATGTTTGTATGCTGTTTACGTGCACTTACTTGTATAAATATCTATGACTGTATGGGTGGCTGCTCACCTGTACCTATAACATACAAAAGGATTTTGTGGCTACTTCTTTTCCCACCTGATGTTAAGTACACATTTGAACCTGCAAGAAAAAAAAAATCCCTAAACCCTCAACTATTGAACAAGGGATTCTCCAGCTGATTGTTTACAGGGTGGTTTTTACCCCCCCCCCCCCCTCCCCATCTATTTACAAATTATTTATCTGAATCTGATTCTTTCTATTGCCAATATTTCTGCATACTTCCGAATCTGATCGATACAGTTCTAAATTTCATTATATATAAAATAGGGGTGTCCTGCTCTAGGTCATTGAGAGCCAGATTTCTGCTTCTTATATAGTAAAAAATACTTCAGAGAGCAACCCCATTTATAATTTATTTAAGATTTTGAGAGCGAAATAAATTAAATAACAGGAAAAACTAGCAAATAGGAAGCTGCATAAAACTTTATGAAGAGCCCCATGAACTGCAATTGACCACCTATTTTCTTATTTATAATTTCATAGAAGGTTTGAAAAACAAGTAGAATTATTTAATCACTTCCTTAAAATCAGTTTAGATGTTTGAAATTCAGCAGAAATTTTCCAACGTGGAAGTAAATAAGTTTGGATATTTCTGTTTACAATGTATCATCCCATCACTGATATAAACAGATGTCAGCGCTGTATTTATTAATTTTTATCTGCCTTGTACTCGACAGACTCAAATGAAAGATGTAGACAGTTCACTTCTTTTATACATGTTGCCATTGCCCATGGACACTTGCATTCTCTGGGAATTAGCTGTGGCTTTTTCACAGCGTAGCAGTGAAGCACGTGATTTATCTGTTTCTGCATCAGCATTGGAGCAGCTTAACTTTGAGGAAGGAATAATCTACTCCCAACAGATTCGCATTTGGGACCTTGTGCTAGAAATGTCTGACCTAAAGTTGGCTGTGGATAAGATTAACCAGTCACACTCCAGAGGAAAGAATTGTATAATTCAGGTGGATTGGATTTTAATATATATATATATATATATTTTCATTTATATAAAAAGAAAATGTTAAAAAAAAATCAACTATATCATAATAATATTATTATGCCAGAGTAAATGAAAAATAAAAATAAAAAAAAGTTACAATAATGAAATGGTAAAGAAAATAATTGAATTATTCTCTGTGCTGTAAACAATTTATTACTCAGTTTTGGTAAATTTAGATCATCAAAATTTCCCTTTTAATACAATGAAATAAACGTGAAGTATTGGCATTTTCCCACAATATTATGGTATTTATTTAAATCTTGCATGTGTTATATATTTTATTTTGCTAACACTCATAGGCAGTCTGGTACTGTCAAAGTGTAATATGCCATAAAAAACTAATGATTTAAGTTAATTGTGTTCTGAAGAAATAAATGTGTAAGCGTTATAATGATTTCTTAAGTTATAAATTGCGCTGCATAAAGAATGTTTATGAGAGTGAAACATGCAAAAAATGCAAGAGCTCAGATGCATATAGAGGCAAAAAATGTTAGTTGACCTCTTGACAAAAAAAAAAAAATGAAAAAGAACTTTCCATATCAATATAATCACACAAAGTGTTGACATTTTTTTAAACATTTAAATGTCAGTAATTACTTGGATTAGAAATTTGAATTTGTATATAAGTATATATTTGCATGTATCCCTATTAATTACATGATATTATAGCCCCGTTTGCATTGTTCTGTTTATTGCTGTCATTTGTTGGAACATTACCTACTCTTATGAATGTTTTCCTACTTACGTAATCACCATAATATTATGTGATGATGCCATTTGCTGAATATCTATCAGATGCATTAAATATGACAAATTTATTTCTGTGCACTGCATAAAATCAACATCCAGTGATCATTTGATATTGACACTCTGTGGACTGCATAAAATCAACATCCAGTGATCATTTGATATTGACACTAGTCAAGCATAAAATTAATAAACAGAGCTTTGAAGTGACAAGATAAACATGCTGAGATTAATATTTAATAGACTATTAAGACGTTAAGAATTTAATCTAAAAAAAAAATGTTAAGGACTGATTTTCTTCTTCATAGAATAAATTCTCTGGTTTATTTTGATGGCAGTTAAAAAATATTTTAAAAAAATGTATATTACATGTACATATTTCATGGAAAAACCTATCTATTACATATACAGTACACTTTAGTACCAAATGGCTCAACAATCTGAATCTAATATTTTATTAATACCAATTTTTTTTTTTCAGAATATACTTCAATGTGAAAATGAAAAAATCCCAATGCTTAAACTGGATGGTGATGGAAACATTCCAAGAAATTTCACAAAAACTAACAAGATCAGTAAAAAAACATTAAAATGTTTCCCACCTGCGACCCTGCATGAACATGAGTTCAATATTCTTAAACTGTACGCTTTTTTTCCAGCATGGTCTCTGCCATCCAAAGTGATGATGTTGCAAAGGTAAAATAAAATGTTCAAGTCTTTCCTTTCTCTTTATCTAATTGTGCTTTGCAGTATTTTCAAGAAATAGTAAAATGAAATATTTTTAGCTTATAATTTTTATTTAAGAGATTTATTTAAAATTTTTTTTTTGGATTAATATTTTTCATTACCTGTACGTCATCTGTAATTTTTTTCTTTATTCTTTTATAAAAAATCTTAAAATTTGCATTTTTTAGTTTAAAGATTTTACTGTTAATTTTACATTTTGAAGCCAAAATTAAAATTTTTTAAACAGAGACAGGCTGCTTTAATAAATGTAATTTATCTAACTCACAGATAGATTTCCCTTTTAAAGTGGCTGAGATTGAGCACCAGTTCATCACGCTGAAGTCAGATGCCCCATTTTTACTTCTTGGGCGAAGTGGAACTGGAAAAACCACCTGCTGTCTGTACCGCTTGTATAAGGAATTTGTGAACTACTGGGCGGAGGCAGAAATGGCAGATCAACCATTAAAACAAAAAGATTTTCAAAGTTAGTTTGTTAAGTTTAAAGTTCTACATATCTGGAAAGATAACTTACTTAATAATTTATCTATAGTCATAAAGAACATGGACACTGATTACTTTAACCTTATTTAAAATGGAACTATCTTCTGTTAACATCTAAAATTTCTTGTTGTTTATTTGAATGAGTGTTAGAAATGCTGTAAAAAACACTATTAATTTCAGTAAATTATATTGGAACATCATTTCATAAACATGATCTATTTGAAATATATCTTTCATATACTGAATTTCACATAACGCAGTGGCTTCGAATACGACCGGGCGTGTTTCGTATTTTTTTTTTCCGAGACACGACCAGCAAACTTTGATGACGTCAGTAAACAGATAGTACTCTTATGATTTAAAGTTATTTTCTTTTCGCGGGAACGAGCAATTTTTTCTAGTTATACATCAAAATTATACTTTTGTTAGTTTGTTCTGCTAGCACAATGGTTAAGCTGTTTGGACGCGACTCATTTTTATGCTGACTATATCCAGGTTCGATTCCTCCCAGAAACATAACTTTTTTTATTGTGTTTTTTTATTCAGAATGTATCCTTTTAGTTGTTTTAATGAAAATTAACTAACTAGATATCTTTGACATTTTTTTTAAATTGAAATAATTTATATTTTAGGATGTTGTAAAAAAAAGAAACAACAACTAATTAGGTTTTTTTAACTATTTCATAACTTAAAAAAAAAAAATTTTGAAAATATGTATCAAAGCTGAACACAGAGGCGTAACAATTTTAAGGGAGGGGGGTCCAAAATCGAAAGTCCTGCCGGGCTCCAGCTTGAGGGAGACCCCAAAATTATTTTTTACATTAAATATTAAGTACATAATCTCATGTCATGGTATCGAATGTCAAAATGCAAGGCCCCCAAATCCTAGGTTCGGCAATGGCTTTACAATAGTTTATCTTCCTGCAAAGGCTTTGCAGGGTATAGCTAGTCCTAAGGCTAAATATTACATAACTTTTCCTTACCATCATTTTTGCGTCACACTTTAAAAAATTCAGAGAAGCCTACATATTTCAAATTTACTAAATAATAATAAGATTAAGAAACGAAAATAGAGCGGATGGGGAAGCATTTATATCCGAGAATACTGACGGAGACAAATTAACGAGTGTTAGCTTTCTGGGGGGGGGGGGGGTACGATAGATACTAATTTAGCGCATAATTTTTTGTTTTATTCGTCCGACTTTATTAGGCTTGGGCAGACCCGAAAAAAAGCATATCTTTACTCTTAGTCTTAGACATATATCCTGACAACTAAAATATATAATTCAAAGCTGTATTTATTTAAAAAAAAATATTATAAAAATATCTCCGATTATTAACAGCAAATGACTTTATTTATTAGGCTTGGACAGACCCAAAAAAAATTAAAGCCAAATATAAAAATATCTCCGATTATTAACAGCAAATGACGTCATCAAAGTCTGCAGTAAATAAAGAGTTCTCATTCATTCTTTTCACTGACGTCATCAAAGTTTGTTGGTCGTATTTCGGAAAAAAAAAAGTACGTAACACGCCCGGTCGTATTCGAAGCCACTGCGTAAAAATATTTTATTTGATATTATTAATTTCAACTTCCCCTTCCTAAGTAAAAGACACCACACAGATAATATTTACATGACTGTGCTTGTAAAATAACAATCTTTTGACACAGCATTGGTTCACTTCTGAAAGTTGCTTATCATCAATTCAATTATGAGCATTATCATTCCTTATTTGAAAGTTAGACTTTTTCTCTTGTGTCCTTTTTTTAGGAGCTTGATAAGGATGTCTTTATTGCTAGAGGATGGTAGAGATGATTTTGACATTCCCTACAGCTTGGCAATGTCTTACAACCAAATTCCACTTAGATCCATTTCAATATCCTACCAGCACAGTCACTGTCACTTTTTTTTTTTCTTTAAAAAAAAAAAAAAAAGATACTGAAGCATGTTTAATATTATCAGCATGGTTTTGGTTTGCTCCATATTTGGTATTAAATGTCAAATAATTATTCAAAATTTAAATATCTCTTGATAGTGATTGAGGATGCCACTAAAGAGGAGGCAGATAATATTAAAATGGCAGCCACAGTTGCTGAAGCAGCTGATAAAAATGATGATGAGATTGAAGAACAGAAAGAAGAACAGAAGGAAGATAATGATTTCTATGAGCATCTTCATCAGGTAACGCACATCATTAATCATCAGGTAATGCACATCATAAATTGTTTTAAATAGTCTCCCTTTTAATACTTAATGATTAAAAAAAAGGAATTAATTTATTTAATAAAAAGGGTTTTTAAGTAGAGAATTTGTGGAAATAGCTGATATGCATAGACTAACATTGATTAAAAACTTCAAAAATTCTTAAGACAATTTTAAGTGTAATTGATTGACAAAGATAACAATTGTTTGCCTCATTTTTTACCCTCACCATTTGTTGAAAAATCACTTTCTTCTTGAAAAAAAAATATTGCAAAACAGAACATTTTTTTTTTTTTGTCTCTTCATTTTCGTCATGATTACTAATTTTGTATCATCTGTAGATTCCTTTATAGAAATAAAAATATTATTATTTGGGTTGTATTATATCCTTGGATAAATGAACTATGGCAGCACATTATTTGTAATTGTTTTAGGTTAACTATTGAATATGTAGGTTCGAGATAGAACTAAATCTTAATGAAGCTTTTTTTTTTTTGGATATTGTATTGGATATTGCTATGAATTACTCTATAATTCATAATTCTATAAAAAGTTTTTATAGTGTAAACCATTTAGCTCTGTTCAAATCTTTAAGTAGTGAAAATTAATTACAGCAAAACATTTTCCCCCATGTAGCACCATTAATAAATATTTGTGTTTAGTGTGAAAACTGTAACAGTCGAGCTGGTGGTATTGCAGCATCATAATTCTAATTTAGAATATTTTTTTTTCTCTCCTTAGATTTTTGTGACAAAAAATCCAGTGCTTTGTGCAGAAGTGGAAAAAAATTTCATCCGATTGTGCCAAACCAATGAGAGCCTCCAGCAAAGAGTCCAAAAAAGAGAAAAATTTGCAGATTGCCTTGTGGTTGTTTAACACTACTAAACTTTTAATTACTGACATGTCTTTAACATAACATATTTCATTATGCTTTCTTATTAATGTTTTAACTTTATTAGGTTTATTCTTTAACTCATTTTTAACCGTCCATTCTATTGAATTTCTATGCTGCTTTTTTAAAAATCTCGATAAGTTATGCTAAAAATGTTTCTAGTATCTGAAAGCATATTTCTAGGTAATTTCTGTTTTTTAAATTACTTTTTTTTTCCAATCTTATTAAATTATAATTACTGAAACTGATTAATGGAATATTTTTTTTTATGACTCCATGCATTCAGGATACCCAAGAAGAGTCATACCCATTATTCCTTACTTCTAAACAATTGCTTCTCATGCTTGATGCCTCAGTGGATGGGTTATCATTTTTCCCACGTGATGAGAATTTAAAACCTTTACATTACGTGCCTGGCTGGGAGGAACAAGAGGACATGTTCTTTGACCTAGGTCATCCTATGCTTGGAAATCAAAGTTTATGTAATGGTTGGTTATCTTTTTTTTAAAGTATCACGAAACCAAAGTGAAATTCTTGTGTCTAGGGGACCTTGCAAAATTTACTGCTTCTTTGCAGACCTAAGAAGATTTCTGCTGCAATACTGTGAAAATTCAGGCTTTAGCTGCTTGCAGTTTTTCAATGTTGAGATATATCTTTCACTAATGTAAAAACCTAAATGGCACGACATTGCCAAAATTAATGTATTTTATGTCTATTTATGTCTCTTTATAAATCCCACATCATTAATTGATGGAAGCTCAAACCTTGCCAAGCCTTAGCAACAGTACCAAAAAAAATATTTTTGAAAAAACTTGAATTGCATCGTATATTTGAAAATCTCATAGTAACAGAAACTTCTCACTGAAAAAGAGATTTAAATATATCATACTTTCCAGCATGCGGAGCCCTATTTTCACCTTATTTTAGCTTTGCTTTGGTTTGAATGAGATGGGAAATAGCACAGCAAATAATTTTTTTTTTTTGGTTTGGTGATACTTTTAAACAAATTTGAAGACATCTGATTGATTTATAAATGAGGGTGATATTCCAAAATTAAAGTTTAGATTTAAAAAAAATTTATCATTGACATTGGCTTTATATAATAAAATTACTCAGAATAAAATCCGAATATCTTATTCTGAAATGTTCAGTATTCTGGCTAAGAGTGTGTCGTACTGTACACACTGGCTTAAATCATTTAATCTCTACATATACTCTACAGAATTTGACAAACTTTGTTCTTTATAAAGGTGCTGTTGGTAATCAAAGACCCTTGTTTAAAAAACCTACAAAACAGAGAACGGACTTTAAGACAGAATGTACCTATGATGTTTTTGAGCATGATATCTGGCCTAAAATAAAAAAAGAAGTAAGTGAAAACAATTGTGTTTCTAACGTTTTGATTTTCACTAGTTTGTTGTGCTCAATACTGCTTCCTTTGATGTTGATTTTAACTCACACATGAATCTGATTGTCTTCAGTTCAAGGACCCATGTCACCCATCATTAGTTTGGACTGAAATCGTGTCATTTATAAAAGGGTCATTTGAAGCACTTGAAACCGAGCAGGGCTTTCTGAGTGAATCACAGTATGAACAGATTGGCCTCAAGAGGGCACCAAATTTTACACATGATCGACATATTGTTTATCAGGCCTTTGTATGCTACAGAAAGCTCATGAAAGCAAAAAATTGGTTTGATGAGATGGATGTAATTTTTCACATCTATAAAAGAATGAAATCTGTAAGTATAAAAACCCGTTTTTTTTTTAATACTTATGTTAATTTTTTAAAGCACTACATAATTCAATATTTTTTTTTTAAAGATTTGTGTCATTTGATTTTCAGAATCAATAAAATGTGTAAATATTTCTCTTCAATAAACCAGTAAATATGTTTTTTAGAGAGTTACCAGTACAACTTAAACATTTAAACTTAAAACTGCTTAACTTAGAAATTTCAAAGAATGATTGTTGTATGGAATGACATTACTGTGTTGAGTGTGAAGTCAATTAGTATGATATGAAATGTCTTAAATCCTATCAATCACTCATGGGACATTTTTTTATGGTGCACTTCTTTCATCCCCACATTAGCCAATAGTGAAATGACCTTGGCAGCACCACAGTAGTTATAGCAGGAATATTAGCCTTGACCTGAAATATCCATTGGTCCTCACTCGAGATCACACCTGGGACCCTCAGATTGACAGTCAATTAGTTTGCCATATTAACTGTTGAGCTGAGGGTTCATTCAGGGGGATGTTGATTTATTACTGTGTTGTAGAGAATGGCACTGCTAACACTTATCTCTGGTGAACTAGATTGTTCACTTGTGTGTTTGAGTCATTTTCTGGATATAACATGTGCACAATAGTCAATATTTTCATTATAGATAAAACTTGCTAAAAAAATATTACAAACTTGAAAAAAAAAAAGATTTATACTGTCTGAATAATAGCCCAATAGATCTTTTCTTAATTTGCATTTCAGATGACATTGATTCCATGGAATATACATGCCATCTATACTGATGAAACTCAAGACTTCTCCCAGGCTGAACTTGCTCTTCTTGTTTCTCTGTGCAATAATTCCAACAATATGTTCTTGGCTGGAGACACTGCCCAGAGTATAATGAAGGGCATTTCATTTCGATTTGCTGACTTGAAGTCTTTGTTCTATCTTGAGGCAGGGAAAAAATCCAAAGTAAACAGTGCTTCAGAAGGTGTTGAGGTGGAAAAAAATTCCAAAAGAAATACTACAGGAGTAATTGTGAGTCAATGTTGACAATTACTTTATAACACAAACATATTTTGAGCTGAAGCTGATTGCATGGATTATACAATGTTTAAAATTTTTTTTTTTGAGCAGAGACCAGCTCAGCTGTATCAGCTGACTCACAATTATAGATCACATGCTGGCATTCTGTCTATGGCATCTGCAATATTGGATATCATCGTAGAACTATTTCCAGACACAATTGATTGTCTTCAGAAAGATCAAGGCCTGTTTGATGGCCCTAAGCCTGTGATAATTGAGTCTTGCCTACCAGGTACTCTCTCTGAATGTAGTGGTTTCCATAAAACAGCACTGGCTGACTAGTTTTATTTATATTTGTAATGAAATTATTAATTACACTGAAGTATACTATATTGTGGCATTCTAAAACTTTAATAACTTTTTTAATCATTTAGCTCTTTTTCTTTTCTTTTTTAAATAGTTATTCTTCAGTTACATTTTTAATTTTTTTGTATTTCACTCACCGATTAAAGTCTATTTCATTAAATAAACTAAAGAATTTAACATTAGAAATTTTATCGAACTAAGTCAGGGGTGGGCAAACTTTTTCTATGGAGGGCCACATTGAAAACTTGATTTTAATCGGCGTGCCTCATATATATTTTGTCTACTTCATTACAATTTACAACGTAGGAAAATACAAAGTAAATATAATTTGTTATTGTATTTCACATTCACACTCTATTTCACATGCACATTACATTTTAAAATACAAACTTAATCAGCTGCTAGTTTAGTAATAAGACTTACTATTCATAATTATTTAAAAAAAAAAACTGACTTTAACTACTCCTTCAAGTCATAATCTATTTGTAGGTCAAGCAGCTCTAACTAATATTCTGGAGCAATAAAACCAATTTAATTCCCTAGATTCAAATCAAATAATCGGAATAAAATTTCAAAAAAAATATAGGGAAAACTTCAAACAAAGAGAATTAACATCGACATAGGATCGTAGCTTGTACATGCAAACGGGCCACATAATATACTCTGACGGGCCGCAGTTTGCCCACCCCTGAACTAAGTCACAGTAAATTTTATACAATTCATTTTTACATGCAATAAATGTGATTTGCATGTGAACTTATCAAGGTATATCATTTCTTTTTCTTTATTCTTTATTTTGGTATTTTTTCTTTTACGTCGGTTTATTTTTCCATCATGTAATTCTACAATCATTTAAAATATTACATTCTCAAAGTAGCTTTTCTTATAGTTATTTTCACTCTTTACAGATGAATTGATGAAACTACTGACTGGGAACAAGAGAGATACCTCACACATTGAGTTTGGTGCTCACCAGGCCATACTTGTTGTTGACAGTGAGGCAAAAGAAAAACTGCCAGAAGAGCTCTGCTCAGCTATTGCCTTGACCATTTATGAATCTAAAGGACTGGAATTTGATGATGTTCTTCTTTACAACTTCTTTACCCACTCAAAGGTAAATAGTCAACATTATTTCAAATTGCTGTTAATAATTTAGACACTTAGAAAATATTTGTAACAACTATACATAACAGTTTTACTGTGAAATAAATTTCACTAGGTGGATAAAGAGTGGAGAGTGGTTACAGAGTACTTAGAGAAACTGGTTACTGACCTTCAGAAGACAAACCAGCATGAAAACCTAAAATTAATTGATGAGGGTAACTTTTTTCTGCGTTGTTCATTTAACCTCATGAGAAAATGTCTAATTCTATAAAGATAGTAAATTATTCAGTTCCTGAAAAAAATTTTTATAGGGAAATTTATTGCATTTCTTATTGCGTAATTAGTTTTATGCAGTTTAAAAATATTTATAGAAGTTCCTAGATCATTGATATTTTCAAACAGCATGAAATCAGTATGAAGTGGATTTCTGAATGGCTAAATACCAACCATCTGTCCTAAAATACTTTGTAATGCCATAGATGCAGTTTACTTAGACCATCACATGTGATATAAAAAGGTTAGGCTGTTGTTATAGAGCTGGCTCTTCTTACTTCAGCTGGATTTCTCCTGTGGTGACTCTATGGCCATTGCACTTCGGCTATGGTGGGGATGAAAGAAGGGCACTGCAAAAACCATATTAGTGGTTGATGGGATATAAGAGATAAACATCATCCTTACATGGATTTCTCAAAAGATTAAAAAAGATAATCACTGACTGATGAAATTTAAATACAGTACTTCCTTGCAGAATTAGAGTTGAAAAGAAGGACAACAGTTTCCATAGAATATTTTAATATGATCAATAATAAACAAAAAAAAAAAAATTCCCCATTATCCTCTCAGGATGGAAAATATAATCATTACCTCAATAACTGGAGTTCGTTTTATTTTGCAGACATTTTAATAAAAGGCAAACGACCTCGAGCTTTAAAGTTTGACAGTCGCCAGCATAAGCTGCTAGACACAGAACTGAAGCTGCTCTACACTGCTGTGACACGAGCTCGTGTAAATGTGTGGATCTTTGATGAAGATTCTGTGAAGAGAGCTCCGATGTTTGAATATTTCAAAGCACTGAAACTTGTTCAGGATATGAATGAGTTTAATCAAAGTAATTTTTTCTCCCATTCCTCATATTTTGTAATAATACATGTACACCTAAAATTTTATCACTAGGAGACATAAAAATGCTACAAAATTTCTTCATAAATTGAAGTTCTTAATGGATTTATTTTCTTTGTTTTATTTATGCTTTTTTCATATGTACATTACAAAATATAAATAACATAAACAACTTATAACTTGAAATGTAATAAAAAAAAGTTTAAATATACACAAGTTTATTAAACCATTAATACCTGCAATTTATTAAGAGATTTTGTAGCATTTTTTGTCTGGTATTTTATTTGATTCACAATATCAGCCTAAGTTTAGAAATAATTTTAAAACTTAAATTCAATTTTAATTATAATTTTATCTATATAAATTGTTGCTGATTTAAAAGTGACAGCCTGTCATTTATGTTCTGAAAATTTTAATTGGGTTTCATTATACATTTTTAAATAGGATATATTTCAAATCTAGCCTTTATTACTTTCTAAAATGGTAAATTAGTATAACAATAAGTAAATGCTCAAATATGAACAGACGTTTTGAAATTTGTATTAAATTTTCATTTTAAACTTGAGAGCTGCACAGAGCTGCACATTTTTTCGACCCCACCAATAAAAGCACCATCATTGCCCTTCACCCATGGCAGGGTATAGGCCACCAACAACAGTTCTCCAGAGTCCTCTGTCCTTTGCTATCTTCTCCAGCTGGTTCCAGTTGTGTCCCATCTTGATGGTGTCCGCTTCCAGGTCTCGACGCCAGGTATTTCTTGGGCGACCTCTCTTCCGTTTACCTTGGGGGTTCCACCTCAGTGCCTGCCTTGTGATACTGGCTGCTGGTTTGTGTAAGGTGTGTCCTATCCAGCCCCATCGCCTCTTTCTGATCTCTTCTTCAGCTGAGAGTTGGCAGGTCTTTTCCAAAAGGCTGGCATTGCTGATGGTGTCTGGCCAGCGAATTTGGAGGATTCTTCTGAGGCAGCTGTTTGTAAATGTTTGGACTTTCCTTAGTGTAGTCTTAGACATCTTCCACGTTTCCGCTCCATACAGCAGGACTGATTTCACATTGGTGTTATAGAGTCTAATCTTGATGTCTAAGGACAACTCTCTGGAGGACCAGACATTCTTTAGCTGCATGAAGGCGGCTCGGGCTTTACCAATTCTCAATTTGACATCTGCCTCTGTGCCACCCTGCTGATCTATAACACTCCCCAAGTAAACGAAGGACTGCACCTCTTCCAGCTGTCTTCCTTGTAGGGTGACGGGATTTGTGCTGGTGGAGTTTATTTTTAAGATCTTGGTTTTGTCTTGGTTTATATTGAGGCCAACCTCGAGCGCTGCGGCTGAGACTTTATCTGTCTTCTCCTGCATCTGTTGGTGGCTGTGGGAAAGGAGAGCAAGATCGTCTGCGAAGTCTAGGTCGTCAAGCTGGCTCAATAATGTCCACTGGATTCCATTTCTTCGTTCTCTGGTGGATTTTTTCATGATCCAGTCAATTGCAAGAAGGAAAAGGAATGGTGACAACAAGCATCCTTGTCTGACTCCAGTTCGCACCTGGAAGCTTTTTGTGTGCTGTCCTCCGTGGATTACTCTGCATGACATACCCCTGTACGAATTCTTTATGATGTTAACTATCTTTGGTGGGATTCCGTAGTGTTGAAGGAGCTTCCAGAGGGTCTCTCTATCTATACTGTCAAACGCCTTTTCAAAGTCCACAAAGTTGACATACAATGGTGAGTTCCACTCTAGGGACTGCTCTACTGTAATGCGAAGTGTTGCAATCTGATCTGTGCACGATCTGTTTTTTCAAAAGCCTGCCTGCTCATCTCGCAGCTGTGGGTCTACTATATCTTTCATTCTCTCCAATAGAATCCTGTTAAAAACCTTGCCTGGTACAGATAGTAATGTGATACCCCTATAGTTGCTGCAGTTGCTGAGGTCACCTTTTTTTGGAAGCTTGACAAGGTAACCTTCCTTCCAGTCTGCTGGTATGTCTTCTTCATCCCAGATCCTCCCAAAGAGAGGGTATAGCATCTCTACTGATGTATTCAAATCTGCCTTTAGTGCTTCTGCTGGAGTGTCATCTGGTCCAGTTGATTTTCCATTTTTCATCAGGGTGATGGCTTTCCTGATCTCTTCTCTTGTGGGCTTTTCGCACCAGATCGGGAGATCCGCTTTGGCTGGTTCAATGTCTGGGGGGTTCAGAGGTTCTTCAAAGTGTTCAGCCCATCTGTTTAACTGTTGATCTAGGCTGTTTATAGTTTTTCCCTGCTTGTCTTTGACAGGTCTTTCTGGCTTGTTCATCTTCCCTGAGTGTCTCTTGGTTATGTTGTATAGCATTTTTATGTCCCCGCTATATGCTGCCTGTTCTGCCTCCGCTGCCAACCCCTTTACATAGTTTTTCTTGTCATTCCGAATACTCCTCTTCACTACCCTGTGTGCTTCTGCATATTCTTCTTGAGCCTTACCCTTTGTTGCCCTGGTTTTACTGTTATTGACCGCTGCCTTCTTTTTCTTCCTGTCTTCTATCTTGTTCAGAGTTTCTATTGTGATCCACTCCTTCTGGTGATGCTTCTTTGGACCCACTGTCTCTTGGCATGACGATCTTAAGGTTTCTTTCACTTTCTGCCACATATTGAGTACACTATTTTCTTCTTCCACCAAATCTTGAAGCACTTCATATTTATTCTTCAGCACTAAGTTGAACTGCTCTTTAGTTTTAGGGTCTTTCAGCAGGCTAATGTTGTATTTGACTCTTTTGTCTGATATGCTGTTGAGAATTCTCTTTAATTTCAGCTTCACTCTTGCTACCACCAGGTGGTGGTCCGATGCTACGTCTGCCCCTCTTTTCACTCTTTCATCTTGTAATGACCTTCTAAATTTTACGTTGATGCAGATATGATCGATCTGGTTCTCAGTTGTGTTTTCTGGAGATATCCATGTACACTTGTGTATCCTTTTATGAGGAAAGATGCTACCTCCGATGACCATATTGTTTAGTGCGCAAAAGTCAGCAAATCTCTCTCCATTTTCATTCATCACCCCAAGAGCATGAGTGCCCATGACTTGTTCATATCCAGCGTTGTCGGTCCCTATCTTGGCATTGAGGTCTCCCATGAGGATAGTGAGATCCTTGTTTGGGAAATTCTCCAGAATCGTTTGGAGTCTGCTGTAAATGATCTTTTTCCTCTTCGTCGCCGTCGTTTGTTGGCGCATAACACTGAATTATATTCGTTTTGATCTTTTTCTTCTTTGTACGGAAGGAAGCAGTTATGATCCTGGGGCCGTGTGCTTCCCACCCAATCAGTGACCCCTGTGCCTGTTTGGACAGCATAAGTCCCACTCCCTGTGAGTGGGGTGCGTCATCCTCTTCATGTCCAGAGTACAGCAACAGCTCTCCTGATGTAAGTCGTCTCTGTCCAGCTTGTGTCCACCTTGTCTCGCTGATGCCTAAGATGATCAGGTTGTTTTTCCTCATCTCTGATGCTACCTGTGCCATCTTCCCTGCCTCAAACATGGTCCTGACATTCCATGTACCGATGGTGATTTTCCTGGTTGTCAGAAGGGTAGTCGGCTTTGTGGCTTCCTTTCGGCTTTCACCACAACTAAGCTTCATAGGTCTTCGTGCTGAAGAACCTTCTTCTTCCAGGACAAAATTTTCTGATTTTTCTGTTGTTCGTGTTTTTGTAGCAAAGGGTGTTTTTACAGGATGGGGTTGCTAGCCCCACGCCCAACCCTCCTCCTTTTTCAGCCGGGCTTGGGACCGTCCTTGGCGGAGTTAATAAAAGCATATTTTGAACAATTTCTGTCAAAGTCTGTTCCAACCTCTCCCATACAAACCCGTGGCAGCTGAAATAAACTTAACCTCTTGACAATATGTTCAAACTGACTATACATTAAAAGCAAAAAAAAAAATAACAAATTTAGTTTAAAACAAATGAATTAGCAATTTAAAAAAAAATTAAACTTTAAATTTATATTTAAAGAAATAAAGACTAGTATACATAATTAAATGTTCAGTTCATATACAAGAAGCTGCTATCAAGAGTATCATGTGCCATCTGATCCTCTCTCTTCAAGAACACTTCCAGCTGAAGAAAATTATGAGGTGGGCATGCTCCTAGTTTACCAGCAATCGACTGAAGTCTGGCAAAGAGCATTCTTTTAATGTCTGAAATTTCGGTTATATCAGTCCTTCTTAATTAGTGCAAACAATTATACAAAAGTGTCTTTTTACCTTTTCAATGTGATGCAAAACTTAATGGTCACAAATTTTCGGAACACATTGGTAGATTTGTGTACTGGTTAAAGTGGCTTTAACATGTGACGGTACCTGCTTATTGTCTTTACTTATAAATAATTCACTTATTGATGTAGTTTTTGTGTCCATAAATCATTGGTACCATTGCTAAGAGTGTGGTGCACTGTGTACACCACTGTACACATCTTAAATGGTACACTTGCTCCACACAATCTGACACATGCATCAAGTTCTCAGTTCACTACCCCTAGTAATAAATACTGCACTATGATACTAAAATCTGAACGGATGTGTAAGGTACAGGTGACTAAAAGTTCATATTTAGGTTGAGTCAAAGTTTTGACTTGGTCACAAATTTTATCAACCAATAGTATCCTGTCCCAACATCTAGGAGAAAGGGTGTGTGTGTGTGTGTGGGGGGTTATGTTATGTCATCAAAAGGAGTGCCATGTCTTGTGGTCACTTTTCTAATCTTTTTAATATCATCTGTGACAAAGGATCTAAAGATTGGTGATTTTCCTCCCCGCGGGTACCCTGCTTGATCCAAACCCACTTCACAGGATTCCTGCAAGTTCAAAACTAACCCTGCAGATTTCCCTATGTATAGTGGTTCTATCCTCACAGGTAAGCTGCATACTCTGCAGAAATCCCTCGAAACCCGCACCTGTGCAGCTCTATTTTAAACCAAGCTATAAGTCCATGGTGATTTATTTTAGTCTTACTTTGTTACATGACTATACTTGTTTAGACATTTAATTTCATGTTTCAAACAATACCTAGTGGACTATGCAGAGTCTTTCTCCATATAAATTAAAATAATTGAAAGTGTCTTTAATTACCAATTGTTTTATTTTCAAAAGACAACCAGAAGATTGGTTTCACTAAAAAGTCAACGCCTCAACAATGGAAAGCTAAAGGAGATGACTATGTTAGGAAAAATAATTATTCCTTAGCTATTGACTGCTATGTGTGAGTTTTTTTTTTTTTATAAATGAATGGTGTTTGCCAGGAATGTTTACAATAAAATCTTGCTTGAAATTTTTATGTTTATGTTTGAAACTATATTATAAAAACATACTATTTAAGATGTTGAAATCAGTTATTTAGACAGTTATTTCTGGGCTGACAAAAACTTTTTAGAGAAAAATATTTTTAGCATGAAATCACCTATTATAGCTCATATGATAAAGTTCTGCTTACAAAATTATACTGCATTAGCTAAAAGGCTTTTTAAATTCATAGATTATGTAAAGAAGTTTGAAAACAATCTAGAGAAGCCAAAAAATCAACATAGGATGTAGCTTTGACTTTACAACTTAATAAACCACATATACTTTTGATTTAAAAAAAATAATAATTTGTTTCATTATAAATGTGCATGAATTTACTGAATGTTCTTAGCCTGATTCAGTATTTAGTACTATTTATAATTTTTTTTGTCAAAATGTAGAAAAGCCAAGGAGCCTCAACTGGAAAAGTTTGCCATTGCATGTCGAACACGTGAGGAAGCAAAAAAACTAACACAGAATGTGCCTTTAATGAGAAGCCTGTACGCCAAAGCAGGAGCTCAGTTTGTACTGTGCAAAGAATTAGAGAAAGCTGCTCACTGCTTTGAAAGATCAAATGATTTTAATTTGGCAGCCTTGTGCCTTGAGAAATGTGGAAAGGTTTTAGTATTACAATTGCATATATAGATATTTTTATGGCGAAAAAAAAAATTACTTATGAATTTCCTAAATTAGTTTTTATTTTGGTTATTTTGGTTGCTCTCTTTAGCAGATGGATCTTTACCCTTATCCTGATAATATCCTGGCTGATAATATTATATTATAACACTTTATTAATGACTTATGAAGTGATATCGAATAATTTAGATAATTAAATATTTATGACTAGCATGGTGATGTTATATAATTTGTTTAAACTACTACCATCAGTCAATGTCTTTTTTAAATTCAACCTGTTTTAAGTCTCATTAGACCAACTTCACTAAATGTGCCTACAGATTTATCTTGCTTATTGAGTAATATTTGCCACATGTGTTTCTAACCCTAAAAGTTGCTTCTACGATTAAGATGAGTGCATGTTTGCTTCAGATGAATAAAATAACATACAGTATTTTATTTCTTTTTTTTTTTTTTTTTTTTTTTTTAATTCTATTTTAGTTTGAGCATGCTGCCGTCCTGTATGGGGATAGCTCAGATACTGAAGCTGTTGTTCGTTGTTTTGAGCAATGCGGGCATTTTGTACAGGCCATTGACTCGCTCGCCTCTGAAAATAAGTTTGTTCGAGCTGTAGAGTGTCTGCATAGATATCAAAATCTTATTCAGGTAGTATAAAAAAAATAATTCTGACTTTTGGTGTAGGATATATGTATTTTTTTATCTAAGCTAAGAACATTTTTTTGTTTGATATGCAAAGTTTTATTAAAGAAAATATTTTTGAGCCATCTTAACAAATACTTGCGCTAAAGAAATTCTCAGTTGATTCCATACACAAACATGTATTTTTTTTTTCAGAGTTACAAAGGGAGCAAGCAGATTGTGCCTCCAGTGCTTGAAAAAAACAGACCAGGTGAAGAATTTACAGAAAATAAACTCTGGCTGAGGTAGATTTGCCCATGTTATCTGCTTTTTGTATGTTTTTTTCTTGTTGTGTGCTTTATATTTACCAAAAGTTAAACTTACCAACTTTTTTGTTCTGTGGATAATCAAGTTATCAGTTAGGAGTATTATAATATTTCATATTGCTTATAAAACTGAAAACCTCTTTTTTTTTTTCTTCTCTCACAACAGATTAGCTGAATATGAATATAATCAGAAATTAAACTTTAGAGATACCCTACATAAAATAAACGATCCAAAAGAAAAAGTCACTTTCTTTAAGAGACATAGCTTGTGGAAAGATGCTGCAGAAATTTTATTTGAAGAAGGTGAAGTACTGATCTTATTTGTGTTACATTGTGTAAACAAATTTTTTTTCTAGTTAATCATCCCTTTAAATAACAGCAGAAAATAGTTCCTATTAATCTTTGTCATGCAAACACATTCAACAATGAACATAAATACAAGTTGAAAGATGTAATTACTTATGCACACGAGCTGACAATTAGTTGCGTTTTTTTTTATTATATGTATGTAAGAATTATTTATTTACTCTTAAAAAATAAAGTCAGGCATGCTGTGTTTTAAACTCTTGTGCCACAAAAAAACCTCAAAATGTGAACTACCAATTAATGTATAGTGATAAATTGTCCTTGTTAAATTTAAAAGTTTGAATCCTGTTTCACCATTGGTAACAATACTCTCAGTTACATGAACAACTCTCTTTCATGAATATTTAAAAAAATAATTTACTTCCCTAGATTTTTTTCAAGACATTTTTTGTTTTATATGAGACAAGAAATAGGTGTAGGGAGTCTTGTCAGGATAAGACATGGTGAATAACACTGGGAAAATAAGTATTGTTCTAACCAGCCATAGACGATGAAACTTTGTATTGCATTTTTTAGGTGACAGAGAGGAAGCAACACAACTCATGTTTAGAAGTGGAAACCTGGAAACTGCTCTGAAATATGCTGAGTCTGGGTTCTTTAAACCACTGGCAGCATCTATATGTGTGGCGATGGCTCACAGATCATACAGATATAATGACAAAGTAAGAAATTTGTAATTTTTTTTTAAGTCAGTTTTTTTTTTTTTTACTTTTTTTTTTTAGGCTCATGTAAGTCTTCTAAGAGAAAAAAGCAAACAAAACTACCCATCAACATTATTTCAAAAAAACAAAATTAAAAAAAAAAAAACCAAACAACCTGATATTGGCCATGAACTTATTTCATTTGATTCACTAAATATGTTTTACTTAGACTATCCATTAGGCCCAATACATCTTCATTGTCAGTGCAGTGATTTCAATGAAGCTATATAAAATAAATACACTAGGCTCATACATGTGTATAGTAAATGTAGTTCCTAGGAATGTAGGATAAAAACTACATGAGGGATACATACTTATATATACAAGTATATATATATATATACATTGTATATATATATATATATATATATATATATATTATAAAATCACCTGCTTTAATGGAACATCTTAGTGAAATAAAAACTAGTGCATAAACCAGCCCTAGAAATGGATTAACATTTAATAATCTAATTGATTATCTCATTGTGATAGTTGTCCAATTGATTATCTTATTGTGATAGTTGTCCAATTGATTATCTCATTGTGATAGTTGTCCAACTGATTATCTCATTGTGATAGTTGTCCAATTGATTATCTCATTGTGATAGTTGTCCAATTGATTATCTCATTGTGATAGTTGTCCAACTGATTATCTCATTGTGATAGTTTGATTTTCCTGCTGTAGTTTTATCATTTTTATTTAACCACTGTGTCTTACTCTTTAGCTTTATAAATCATGAACTCAGAATCCTCTAAGAAAAATATATTCATTGTTTTACTCTTAGTCTACCATCTAGCCTCTTCTAGATGATTGAAGTGAATCAGGATAAATTTCTTATTTATTATACTAGAATTGCTTCTCTGGTTTTTCTTTTTGTTAAAAATTAAATATTAGACAATTTTTTGTTATTAAATCATTTCGTTATCACTTTGTAATTTGAAATGTGGGCCTAAATAAAATCTGATTTGAAGAGTGTGTCATACAGCTTATGTTTTTGAGAGATATTGAATTATAAAGCTCACAAACATTAATAAGTAAATTTACTTATTAAATAGCTCCTAAGGACTATCAGGATAGCTGAAGTAGTGGTCACTTATTTTGGTACCTTACTCTGGAATTACATGTGCTGGCACAATGCCCCGTCGTCTTAACTTTTCCCTCATATTTTTTTTAAGCCATTGGCTCAAATTCAAAACCTTCAGGCTGACAGTGGTTTGCCTACCACACAACCACCCTGTCTCCTTTTCATCCACAAACATGAGCCTTATTGTGATGAATATCATTTGGGATTTTTCAGGAAAACTGATTCTGTGAAATCAAAATTATGAATTAAGTCTACAGTGGTATTTACCTATAAGCCCTAAATGTGTGTGCACTTATAGACTATAAAAACTCAACTCCATTCATTTATTTTTTTTGACAGAAATATTCAGAAGACAATTTAAAAAAAGCACTCAGAATGTACTCAGAGTTAAAAGATAATGCAGGACAAGCTCAAGTGAAACTATTTCAGGGCCAGTATAGCGTTGATCATAAACTACTGAAAACTGGTAGGTGTTGTTCAAACTACTGAAAACTGGTAGGTGTTGTTCTGTGCATAGCAGACCTCACAGCTGTCAGACTCTGTCATAATTGTATCAGGTGCATTTCTTTCACATGCATGTAGAATTCAATTCTGAGTAGTACCAGGCAAACAGATAAGGCCAAAAATCCCTACTACAGTTTTACTCAGTACATTGAATAAACGATTGATGTGTTTACAGATGAAAGAAGAAATAATTTGTTTCTACAAATACAACATCAATTCACACTCCTCTTCATATTTTTTTTTCTAACCCTGTGCTAAAAATATTTCAAAAAAGATTTTTAGTTTTTTATAGATTTTAAATTTCTCTAAGGTTTAGATTTGACATTTAGAAATGTCAAATACTTATTTCACTTTTCTTGCAGCAAGTAGACAATTCAGTGATTGCAAGCTGTCTGCGGGTTGCCTTGAGTGCAACACAGCTATTCACAAAATGACCAACATAGGTAGAGAGGACTACAACGACTTAGTCTGCAGCATTGAGTTGGGTTGTAAAGTGAGTGACCTCTTATATTTGAGGATTTTTTTTTTAATATGATGAACTAAGTTGTGCACCATTGATTCATTTTAGTAACCCTTTTTTAACCCTTTTTGTCCCCGTTTTGTCTGTCTGTCTGTCCGTCATCACCCCAGATCTCAGCAACCATAAGTCCTAGACCCATGATGTATATACCATTTTGTAGGTCTTGGCCTGCCATGTGTGCATCTAAAGTCCATTTCGCGATCTGACCTCTGAGGGCTGGGCTTCAGTGTTTTTACCGTTTTTTACTACATAAGCTACATTAATAATTATGTCATTTTCATGGCCCCATTCTACACCTTATACGTTCAATAACCCATTCATTTGGTGCAAAATACTGCAGCATGTAGTTTCACCAAGATTGACATCAGAAGTGTTCAAAGCTATATATTTTCGGAAAGTTGTCTAAAATTGGTGCCAAATTCCGTTTCTGTATTCTATATTTAGCACCAGTAATTTCCCTTGATTTATACAAGATTGTGATCTATTCGCCATACATATTTAATTTTATTTATTAAGAAACTCATCAAATGAAATAGTAAGCTTGGGTTCTAAGTTTAATTGAAAGTATCAGAGCTATGCAACAATTGACAGAGTTTTCGGACGATTAAATGACTACAATTTCGAATGTTTTCAATTACGAGTCCTATTTCAGTGACCACAAACCACTTGTAGTTAGATTTAAGATAAATGTTTACTGAAAGCTAACATACATACTGATACATAACACGAAAATGCGCTAACACGTCCTGTGTCCAGAATGGAACAGGCTTATTTTACTTGTTTTTTATTTAATTTTGTTTTCAAGTGGAAAAAAACAAACTAGTTGAATCATTTGACACCCTTTGGTCATTAATTGTCACATATTTCTTTTCCTAAAGTGTGGATTGAATTTCAAATAACTGCATGTAATAATAATGTTTATTTCTTTATCTGAATTAATACACATGTAATCTTTAATTATTTTAACTGTATTCAACCTTTTTTTTAAAATTTAATATAAATGCACAATCATGTGCATCTACCATGATTCAGTATCTATACTTACAAAGGAAACCTTTGTTTATGAATTTTAGAACACAAAAAAGAAAACAATGTAGTGAAATATCCTGCCAGCAAAACAGCTATTGGCATTAATTTTGATCATATATTTCAATAACTAGAAGGAAATAAGTTTGTGAAACGAGGTTTCTCTGTATTCTCTCACAAAACTTTTAAAAGCAAAAGAAAAGTAAACTGTAAAACACATGCAATTCTTTTTATGCTAACAGGTCATTGATCTGTTGTGTGATGGAAAACCAGAGAATGTTGAAGTCAAGAAGCAGAATTTAAAGTTTTATGGGCTGGAACTTGACGCTGTAACTAAAAAAGTCACCTGGTATCCACATGAGCTGCCATTATTCCTGAGTATGGTGAACTCATATGATGACCTGTTATGCATCACTATGCCAGAGGCTCAGGTTTAGCTTTGTTTTTTAATCCTAATAACTATGGTGTAAAAATGTTGATTATGAATCATAACTTTCTAAAAAAAAATTAGTGACCTTTATTTAGGTCACCCAAGTGGCAGTGGAGTAACTAGAACTTGTGACACCTAGAGCGGATGCTTTAAAATGGCGCCCCTTTCCCTTGCCAAAAAATACATGGTAAAAATGTCTTTCCTTTCTGATGGCAAAGTAAATGCCACCCTGGGTGGACCGTTTCCTCTGCCCCTCCCTATTTAAGGTGGCTGTAACGTAGAATAACATGCTTCATTGGAATCTGTTGTAGGTGAAATAGATGTGCACCCGTGGTAAAAAGTGTATAACTTATTGGTGCCGATAGATATTCTATTGTGTTCTTTTTATACGAACATCTCTATCATTCTTTTTTTTTTTCACTTCACTGGATACTGTTAATAAATATCTGTAAAGTATTAAATAGTGCACAGGGCCATCCACTCTAAGTGATGGCATTAAATATTAATCACATTGATTAAATTAAAACAGGCTGTCAAGATTCTGTGTGATGTCATAACTAAACGCATCATTGGCTGGTCTCAGAGAGTTAGGCAAACAATGAGGTGTGACTCGCTTCTGTTGTGTTGGAGATACAAAGATGGTTACAAATGTGACATCCCAGGCTGCAGATTCCGACACAATTTCGATTCTTCCACAAAAGAAGATGCTCACATTTTTAATTTTTGGAAAATGTCTGTAAGTTATAGAATCATTCAGGTTTTATGTCTTGTTGATTAGTAGATAAGGTAACTGAGGAAACTACATACAAGTTTTTTTAAAAACTTAATTTTTTTATATTTACAAAGATTGAGAAATATTTCACTTTAGAAATTTTAAAACTTAAATGTTTTTAGCTCAAAAATAGAAAATGATGTTCTTTCAGGTAATTTTAGAAGTTAACTTGATAAGAGTCAATGAAAAACTTGAAAAGTTTGACATGCAAGAAACGAAGGAAAATATAACACAAGAAAGGAATAAATGGGCTGGGGTGCGAGGAGGTCAGGAGTCTGCTAGTTTTGAAAAAATAATGTCTAAACTGAAGGACAATGTAGCCACTTTCCCCGAGATAAAAAGGTAAAGCTGTTTTATCCATACATGTAAGCAATCATGCTTATTCACACACATAGTGTGAATTTAAAATTGGCGTGTATTTAATTTCAGGTATATACAAAGTTTGTTGGACACAGGCAGGGATCAATGTAAATTTAAAGATAAAATCAGCACAACAAAATGGGTTGTTGAAGCCTGCTTCTTGTCTTCTCTGTTAAAATTAGAAAACATTGATGTCAAGCAGCACATCACAGATCTAGAGGTAAGGTTCATTTAAATATTTTATTAAAAAAAATGTGATATCAAAGTGTGATTCTTCTGCCTTAGAATTTTTCTGACAATAGTAAACAACTGATGATATCTTTCAAATATAGTCCATTGTTATTACACTAATTAATTAATGACCATCACATGATGAAAAATAATAAATCTTTATGTGTGCAAAAACATTTTCATGAAAAATGTACAGGTCTTTGCTCAGGGTGCTTAAGTTTAGTCTTTGAAGTTTGAAAATTTTGATTGCATCTTTTGCATAGATATATTTAAATCTGTATACTAACTCACCTTTAATATACCTTACTTAAAATAATTTGAATCTTACCTTTAGTATCTCATGGACGACTCATGGTAGTGCTTCAGTATTTGTTTGTGAAAAAATAACAATTTCTGAAAAAAGTTTTTTCCTTAGATAGGAAATTTGTTGAAAAATCTCAAATTTCAATTACTTATATTATTTTTTGTACACATATTGGTATATTCCTTTTTGTTAAATGTTGTGTAAATTGAAATAAAATTATTGCAAATTTGCATCATGCAGAATGTAACAAAATGTTTGGTACATTTCCAGACCTCTGTTACTTGCTACACATAAACACATTTTAAAAAATGTTGTTTTTGTTAAAATAGTTAACCATTAAGTACTATATTTGGTTAACCTTTTACATTTTCTCTCTATAATAAATATTGTGAACATTGATAAAAATATAATGTAGTGTATTTGTAATTAACATTAGTGCATCAAATTTTTGTTTGTAAATGTATATTTTGAACCATTTTAAATAATTAATTGCAAACAAACTTTAAGATGTAACCAAGCATTGTAATGTGTTCTAAGATAGATTCATTATGAAAGTAAAGTCAATAAATGAGGGATAGATAATGGTGTTTATAATGGTTGTTAATTAAATATTGATGATTGAAATGTACAAAAAAATATGAATGATAGGCCCTACACTGAGAGACCAAAAAGGGATTGAATTAAACATTATAATATTATAATAGGTAAAGACTGCATGGATATTTAAACATAAATTGTTAATTAGTATGGGGCCTTTATAATTGCTGGGCTTTTGGACAAGTTCATATTATTTTAACAGATTATTAGGCGCTAGTGAAAAAAAAAGTTTTTTTTTAACTTTTAAAAGTACAGTCGATAACAAAATAAAACTTTTCAAATATATCCCACAGGTTGCTCTGAATACATCTCCAGAAACTTGGACTAAAGACATTCAGATGTTAGCTGTCTATCAAATCCCGCCAGACCAAGGGGAGAATAATGCTGTTCTTTTAAAAACTATTAGTTCCCTTTTTGTGGAATCATTCAGCCAGCTATGTAACTCTCACGACCTTTTAGAAAGCACCAAACAGTTCACTTTTTTTTTGAAAGAACTTGCTAACCACAAAAAGCGGTCTCTCATGCTGGGATTTGAAAATCTTCTTTTCTGGTTGGAGTTTCATTTTTCTGTCACTTTGTTTTCCATGGCCCATGTAAGATTTTGATCTTTAGTTTAATTTGACAAAAAAAAAAATATCTAACATCAAAAAGTAAAATCTTTGAGTGGGATAAATTCTTTTTCAGTGTATTACCTATCTGCATTTTTAAGAATGCAAGTTTCTGAATGAATGAAATTTAAATGATGTAAAATTGAATTAAAAAAAGACTTAAGTGTCTCTAAGTATCAATCCTAAACAAGTCGCCAAGGGGCATTAGATCTAATTCCTCTAAAACCAGATGAAACAAAAAATAACGCCATCATAGTATAATTGATGTGATAAGAAATGAATCTTTTAGTGTTACATTTGATTTTTAAAATAACTTTCTATAATTACTGATACAATGTATTTATATATTTATATATATATATATATATATATATATATATATATATATATATATATATATATATATATATATATATATATATATATATATATATTACCCTTTCTAGTAATGAGCATATGGAAAAAGAAAAGATATTTAAGTGTTTGCCAAGGTAATTGGATTTAAAGATTAAAAAGCATCAAGACTTTCATTCTTATAGATAGAAAGCAATTGGGCTCCATAACAGAAAGATCTTAGCTGGGGCAAAAAAAAATGAATGAAATAAAATACAAATTCAAGGATTAGTTTTAGAAAATTAGACTGATGGCTTACTAGAAATGAGGTCATGAGCCTGAATGTTGTGCAACAAGTCACTCTGTAGCATTTAGTGGAATTCTCACATGGAGACCAAAGATAGCAACTGCTAGACTACTGTAGTAAATATAGGCACTGCATCACTGTTCTTGTTGGGCATTAAATAATATAATATTAATAATATTAACTGTGTTACTAAGCTAGGATTCTTTATAGTATCAGAAAATTTCATTCATTTTTTTGTATTACATACAACATGCTTTAAAATGTATTTAAATGTTACTGATTTTTTCCTTAGATTTTAAATGTAAATTAGCTTTACTAATGATTGATATTTTTGCTACAGTTGTAAATTGAGAAACCTGTTTTATCATTTATTTAGGCTAACAAGAAGTCAAAAAACAATAATAGATTCTACATTCCCAGTTCATATTACGACAATATAAAATTGGTGGAAGCTTGTTTCAAAAAAACAAACTCAAGCAAGAATAGGAATATGATTTGTCAGATGGTCGCAGACCAAAGTTTGCCAGCATCTGAGGTCACCAATCTACAGAACACAATGGTGAAATTCATAATGGGCAGTGGAGAAGAAAGGTAAATATTATGAAAAAAAAAAAAAAAAGGTTAAGATGAGGGTTTAAATCAGGAGTGCACAACCTTTTAAAACCTTATGGTCCCAATGAACGTTCTATTCAAATTAGAAAAGCCGTCAGACCAATTTTTATCTATATATCTATGCAGAAAAAATAATGTCTAATCACTCCCTAGGTAGTGCACCCCTGGTCTATATAAAGAATTGTTATCACCAGTGATGTGACGATTCATATAAATCAGGAATCATAAATATAACTTTGAGCACAATTGGCTTTGGAGCATTTTCACCCAATTTTTTAAATTTCTGATTTATCTTGTTTTTGAGCACTCCATTAAGTCTGCTGTGCATTCAGTAATCAAATAGCAGTCTGCAGAAGAATCAGTTATTGTACTGGAATCTCATAAATAGTGAAATATTTTGACATTGTTCCATCACTAATTACTACTGTGACACAAATATGTTTATACCTTTCAGGATTCCAGGTCTCTTAGACTACATGCAAGAAATGTGCGGATCTAACATTTTGCTGGCAGAGAGAATATTAATTTTGTCTCTAGTCATCATGATAAATATTCCCAAAGAATTAGTTTCATCAATCAATGAAATCCCAATGAGGAGACGGCTTTTGGAAGTAAATTTTTTTATATATATCCACAAGCGGATTGTTAAGAAAATGCAGGATAAATAAAAAAAACACAAAACTTTTTAATTATGAAAATGCACAAAAAAGTAAAAAAAAGAATTCATTGTATCATACAAATATTTATATAAATAATCATTACTAAACATATTAGCATGGGTGCCCATTGGGGTGACAAACAAATGAATTGTGAAAAAAAAAAAATTTTTTTTAATGCTCTCAACCTTTTATTTGGTTCCATTTAATGAAAAAATTATATTGGTAAATTTTTAGAGACAATCAGTTGATGTTTAGGGGTTGCTCAACATAGTTAAACTTTGCAAGGTTATTCGAATTCACATTTTTCAAATGTTTTTCATATTTATCTCTTCTATTTAATAATTAGGTTGAGAATGTTTTCAATATTTTATTATTTGTTAATTTTATGACAACCTACATAATACACAATACTGAAATTTTTTCTACATCAAGTGAAACTCTTCGAAATGAACGTATTGAAAAACTTAAAGAGGTCACAAAAAGAATTATTTCAGATTAGCTGTACATTGGGACGAAAAATTATTGTTACCCAACTTGAACAGTAGAGATGAAGTGAATCAACTGCCCATATTAGTGAAAAGATATGATGTAGAAAAGCTGCTGTCAGTCCCAAAACTGGAGAGAGGCAGTGGTAGACTAATAAGTTACGATATTGAACAAGCTTTAAAAGATTGAAACATTTCATATGACATAATTGTGGCACTCTGTTTTGATACTACTTCAAGCAACACAGGTATACATTCAGGTGCTTTTACCCTTCTGGAGAAATAATTTGGAAAATTATACAGCCTGTTGACACCATGTTCATGAAGTGATTTTATCCCATGTTTACAAAACATGTTTTGGAGCATCTTCTGGCCCAGAAATAAAGTTGTTTCAACAATTTTGTGATCAGTGGAGTAAATTTAATTCTGAATTATAGCATTTAACTGTTGCAGATCTCAAAGTTTATGGTTTGCTTGTACCATCAGCAGTAGAATTTGCTATAAATATGCTGCAAGGTACAAAACAACCTCACGACGATTACAAAGAATTTTTGCAACTGTCAATAATCTTTTTAGGAGAAACTCCTCCAGGCCAAAGCGGAATAACTTTCCATACTCCTGGCCCTATACACCAAGCACGATGGATGGCAAAAGCACTGTATTCTATTAAAATTTACTTATTCCGACATCAATTTCATTTTAAAAAAAATGAAGGAAAAATTATTCTACGATTTTCGATTTTTATTATTTTGCTTTACATGGAACATTGGTTTCGGGCTCCCATCTCTTCATCTGCTCCTCACAATGACTGACTTTGATTAAGAAATTGAATAATTTCAAAATATTTGACCAAGAAGTTGCTGAATTTGCCTTTAAAGCCATTGCAGGACATTTATGGTATTTAACTGAAGACTAGTGAGTCTCTCTTTTTTCAGCAAAGATGTTGATAACCAAACTAAAGAAAAAATGTTTATTGAACTTGGAAAGCAAGCCAAAAAAGTAAAAAGACTTGAAGGCAAAGGATTAAGGGATAAAATTAAAAGCATGAACTTAGATGACTTTGTAATAGAGAGATCAACATATGTATTTGAAGTGCTTGGAATAAATTGGACATTCATGAAAAAAAATACCCAGACACATGGAGTACAGCAACCAAATACCAGAAAGCACATATAATTTCAAACCGTGGAAGAACATTGACGTCGAATTCCAGATATGTGGAAGTCTACAATTATGAACGCATTAATGAAAACGAACGAACAATCAACAAGTGAACATTCTGAAATCAAACATTGAATAAAATCATATAAATAACACTTAATTGAATAACATAAGTAACACTTTTGTATTAGAAAAAATTTAAATGCGTTCTTTTTATTTTTTGTTGACCCTTAAATCTGATAATTTCAAGTTCATATAAAAATATCTTAATAATATTTTAAAGAGTTTATTTTTTAATTGAAAGGGAAGCAATAACGGGTTGAGAGTCCAATTTCAAGCACTTTGATATTTTATGGTCACCCTAATGCCCATCTAGATATGAAGGTAATTTATTGCTTCTTATTGAACTTGTGTAAAGACAAATTTTCTTCAATATATTGCAATCATCCACGCTTTTAACTTGAGTTTTATTTATTTATATAAATATTTGTATGAACTAATGCATTTTTTCTTTAAATTTTAGCGCATTGTAATAAAAACTTAATTTTTTAAAAGCTTTTATTTATTATTTTTGAAATATTTTGCATATTTTAATGATAATTAAATTAATTAATTAATTTGTTAAGTCTATATAAGACAAAAAAAAAAGCTTCACTAATTTGCATATTTATACACCAGCACGTGCTTTGTTGACAAAATGTCTAAAAAGCGTGCTATTTCCCAACTTTAAGAAGTATTTTCAAGATTTTGTTATCAATTACCTGTTTTTGTAAAGCGTTTTTTTTTCATAGCTTTACTATTACAGCCTTTTTTTTTAAAAGTTAGAGCCAAAGTGATTTGGACCTCATTTTTTCACTGCAATTCCCATTGAAGCACACATTTTGTTTGAAAAAATACAAATAATGTACCAATAGCAATTAAAGCACTGTAAATACATGTATTTTCAATTTAATTACAATTGCTTTTGCTATCATCTTTACAAAAAAATTTTACCTTTTTTTTTCAAGATGACCATCCATATAGGTAGGGTGGAGGGGATTTTACCTTGTTTTTCACCTGATTAATGCCATTGTTTGAACAGTTTATTTTACTTATTCTTATGGTCTAAATGATTGATAAGCTAACATTTGATGATGTTCATTTTAGGTCAAATGCAATGAATCAATGCCAGCTCGTTTTACTGAATGTGTACAGAATCTACATAAAGCAAACACCTACACAGACCTAGTGAAGATTGTATGTTTTTATTTTAAGCACAGAAATGACATATCCTTGAAGGAGTTCACTTGGATGGATCGTAAGAATTTTTATCTCAAACCGTACAATTTAACCCTTGATCAGTATCCAGAGATGACTTTTTATATTATGCCACCAGCTGTTCCTGAAAAGCCTCCGGAGGTTAGTGAAGTTTTTTTTTTCCTCAATGTTTTATATTTTCTCTTGTTGATGTGTTAAAATCAATTTATATTACTGTTCTAGATATACTCCTGTTTCATCTGCTTGACCTAAAAAATGTATGATTGTCTTTTTAAAGTGCTTCTCAAATTATTGTTTTTTTTGCATTATTCTTAGTTACATGGGAAAAACTTTTTTTAATTAGGTGTAAATGGGAACAAATCATCTAATTTACTTTAATCATTGTCATTACGGATATTTCTATATGATGCACCTTTGCTTACAGACTAATGGCCAAATACAAAAACTATTCCCTTGTGCTATCTGGGATTTTCCTCATAATGAAAGTGATTTTAATGTATTTTTTCCTATTAAAAAAAATGCCTTAGGGCCAACAAAACCTTACCCATAGAATGCTTTAAGTTTTTTACAGTGAATTTTTTTTATTTCTGATTCTATTGGCTTAAAATTAATCATAGGATCAATGATAGATTACATTTTCTGTGTGATTCAAATTCATATTATTGTTTTTCTAAACTATTTTATCTTGTTTTCAAAGACATCCTTTACTGTTAGAATTGAGTTACTTTTCTAATAATAGCCTAATTCTAACCTTATAGAAAGGGTATACATTTTGTGCTTAAAAGCTATATTAAACCATAGTTTTATCGATAAACAAACTCACAGCAACAATGCAAAATTCTGTTAATAGAAGAATGGTACACATCTTCAGTTGAAAAGTCTACTTGAATGATCTTAAAATAGGAATATGAGAATTTCCAAACTTGTTACACATGTCAAAGCCAAAGATTTATTATTGAGAAACCAATTTATTGGAGTAGTTATCAAAAAGCTGTAAAATCTATTTGATTGTTAAGACAACAGCTCTTATGAAAATGACTGGAAGGATTATTTTTTAAAACTTAATGACTAAAGATGACTGTGTTGAAAAAAAAAAGCCAGAATATTAAAAGGGGTTGTTGAGGGTTACACAATTTCTCATCTCAATTAATTGAAATCATCTTGTAAAAAACCAGCAGTGAGTCTAAAAAAAATGCATTTTTTTAAAGAGTTAATCAATTTTAAAATAGGGTTCAGAAAATGGTAGTATTATTTAAATTACATAATGGTCCCTTCAAAGTGCATTTTGTATTGGATTTAATCCCCCTCCTTAAAGTCTCAGGTGACAACATTTTGTAGGAACATGTACTGTATCTGATGAGGGTTGGGCGTATTCAGTTTTTCTTCGCTCTCTTAAATTCACCTGTTTATTGTTTACATTAAATAATACCAGTATTAATTACTTTACGTTTTCAGGGTGTTGGAATAGAAAAAAATCAAGGACATGATCAACAGCATGTAGTGCAGTAAAACTTTGATCTAAGCTAAAAATGTATGGGATAAACTCTACATTTCACCTACAGTATTCTCTAATTAGCAATGTTTTATTATGTTTAAGTTAATTATTATAAAAACAAAGATAAGAAAGTCATAAGAAGAGAATTTTGATTGACATTTTCTTCATTAAAAAAAAAACAATTTTTTTTTAAAATCTTACTGTAAATCTAAAACAAGTCTGTTATTTTTTTTATTAAAAAAAATATTTGAATACTGGCAATACATACATATATGATATAGCTATGCAGAATCATTTCACATTTATGTGTAGGCCTTTAATTTAAAACGTCTATCATTAAGATTGGTGTTAACTGTGTGTGATTATTTTAAGTACTTTTTACTTCTAATTTTCAATTAGATAAGGTTTGTGAATTCTTTTTTCATTTGTACGCAATTTACATTGCCCTAATAAGTTTTTAGTGAAATATTTTTTTTTCTTTTTATGTCTTCTTCCGATAGCTATGAATATTATATAAATATATATATTTATTCCTTTACTGTGCTCTCAAAATATGACACGGAGAATCATTACAACTGTGATAATGCTTTCAATCATTTTTATCGAGAAATCAGTCATTTAAAAAAAAAAAATGCCTTAAATGTACATTCAAGCTTACACTTTACCAAAAAAAGTCTCAATGTTTTATTATAATTTATTGTTATACATCAGAATTTGTCATTGTCTTGTCATTTTTCTCCTTCCAATGTGATGTAATATGGCAGAGAATGATGTTATATACATAATTTAATGTTGGCATATATTTTTTGTAAATTTTATATACTGACATTTTTTTGTGGTTTGTTTTTTTAAAACATCTATTAAATTGGGCACAAAATAATTGATTGGTGTATAAGACCTTATGTTTCTATATATATTTGTATGTGACATTGTGTACTTTGCTTGTGTCTGTTGATTCTTGTATAGCATACATCAATCTTTTTATTCATTATTGTAACATAAAGTTAAATGCAGGCATCAGTCTCCCTATGTTGGTGTTATCAATTGTTAAAGAAGGCACCAGTCTTACCCATGTGTGCACCAGTCTTATCTATGTGTGCACCAGTCTTATCCATGTGTGCACCAGTCTTATCCATGTGTGCACCAGTCTTACCCATGTGTGCACCATTATTATCGATATGTGCACCTGTCTCATCGATATTGCACCAATCTTTTATGTGTACACCAGTCTTATCTACATGTGCACCTGTCTTGTCTATGTGTGCAAGGCTACGGATGACCTGAGGGTCCAGGGTTTGATCTCCGGTAAGAATTGTTCAGGTAACAGATGGGCAAGCTTTTTTGAATTTTGGGCCACATTGGATTCTTAACTTTTGACAGCGGCGCAGATGGTTGGAGTGTTTATACGAACTAATACAGACGAATAACATTTGCCGGATCAAATCGCCAAAACCGGATGTACTTTTTTCCCGCGAAAATCCTCACATGTGTGATGGTATACAAAGGGAATTCAATCATCATTTTATTTTGGCCCGCTTGACGTTTGTATGTTAATTAGAATGAATAACAGAAGATTTTAAATCGGTCGAGTTTAACTAGTCTTTAAAAAAAAAACACACCTCTACCGTTATTGCCGACCATATATCACCCATCGGGTGTACACAAAAATAAATATCAGTCGATATCAGTTTAGTGCCATGTGAAACATAACTTGTGATCCAATGGCGTTTGTTGATAGGGTTAAGGTGTCTGTCTTGGGTGTGTTAAGGAGTGGAGTGACAAAGTAAATATCGCACATCCCCCATTTCCCCCAAGGGTCGGCAGTCATCGACGCCACCTTCCTCCCTACCTGCGCCCCGGTGGCACTTTCTTTACTTCAATAGATAAGTTATTTAACAAGGCTCCAGTCATTGTACGGGTCGCACCCATTCTTATCATGCTTGTATTCTATGTTCTAGACCAGTGGTTGCTAACCTTTCTGGGGCCGCGTGCCCTAAACTCGACCAACCCCCCCCCCCCATATTTATAGTAATGTGCCAACACTCCTATTAAAATTAAAGGAAGTGATATGTTTGCCGACTGTTGAGGCTATGCGTGTCGACTGTTGAGGCTATGCATGCCGACTGTGGCACGCGTGCCTAAGTTTTGCCACCACTGTTCTAGAGCGAAATTTATTTAAATTGTAATGCAAAACAATTTCTTTATCCCCCAAATGTACAATCTACATTCAATAGAAAAACACATTACCAACTCATTCCACAGATTAGATATTATAATATCTAATTCCACCACTGCCTTGAGGAGCCAACGAAAATAAAATTTTGGCGAAATGATAAAATAAATGCGGCTTTCATTTAAAAGGAATGACTTTTAGATAAATCGTTTCAAAGTGTAAAAAAGAAAGGATCAACAACAATGTTAACGAAAGTAAAAGAATAATCTATTTGTCGACCGCCCCCCCCCCCACCCACCCACCATTCCTCACTTCTGCTACAGGTGTCGAGGTGACCGCCTCCCAATGGTACTAGGTTTGTTTCTTCCGTCCAAACACCAACCAGCTGATCAGACGTTGGATTAGACTTCTCTCCACCCTTCTCCTACCTTTAAAGCGTTCGTTTCCAGAATTCAGGATTATTACAGCTTCTCTCGGAGTTGAAACTTGGATTTTAATTTATGAGTCTACTTAAGTGTTCGCAATATAACATTCACTAATTCAACCGGCTGCTTAAAATTAGTAGCAGGGATTAGAAAAACAAAAAAAACACCATGTGAGTTGATTCAATGTAAACATAAATACTAATTTACTTTATGTCTTTTATTCATACTGCATGTTACGGAAAGGTGTTTCCGAATGTTATTAGGGTGACGTCATTAGATATTATAGAAAGGTGAGCTAGATATTGTGACATGTGTAGGGACTTGGTTGGGGGACAGTGGCGCAGTGAGAGGGCACCATGCCCCGGGAACTACTTACAAAGGGGCGCCAAATGGTATGTTTTGCATATAATATTATATGGTTTTTAAATGGGGGGGGGGCGCTAAAAAGGTATTGTGCACCGGGCTCGAGTTAAGCTCGCTACACCTCTGGGGAGGGGGGGGGGGAAGGGTCTTGTTATACAGGGGTGGTTTTAGATGCTACTATCTCTTTATTGAATGGTGTCTCTAGTTGTTATTGATTCGTGTTTCTTGATGTTACAGGATGGATAATTCTTGATGGTTTAGGAACGTGTGAGTAGTTGATGTAGATTTGTTTATAGATGTTATGGACTAGTGTTTCTAGATTTTTTATTACGTTGTTTTTAGATGTTATGGACGAGTGTCTCTAGATTTTTTATTACGTTGTTTTTAGATGTTATGGACGAGTGTTTCTAGATTTTTTATTACGTTGTTTTTAGATGTTATGGACGAGTGTTTCTAGATTTTTTATTACTTTGTTTTTAGATATTATGGACGAGTGTTTCTACATTTTTTATTACTTTGTTTTTAGATGTTATGGACGAGTGTTTCTAGATTTTTTATTACGTTGTTTTTAGATGTTACATTGCAATAGACGTTGAAGTTGCTTAGAAAAGTTGACTAGCAATGGTTACTTAAAGAAAATTAGGCAATTCATCATTATGTGAATAAGTTTAGTTTTGTGCTGATAGCACTAACAACATGTTTATCAAAGGAGCACGTGACCGTCTATGCCTTAATTTCAGTTATTTAACTTACGTTTTACGCAGCGCAAATACAAATTTACGCATGTAATTCGAAAATAGAAACAGCAAGTGTAAAATTAAAAAAAAAATGAAATCCGCAGGCGTAACTAGAAGATAGGGCAACCCGGGAAGCACCTTTATTTTCCGTTAGCTTTGGCAGGCATCTGCCGCCCTTTCTTACTCTTCGGCACAAGTAATATGGCGACATTTTTCATAGTTTGATCTGGGCACCATACATTATGGTGTGTGAGGTCTCTATAAGGATGAAATGGAATCTCTTAAATCCTTGAAACCACTAATGGGACGGCTGTTATGGTGCCCTTCTTTCATCCCCACCATTGCCGATAGTGCAATGACCATGGAGGCGCCACGGGAGATATAGCGGGGACTAAAGCCATGCCCTGAAATATCATTTGGTCCTCATCGAAGATTAAACCATGGACCCTCAGGTCGACAGCGCTTTACCACACGACCATCCGTCCACTCAACACATATTGGTAACGCTAGTGGTTTTAAAGATGTGTACATAGGGAGCCAATGCTAGTTCAAATTAAAATAGATGGATGAGTCTGATGGATTTTCAGGTTTGGACAATGGGCTGAAATGTTTGGAGTGTAATGGGGCGTCCATACAAGACCGACCCGTGGTGGGGGATATGGAGAGTAGAGCAGGCACTAATTACTCAGTTTCACACTGGGAATCGTCTAGAGTTCAAAGAGAGAAAGAGAGAGATAAACTGAGAGTCTTGTGGGACGGATGGCCGAGTGGTGTAGATACTCGACTGTCGACCTGAGAGTCCTGGGTTCGATCCTCGGTGAGGCCCATGGGATTTTTCCATGGAATTTTTCCAGGTAAAATTTGTTGCAAAGCCGTCCCACAAGTCCACCCAGCTTTAAATGGGTACCTGACTTAAGATGGGGAAGAAAAGGCGGCAGGGTGTTGTGCTAACCACACAATCCCTTTATATGCCGACTGCCGAGGTTATAGAAACAGATGAATTCTACACTTCATCTGCCCCGATGGCCCGTTAGAGAACTTTACTTTCTAGAAAGAGATAATGTGAGTCCAGAGAGAAAAAGTGAGCTAGACTGAGAGTTCAGAGAGAGAGAGAGAGAGAGAGAGAGAGAGAGAGAGAGAGAGAGAGAGAGAGAAAGAGAGAGAGGAAGATATACAGAGTCCAAAAGAGATGAAAAGATAGATTTAGAGAGATAGAGATTTTGATATTCGTAAATGTAACCTTTACAGTGAGTAAGTAATCCAATTTAAAGGTGTAAGAACTACTTAACAAATTTAAACTATTTGTATCGTATCTACGTATCGTAGATAATGGTTTTAATATACGTGGTCTGTAGGAAATATAATGAATTCATAGTCTGCTTATCATTACACTGTAATACTTGATGAGCCCGTATTTCTATTTCTTTTTCGCAACTGTTTTACCAATTATATTCAATTAAATTTCAAACTAAAAAAATAAAAAAAATAAAAAATTACTGGATAGTTTTATTTGACATAACATAGCACTATGGACTCGCAACTTAATGTAACTCGAATTTTAACGACAAACTTTTAAGTTACCACAGATAGTTATTATCTACGAAGATAACTGTGACTGAAAATGTTCTGTTGTATACAGGACCCGTCAAGAGGGGGGGGCAAATGCCTAGGGGCCCTGCGAGTTTTAGTGGCCCGGACTGAGCTGGCCAATCAACTTTTGAAAATATTATTTTCAGCACGGGGAGCCCGTGACAGCCCTACCCAGGGGCCCAAAATTTCTGTCAGTTGGCCTGGTTGTATATAACTAAAATTAGTACATTCACCTTTAGATTTATTACTTTCAGGCTAATAATATTCACTGTAATACCCACTTTATTCTAATTTAGATCATAGAATTAAAAAAAAACAACAACAAATTAATGCATAGGAATGACGTCATTTACAAAGGCACATATTGTAGTATATAATTATGTCTGCATCAGCAGGCAGAAAAAAAAAACAAATTCACTAGCAATACTGACAATAATGTGATGTAAACAAGATAGAGCTGTTATGATTGTTTGTAATAAGTGCAAGTCTAGAATATATATGCTGCGTGTTTACAAAGGATCTGTTTACAGTTTAAACTGGGAACAACTCCACACTTATGATCGACTGGAGCCTGTAGTTCAATGGCCTTTCGTACATTGGTGGGGGGTCTGCTCATTTGATAAACATATTGACAAAGGTAACTTTAATTATTTCACGGTAATTAACGAAGACGCAATATCATGTGGTGAAAGGTGCAATACAATCGGGTTGGTTATTGCGTGGTGAAAGGTGAAATACAATTGGATTGGTTATTGCGTGGTGAAATTTGCATTACAGTTGGGTTGGTTATTGCGTGGTGAAAGGTGCAATACTTTTGGGTCGGTTATTGCATGGTGAAAGGTGCAATACTATTGGGTTGGTTATTGCGTGGTGAAAGGTGCAATACAATTGGGGAGGTTATCGTGTGGTGAAAGGTGCAATACAATTGGATTGGTTATCGTGTGCAATACAAAAACAACATAATCAGTTTCGGCAATACATGATGCCAACATTTAAACTGGAAGTATATGGTTATATTGATATCTTTTTTTCCTGTGCAATCTACATTGATTGAACATTTTTCTGTTCAAACATTAAATGAAGTTCGTTAATTTTTTTTTAAAGTTTCTCTATGTCTAAACTGTAGTCAAGTATTATTTTATTTTTTAGCATTCATATATTTATAGATATAATTTATATCCCAATTTACTCATAAGTGCTCATTTACTTATAGATATAATTTATATCCCTACATTTATGGTTACTACACTTATGAGTAAACTGGGATATAAAAAGACCACCAGACACACACAGCTGACGTAAATAGAAGAAATGGAGTTTTTTTTTTTAAATTTTACATGTTGGCTTTTAATTAGCAGGGGGAAATCATCGAAAAGATTGGGTAACAATTAATTAACTCCCTTAGTTAATTTTTTTTTTTTTTGCTGTTCTGTTTACTACGAGGGGTCAGTCTGTCACTTTGAAAGTTGGAGTGAAAGTACTGCAGTGACTGGGGGCAGATCAAATATAGGACACCTTACTTTTGTGAAAACATAAACGCTTAACAATGGTTTTACTTTTGAACATGAGAGCGCTGTGCCCAATCTGAACAGAAGGGAGGGGAGGGCAAGAAACGTTGTAAACAACATCATGTAAGTGCTACAAATAAGTAGATCCATTCACATATCAACGCTGCTGTCTTTCATTCTGTTGATGGTCACAGTAAGTGTCAAATACACGGCAATGCTTCAGTTCACTTCTTTACAAAGTCATCAAATAATGAGCCCTATTTTAAATAGTTATATATAGAATATGCTCAATACATACTCTCCAAACCCTATTCACTCAATACATACTCTCTTAACCACATCCACTCAATACATACTCTCCAAACCCCATCCACTCAATACATACTCTCCTAACCACATCCACTCAATAAATACTCTCCTAACCCCATCCACTCAATAATATTCTCCAAACCCCATCCACTCAATACATACTCTCCTAACCACATCCACTCAATACATACTCTCCAAACCCCATCCACCCAATACATACTCTCCTAATCCCATCCACTCAATACATACTCTCCTAACCCCATCCACTCAATACATACTCTCCTAACCACATCCACTCAATAAATACTCTCCTAACCCCATCCACTCAATACATACTCTCCAAACCCCATCCACCCAATACATACTCTCCTAATCCCATCCACTCAATACACACTCTCCTAACCCCATCCACTCAATATACACTCTCCTAGCCCCATCCACTCAATACATACTCTCCTAACCCCATCCACTCAATACATACTCTCCTAACCCCATCCACTCAATACATACTCTCCTAACACTATCGACTCAATACATACTCTCCTAACACTATCGACTCAATACATACTCTTCTAACACTATCGACTCAATACATATTCTCCTAACACTATCGACTCAATACATACTCTCCAAACCCCACCCACTCAATACATACTCTCCTAGCCCCATCCACTTTTGAGCCCCACCTCCTCCCGTTTCCTTCAGATGTGAAAGATTTTTCACACCGCTAATTTTTAGGCACCTTGATTGTAACTAGTGGTAACTCAATGAGGTATTTAAAGAACATAATTATCTCATGAATGTATTACACTTTCAGCTAAAAAAAATCTTCACTGCGATTCGTTTACAATTTCATTGGCTCAAGTTCAAATAAACGAAAATAATAACAACACATATGGAGTGTAATTTGAAGCAGGTTATTTTTGCGTCATCAGATTTTGATATTTCTTGTCGTAAACTAGACAATTATTTTTTTTAAGTGACAACATAATAAAAAAATCAACATAGATTTTCTGATAATTTCATTTTGAGTGGTGCTGTCACCTTTTTTTTTTTTTGTTAAAAATGACCATCTTTTACCATTAAAACAAAGTTCATAAAAAAAAAAGGACACGGACAAGGGGAGACAATTTATTGATGTGGGCCAGACGATGAAAGGGGGAGATAAATATACGAAGTTTGTCGATTGTGGACACTTGATAAGTCAGCAGTACAACTGTCTTCTAAATATCTGACTGTCTGTCAGATTATCTGATCTGGAGGGTCATGAGGCCAAGGCTGAATCACACGAGCCCTAGGTTGTCCAATCAACAGACGTAGATATAATCCGTCCATACATATACGATGTATGCTGTGGAGCAAAGAGGAAACCCTGACTCTATCAAGATAAATACGTTTGACCACAAAAATTATCAAATAATATCAGATATTGAACTAATAGAAATTCGTCTTTTATTAAAATGTATTACAGTTAAGAAATAACTCTTTAGCCCATTTAAATATTTTTAGAAATTATTATGACTAATTAATTGTATCCCTCCCCCCACCTCCGGTCCCACCCAATCTGCATAACATGTTGGCAATATTTCTTTAAGCCAGCCGACACATTGTCTGTGACTCGAAGAGTATGGTTTGATTGTCTATCTATAGGTTTGATTGTCTATTGGTTTGATTGTCTATCGATAGGTTTGATTGTCTATTGGTTTGATTGTCTATCTATTTGTTTGATTGTCTATCTATTGGTTTGATTGTCTATCTATTGGTTTGATTTTCTATCTATTGGTTTGATTGTCTATTGGTTTGATTGTCTATCTATTTGTTTGATTGTCTATCTATTGGTTTGATTGTCTATCTATTGGTTTGATTATCTATCTATGAAGCAAATAGCATGGTTAATAGTCCATCTGTGAAGCAAAGAGGATGGTTTGTTTGTCTATGTGTGAAGCAAAGAGCATGGTTTGATTGTCTATGTGTGAAGCAAAGAGCATGGTTTGATTGTCTATCTGTAAAGCATACAGTATTGGTTTGATTGTCTATCTGTAATTACGACGTATCATTCAATGTTTCAGAAAAATATTTGACCAATAAAAAAAAATCTCAAAATTTTTTTTTTCCTTTTTATTTTAAACCAATGCGTCGGAATGAAATGATGTTTCTGGGCACATTCACGTGATTTCCTATCAATTTCTTGAACCCTTTTTTCATAAACCATTAACAGCGTTACTTCCCCTTAACCTCGGGTTTTAGGGTTTATGACAAATGGTTCAAGATATGAGATTAGATCTCTGCTTTTGCGTTTCTTGAGATCGCCCCCTGTTAGAACCCCTCACCACCCCCTGCACCACACACACATGCATGATGAATTTTGAGTCTACACACATACTCACGCACGCACGCACATACTCACAAACATCACGAATCTTTAGTCTACATGAGCTAACAGGAAATTGACGTGCACTTTGACCTCTGCTGGACCCTTGTCTCATCTTTCACACGTTTCGGTCACATCGATTTGCTGAGTGGCTTAACTACTCATCTTTCGCCCCACCCCTGTTCACCTCCACCCACACCTCCCCCACATGAATGCTTCCTAGCAGAGCCCCCCCCCCCCCCATAACGGTCATTGTCGTCTGATGTTTATCTAGACAAATGGACACCGACACATTGGGCTTCATCATAATTTTGACCACAGAATATAATCACGTCTGCAAGTAATACCATCACACTTTTGGCACAATCGATGATGGTCATATCAGGATCTCAGATTTCTGGCACCCATTGATTGTTTTTTTTTTGTTAGAACATATTTGAAAATAAGCTGCGTTTAGAGTTCAAAGTTCAAACAGCTGATCAGTTTTTTTTTCTTTACTGATTAGACCTAAAAAAAAATTCAAATAAATTTTAAATTGAAGCCAAAACTCTTTTGACTGGGTTCAGACTTCCCGCCATTTATTTGTATTTTTTTTACTGTCAACGCTAATTTTGATTTGAACGTGGCTAAAGGATATACATGTGACGCTTAGCTAGTGTAGTCAAGTCTAATTTTAGTACTTGAGACTATGAGAAAACCCAAAGATGCATTCAAAAATTAATTTTTATAATAATGCCAAATATTAATTGTTTAATAAGTTTATTATTTTTTTTTGAATACCCCCCCCCCCAAAGAGAAGTGAGTCATTTTATGCTTATGGATTTAAATGGCTGTAAAGAGGCACATAATGACTATAGGATATGATATCGATATTAGCCACTAAAACATCCATGGGCACAGAGTGAAACACAGAGCTAGCTAACATAGCCAGTACAGTAGAACGTCGTTTATCAAAATCAATGTGGACCGGACACCGTTCGGATATGCCATTGTCTGGATAACTGAAAACCGAATGCGAACAATGCAGTGTATGAAACCGGACACTGTAGGAATATTAGAAATCATCACATGCGGGAAACGTGCTTGAAAAAAAAAATCAAAATAGGTGCCTCACGGGAAACAACTGTTGAGCATTTCACTGTCGTAATCCAGTTGTCGTAAGGATAGCAATGAGATAACGAATAGTGGAGACATTGGTGTTAAGTGAATGGATAGTGAGGAAATCGATGTTTAGTGAATGGATAGTGAGGAAATCGATGTTTAGTGAATGGATAGTGAGGAAATCGATGTTTAGTGAATGGATAGTGAGGAAATCGATGTTTAGTGAATGGATAGTGAGGAAATGAATTTCAAGTATATTATTAGTGATAGATTCAATGCTAAGCGAATGGATAAGCTGGATGCTTTGATTGGTGAGCCCGCTCTGTATGCTATAGCTTTCAGGTTCAAATCTCAAGAGTCCATTATCTCACCTATGTCCCCTCTGTGTTGCCTCCATAGCCATTGCACAATCGGCTATGATGGATGAGGACAATGTCCCAGAAGAGGTCTGGAGAAATAGATGATATAAATATCGGCCTGTCAGGGAATAGATAACAGTGGATAGTGCTATCATGGATATTGAACTAATGGAATGTGACCTTAAGTTAAGAGAGATCATTGGTAGTGAGCTGATGGTGAGATAACATTTCATGTTGTGTTGTAGCAGTAGGGACACGGTTATGATAGTGTGTTGTAGCAGTAGGGAAACGGTTATAACGTTGTGTTGTAGCAGTAGGGACACGGCTATAATGTTGTGTTGTAGCAGTAGGGACACGGCTATAACGTTGTGTTGTAGCAGTAGGGACACGGCTATAATGTTGTGTTGTAGCAGTAGGGACACGGCTATAACGTTGTGTTGTAGCAGTAGGGACACGGCTATAACGTTGTGTTGTAGCAGTAGGGACACGGCTATAATGTTGTGTTGTAGCAGTAGGGACACGGCTATAATGTTGTGTTGTAGCAGTAGGGACACGGCTATAACGTTGTGTTGTAGCAGTAGGGACACGGATATAATGTTGTGTTGTAGCAGTAGGTCACGGTTATAACGTTGTGTTGTAGCAGTAGGGACACGGCTATAATGTTGTGTTGTAGCAGTAGGGACACGGCTATAATGTTGTGTTGTAGCAGTAGGGACACGGTTATGATAGTGTGTTGTAGCAGTAGGGACACTGTTATGATAGTGTGTTGTAGCAGTAGGGACACGGCTATAATGTTGTGTTGTATATGACTTTAAAAAACAAATTTTGTAATTTTACAAGTGGCATGCCAAATTTTGATGAGCTTTTATATAAAAATAATAAATACAACAAAAAATCATCAATTTTGTTGAAAAAGTTCACCCACCAATACATTTTTTAGTTTAAAAATAATCCATCTGGCTCTTTTTACTGAAGTTTACTTTTACTCCAGTTGTTTACCATTAAAATTCTATTTCCTGTTCTCCATGTTAGAATTTTCAATTATATTTGAGTTTGAATGATTATTTTAATTTTGCTTAATTTTATTCTTAAAAATGTCTTACAAAAAGTCACCACTTTCCGTTGCTAAAAATAAGGACAAATGGGCGAGTAATTTGAAAAAAATTCAAAACACTCTTAAGAAAAGATCGAGATCGAGCCATTGAATTCACATTCTAGAATGCCAAAAGAGTGGATGACAATTGGTCGCTACATAGGCTTGGCCTCTATGGAAAAATCCAGATTGAAAAGAGTTGCAGCACTCAGGAAAGAAGTAGAGCTATTATGGAGCGTTTTAAATTTCCCAATACTGTCTTTGCGATCAGTGAGCAGAAAAATTGAAACTTTAATTAAAAGGTATGATGTTCATTTGAAAAAACCTGTGGGTGACATACGGGAGCAGTTTGATAAGTTATTTAATGTCACAAACACAACTGGTCAATGGTAATGCGCTGAGGACAAAACACTTTACGAAATACAAATTCAAAGTGGAGGTAAGATGGGATATACTACAACTAAAATTGCTAGTCAAAGTACAATTCATCAATCAAAACGGAAAATTGTTTGCAAGATTAATGAGGCACAACAACAACAAAGCAGTTTTGAAAGTTCCAGTGATTCAAGTGATAACGAGAATTCTCAAAGTAGCTCTGATGTTGCTGATGCAAATGCAATCACCATAGAGTGCTTGAGATCAAAGCACACATGCAGAAACAATCTACTTCTAGTGCAGTTTAATTGGTTCAATCTGGGAAACTACCAGCTCGAAGAGCAGCATTAGTAAGCAAAATTTTGCATAAATCCGGCGTAAAAATAGCAACTCCATCTCAGTCAGGTGTCTATCGAGCTGTATTCAGAGAAGTAAGTAAACTAAAAGAAACATTAATAAATACTTTGCGTAATAGCTTATGGAGTTTACATTTTGATGGTAAAATTATGAAGAAAAAAGAACACCAAGTAGTTGTATTAAAAAATGAAGCAAAAGAAGTGAGGCTAGCCGTCTTAGTTTTACCTGATGGCAAAGCTGCTACGATTGGATCTGCCATTCAAAAAGTTTTAGATGAATATAACTTATGGTCAGCTATAAAGATGTTAGTGTCAGAAACTACAAATGTTAATACAGGGTCGAAGTCTGGTGTTGTGGTGAAACTTCAGAAACTGTTCAACATGGTGAGTCTGCACCAGTCTTTATAGGTTGTCAGCACCATATACTTGATCGTGTTCTTAGACACGTGTGTGATGCATTGCTCGGTGATTCAGCTGAGTCTCCTAACATAAATTATCCATTTGTAAATAAGATACTTACTTAAAGATTATGAAATGTTAAAAAAAGATTTTGAAAGTAAAACAAAGAAATGTGCTCCAATTTTAGAAAAACAGGAAATAGGTTGGAGAGATGATATAAAGTTTTTGCACCATCTAATTTGCGTTTTTAAGCATTTTAAGAGTTCTCAACAAATGCCAAAAGTTAATTTTAGCGCACTGCCTGGCTTCAGCAATGCCCGATGGAACTCTCGAGCAATTTTTGCATAGTTGGCTTTCATATTATTGCCTGATGAACGAAAGAACCTTCAGAAATTGTGTGAATTTATATGTGGACATTGGAGTGATGCCTGGCTTAGTGATCATCATTACAAAGCTGAACAATATGAACTTCTTTTCCATGCTGTTAATGATTATCCAAAAGGGTTGCGCTGTCTTCGAACTCACTGGTCTCAAAGTCCATCTCCAATACTCTCTCCACGTAGCAATGTTTGTACAGAAAGAGCAATAAAAGTTCTGCAAGATATTATTCCCCTTTGCCACTCACCAGAGAAACTGAATTTACGTTTTATTTCTACAAATAAAAGTTTATGAAACAATACTTGTAATTATTAACAAATGTCAATTTTTCTAAAACTTCAAAATGTTTGGTGGGTGACATTTTTCAATTTTTTAAATAAATTTGATATGGTTTTGTGTTTCTACAATAAAAACTCATCTGTTGATGGTATGCCATACAAGTGTTGTTCTAGAGTCATATACCTAACCTGGGACACGGTTATGATAGTGTGTTGTAGCAGTAGGGACACTGTTATGATAGTGTGTTGTAGCAGTAGGGACACGGTTATGATAGTGTGTTGTAGCAGTAGGGACACGGTTATAATGTTGTGTAGTAGCAGTAGGGACACGGTTATAATGTTGTGTTGTAGCAGTAGGGACACGGTTATGATGTTGTGTTGTAGCAGTAGGGACACGGTTATGATAGTGTGTTGTAGCAGTAGGGACACGGTTACAATGTTGTGTTGTAGCAGTAGGGACACGGTTATAATGTTGTGTTGTAGCAGTAGGGACCTGGTTATAATGTTGTGTAGTAGAAGTAGGGACACGTTTATAATGTTGTGTTGTAGCAGAGGGACATGGTTATAACGTTGTGTTATAGCAGTAGGGACACGTTTATAATGTTGTGCTGTAGCAGTAGGGACACGGTTATAATGTTGTGTTGTAGCAGTAGGGACACGGTTATAACGTTGTGTTATAGCAGTAGTGACACGGTTATAACGTTGTGTTATAGCAGTAGGGACACGGTTATAACGTTGTGTTGTAGCAGTAGGGACACGGTTATAATGTTGTGTTGTAGCAGTAGGGACACGGTTATAATATTGTGTTGTAGCAGTAGGGACACGTTATAACGTTGTGTTATAGCAGTAGGGACACGGTTATAACGTTGTGTTGTAGCAGTAGGGACACGGTTATAACGTTGTGTTATAGCAGTAGGGACACGGTTATAATGTTGTGTTGTAGCAGTAGGGACACGGTTATAACGTTGTGTTGTAGCAGTAGGGACACGGTTATAATATTGTGTTATAGCATTAGGGACACGGTTATAATGTTGTGTAGTAGAAGTAGGGACACGGTTATGATATTGTGTGGTAGCATTAGGGACACGGTGCTAATCTTGTGTAGTAGAAGTAGGGACACGGTTATAATGTTGTGTTGTAGCAGTAGGGACACGGTTATGATAGTGTGTTGTAGCAGTAGGGACACGGTTATAATGTTGTGTTGTAGCAGTAGGGACACGGTTATAATGTTGTGTTGTAGCAGTAGGGACACGGTTATAATGTTGTGTTATAGCAGTAGTGACACGGTTATAATGTTGTGTAGTAGAAGTAGGGACACGGTTATGATAGTGTGTTGTAGCAGTAGGGACACGGTTATGATAGTGTGTTGTAGCAGTAGGGGCACGGTTATAATGTTGTGTAGTAGAAGTAGGGACACGGTTATAATGTTGTGTTGTAGTAGTAGGTCACGGTTATAATGTTGTGCTGTAGCAGTAGGGACACGGTTATAATGTTGTGTTGTAGCAGTAGGGACACGGTTATGATATTGTGTTGTAGCAGTAGGGACACGGTTATAATGTTGTGTTGTAGTAGTAGGTCACGGTTATAACGTTGTGTTGTAGCAGTAAGGACACGGTTATAATGTTGTGTTGTAGCAGTAGGGACAAGGTTATAATGTATTGTAGCAGAAGGGACACGGTTATGATAGTGTGTTGTAGCAGTAGGGACACGGTAATGATGTCACCTTTCCAAATTAGAAAAAAAAACGAACAATCTTTAAAAAAAATACTTTTTTTTTTAAACTTTTGAAACAAGGAATTATTTGTTTAAAAATGTAAACAAACAAGATTTCAAATAGTTGAAAATACAAACAATAAGAAATAAAAAATAAATTTGAGAGCTAGTAATAGATAAATAATTAGAACAACTACAAGTGTCATTGTGAATAAATCTTTGTGTTACTTTTCATTTTGGCTTCGTGAAAGTAAAGATGTGTGTTAATTTGGGTCAAGAGATGTGGGGATTAGTTGAAGCAGTGAATATTAGAATAAAAAACATTTCTCTAGAACTTTATTTTTATTGTCAGTGTAGTTTTCCCCTTCCCCCCCCCACCCAACGGCCCACTCCCTCCCTCCTTACTTTTCATTTTTTACCGGACATTCGATTTTCACGAGTTAACGTGGGTAGAGGAGGGAGGGGTTGGGGGGGGGAGTGGTGGTGGTGGTTGTGTTGTCTGTGGTGGCTGCAGCCAGACAAGTTTGTTACTCTGTGGTGGCTGCGAGTGGCTGCTGGATAAACGTACAACTTTTGGAAGTTACTTTAAAAAAAATAATATTTTAAGATCATGATTCATAAAGATTGTTGTTTCTATTCGGTTTTTACTGTAAACATTATACACTGCCGATTCCTGGAAATCTGTAAGTAACAAATGTTTACCATTCTTATTTTACTCGGATAATTATCAGTGATGATCGTCAATGGTAATCAGTCATGATAATCAGTGATGGTAGTCAAGGGTAATCAGTCACGATAATAAGTGATGGTAGTCAATGGTAATCAGTCATGATAATCAGTGATGGTAGTCAATGGTAATCAGTCATGATAATCAGTGATGGTAGTCAATGGTAATCAGTCATGATAATCAGTGATGGTAGTCAATGGTAATCAGTCATGATAATCAGTGATGGTAGTCAATGGTAATCAGTCATGATAATCAGTGATGGTAGTCAATGATAATCAGTCTTGATAATCGGTGATGATAGTCCAATGGTAATCGGTCATGATAATCGGTGATGGTAGTCAAGGGTAATCAGTCATGATAAATGATGCGTGGTGAATCAATAGTAATCTGTCTTTGATAATCGCAGTGATGGTACAGTTTCATGGTAATCGAGTCATGATTATCAGTAAACAGTGACATCCAATGGTAATCAGTCATGATAATCAGTGATGGTAGTCAATGGTAATCAGTCATGATAATCAGTGATGATAGTCAATGGTAATCAGTCATGATAATCAGTGATGGTAGTCAATGGTAATCAGTCATGATAATCAGTGATGGTGTTAGTTTGTGAATAGTTTTGTGCAGAAGCACGACTAGCGTTAGTGGTGCCCGTGGAAAGGCCCAACGACAGAAATTTCGGGCCCCTGGGCAGGGCTGTCACGGGCCCCCGTGCTGATTATAATATTTTCAAAAAATGATTGAACAGCTCAGTCCTGGCCCCTAAAACTCGCCGGGCCCCTGGGCATTTGCCTCCCCTTTGGCGGGTCTCCCGTGGATAACTAAAAGATGCCGCCCAACTCCGGTCCCAGAAATAACAGAAGTAGGCGGGCGGCGTCCCTGTCTGACGGCCGACTAAGTAGAACCCCCCCTCCCCCCCCCCCCACCATGGCACCCGCTTGTAGGGCACCATATGTTTGTGACTTTTTCACTTTTTGTTTATTCATTTATTCACAAATAACATCTCCCAGCAAATTTCTGACAGTTGTATTGAAATCAGAGTTGAGAATGATTATTTTTGTTAATATGTATGATAATATTTCTTTATCCAAAGATTCTCGCGTTAGGAAATAAGAAAAGAAAAATAAAAATAAAAAAAAGTTTGTGGCAGTATTGTGTTGCATTTGGACCAAACTCTAAATACTTTTGTGTTTAAAAATGCTACAAGAAACATTCACCGTGGCTACATAGTGATTCCAACCCTATCCCAGACTATCTGCAAATAAGATCAGTAGAGGGGATAGAAGATAAACAACTGAATAAACTAACTTTGATTACTTTATAAGACTATTTAAAAAAAAAAATCAAAGGTTGTATGTATTAATGGATTTGACTTAAAGTTTTTACGAAGACTTGTTTTACTGGGAACTGGTAATGATCAATGACGTCCTTTTATGTTGTAGTTATATTAAAACTGTGGCCATAGTCTGCCCAATGGTTGCCCACCACTGTTTTAAATCAAACTTAAATTTATAGAAATTATATTCACTTAGTCCAGAATATTTTTTCATGAATATTTTAAGTAATCTTTGCCAACAGAAGCAAATGAAATTCTTTTAACAATGTAAAGTATATACAAATATTTAAAATAGAAACAGCTACAAAAAACAATTTTTTTAATTTTTCGTCTTTTTTTATAATTAGACTAGTTTATTTTATTAGTTTAGATGAATTTGAAAAAAAAAACAAAAACAAGTGAAATAATTTTGATCATAACATATATAAAATAAAGAAAAAATCATTTTTAGAAATTAAGTTGACTAAAATTATATACACTTCATACAGTGAGTAGGCTATGATCTATCTATCTATCTATCTATCTATCTATCTATCTATCTATCTATCTATCTATCTATCTATCTATCTATCTATCTATCTATCTATCTATCTATCTATCTATCTATCTATCTATCTATCTATCTATCTATCTATCTATCTATCTATCTATCTATCTATCTATCTATCTATCTATCTATCTATCTATCTATCTATCTGTCTGTCTGTCTGTCTATCTATCAATTTGTTTGTCTGTCTATACATTTATCTATGTCTTATTATTTCGTAAAGCTTACTAATATTTTTATTAGCTTGTACAGCTAACACACACTTAAACACACACACACACGCACACACACATCAAAAAGATGTCAGCTCTTTTTGAGTTGTGTCGTATATTTTGACTGCATTGTACAAAACCAGAATATCAACAACAGCTAATGAAAACAGACATCAAGACACCATATCTAAGGTGGGCCAAAAATAGTGAGAACATCATATAACATTTAAATTATTTAAAAATAAAAACAAGCAATTAAGCCTGTTCCATTCTGGACACAGGACGTGTTAGCGCATTTTCATTTTATGTATCAGTACGTATGCTATCTTTCAGTAAATATTTGGAAATTTTGGAAATGTTTATAAATTCAATTGTGTAATGCATATATCTGTAAAAAAAAATTTATAAAGACGTTTCTTTACATTTGAAAAAAAATTATTTTCTCTTAAATCTAACTACAAGTGGTTTGTGGTTACTGAAATAGGACTCATAATTGAAAACATTCGAAATTATAGTCATTTAATCGTCCGAAAACTCCGTCAATTGTTGCATAGCTCTGATACTTTCAATTAAACTCAGAACACAAGCTTACTATTTCATTTGATGAGTTTCTTAATAAATCTTGGTGAAACTACGTGCTGCAGTATTTCGCACCAAATGAACGGGCTATTGAACGTACAAGGTGTATATATAATAATATAAGCCCCTTATGAGCCCTGAAGCCCGGCCCTCAGAGGTCCTATCGCGAAATGAACTTTTGATGTACACTTGGCAGACCAAGACCTACAAAATGATATATACATCATGGGTCTAAGACTTATAGTTGCTGAGATATAGCGCTCCTTTATTAATATAGCTTATATAGTAAAAAACGGTACTAAGGCCCCTTTTACGGCCCTGAGAGGTCAGATCGCGAAATGGAAAAAAGTCATTTCTTGGCAGGCTAAGACCTACAAAATGATATATACATCATGGGTCTAGGACTTATGGTTGTTGAGATCTAGGGTGATGACGGACAGATGGACAGACAGACAGACAAAACGGGGACAATAGAGCATTTTTTTTTCGAAAATGCTCTAAAAATTGTCTTATTAAAATCCAAAATAGCGCCCGGAAATTGTCGTACTAATGACGTCATATATCTAAACGGGCAAGTAAATAAGTTAGCAATTTAAGACGTTATGCATACAGCTAAACAAACTTTGATATAATTATATTACTTTCTACGCAATGTTCTCAATTTTTTTTGGCCCACCCTATATATATATATATTTTCAAAACGGCTTAAAATTTTGTAATTCATTCGTTTTTTTTTAGGATTTTAGGAAAAAAAATAATTTCCTAGACTAGACCATCTTGGTTGTGAAGCGGCTTTTAAAATAAATGATACAAGAAACAATGAGCAGTAATGTTCCAGGCCAGGAGGGGCGGGGAAACTTTTTGAATCGCGGGCCACTTTGGTTCTTTAATTTAGCGAAAGGGCCGCAACCAGAGAGATGAATGAATTGTGTTATTGAAAAGAAATAAAACGACTATACTTAGGTTCATTAGTTTGTGCGAGGAAAGTGAAGGTTGGGCCAGATAAGAACTACAGAACAGACCGTACATGGCCCACGGGCCATAGTTTGCACACTTATATTTGAGGATTTCCTTATGTTGAAGGAACATTTAATGGTTTAAAAAAAATAACAACACGGATTTATTTCTAACGTTACCATGGAAAAAATAATCTACCAGCACAGAGAATCAAAAATTTCAATGAATAAATCATCTGACCATGTAAGCACATAAATGTTTTTGTTCAGCATGACAGAAACAATGTGATGAAAAACGAAATAATATTAAAATAACAAAACAACAACAACAACAGCAACAACAACCCATAATAAATAAATGAATACATATTTAAAGATATAATGATTATAAATATATTCATTCCGATTATGCCCCCCCCCCCTTTTTCAAACCTTAGATTTCCTCTAAATTTATAATTATAACTATGGTTATTTCTTTTTTTATCTACATCTTTCAACTTTGGTTTAAATTTCCAGTGAATCCAACAGAGAGCACATCAAAGTAATTATTCTGTTAGAATCAATAGCTCTCACCATCCATGAGGGGGGGGGATATCTATTTTTAAACAGTTTGACTTTTAATGTTTCTTTTTTTTTTTTTATACGAATCGCCTTTGTTCTTCAGTCACGTGACCAAACTCAACGAAAGTTTAATTACATTAACATTTCCTCTTTTTTTTTCCCTTTGACTGTTCAGTTCTGCATTTCTTTTAAAAAAGTATTTTATGAAATTAGAAGTATTTTTTTAACCCCACCTGGCGACATCTGTTATAAAAATAAAAAAAAAAAATCCTTGAGAATCTAACCCTATCACGCTACAGGCTATTGCTCGAGTCCTTCAATAATATGGGTTGATATGCCACTAAAAATTACCAACTCGATTTTTATCAATTTTTTTTATTCGCCAGCCAGTAGCGGCATCTAAGTTGTTTGATCCGTATAGAATCCAAATATCACTTTTGGAAATAATGAACTTTAAATCATTAAAGTTTGAAATCAGAATTTATTTTTCAATTATTAAAAGTTACAAGATAATGTCCGCTGCAAAATTTTTAAGCAAACTAGATTTTCCATTTTTTTTCTTCGGCTCATCTTCAGCGCTCCGCCTCGTACATAACGACATTGAATACTTACAATCAAAACTAAACAAGTTTCAGAAAATCATTCGAAAATGTTGGTAGTTATTGTTTTTTGAATCTCTATGTGAACTTTTGGGTTGGAAGTATCCGCCTCACGGTAAAGCGAGCACCAGAGAGCCAAATCGAGAAATCAAAAATATGATTTACTTTGAGTTTTTCAAATGCATAACTTTTTGACTTCTTCAAATATATGTCCTCTCACTTCTGCACACCTTCTTGTAACCTTCGAATGCATACCTTCTTGACTTTCAAAAAATACACCTTTCACTTTCAAAAATACACCTTCTTGACTGATATTGTAGTCAAGGAGTCAGGGCTATTGTGCTAAGTCCAGAAGCTACACGGACAGGCACTCAGAGTTTTTGATTTTGGTAACGGAAATATGTCAAGTAAATTTATTTTTTACTTTATTAAAAATATGTCATTTTGGCGTAGTATTCAGCGATTTTTGTCATAATAAATGGAGTAATGTGCTATATGAAAGTGTAATATCCTTTTTTTAGTTGGTCCACATTTAAAGGAAGCCAGCCCGTATGTCGATATTCACGCTATAGAGATTATTTGAGTTGACATATTTGCAATGTGATTTTCGCGAGATCTGGTTTGCCCTATCATGGGATCATTACGTTGTACAGACAGCCTTAAGTGCCGTACAGTAACTAGAGGTGACCTAAACTAGCATCTGAAAAATAAACTTTTTATGACCAGGTAGTCTAGTAGATGTTAAGCCACAGGCTGTAATCGGGTGGTGGGGGCAAAAACCTGCGTTACTGCCCCGTGCTTATTGTCTTCTTAGTAAAATATAGCTACCTGGCCCTACCCTGCTATTGTCTGGCCCCTTGCTGTAGAATGCTGGCCTGCTGTGGCAACTTCACAAAGCTGCAGCTTCAGCGTATAGGTCTATATGACTGTTAAAATGAAAACATATATTCTGAATAATCTTATTTGCTAATAAGAATCAATAATCTACATTTTTCATGTATGTTTCAGTGCTGAATTTTTGACATTAAGGGAGATAAAACCAGACTCCTGATCAAGCCGCAGGGCCGAACACTTATTTGACACCGATAAAAACTACTTTTACCAGGAATGTGACCAAACACTTTGTAGATGCCCTATCGTCTGCCAACAGTAAATATTCTAATCTCTCATCCAGAACCTGTCTCTGCTATCAGCGCCTGTCAATTAAATATTTCACAAACGACTTGACACAGAAATAAAATAAAAATTCATCAGATGGTATCTGTCAAACATGTGATCTAAAAAACATATGTTCAAAAATCCCAAAACCTGAGGTTCTCTCAACGGGAAGTGGACAAGTTTTGATGACGTCAATAAACCAATTGTATGGAGCACGTAAAAACTTAAACTGTTTAGACAACCACACACATAACAGAAAAAAAAAATTATGGCAAAACAATAAATAAAAAAAGACCGTATTCAATTATTCAGACATATATATTCTTTAAATCATTGAATCATAGACACAATAAGTGTTCGGATAGGATTATATGTTTCGAATTTGTGGAATTCAAAGACGTATCCAAATAAAGTGCTTGAAAGAAATCAATAATTAATTAAATCATGTAATGCAGATACTTGAGAAGTTATCTACACAAGAGATCAACATAAGCTGGACTTTGGTTATCTCATGACGTGACGGTCAGCACATAAATAAATAACTGGTCATGAAAATCTCTGTTATAAAGGAAAATATTCGAGCGGTCATCTATTGGTCATTACTTGCGTCTGTGACACTGGCAGTGCCCGTAACTGATGAAGAGGTAAGTTACACAGATTATTTGACTGTATGCAATGGTCAAAGATAGTAAGCAAACATTATCACATTATATATTGTGACATATTACAGTGTAAGACATTTGATATCGTGGTATGTTACAGTTTGACATTAGATAATGTGGTATATTACAGTGTAAGATATTGGACATTGTGGATTACTACAGTGTAAGTAAGACATTGAATATTATGGTACATTACAGTTTAAGACATTATATATATTGCGGTACATTACAGGTTAAGACATTAGATATTATGGCATATTACAGTGTAAGACATGAGATATTATGGTATAGTTACAGTGTAAGACATGAGATATTATGGTATATTACAGTGTAAGACATGAAATATTATGGTATATTGTAGTATGTAAGACATGAGATATTATGGTATATTACAGTGTAAGACATGAGATATTATGGTATATTACAGTGTAAGACATGAGATATTATGGTATATTACAGTGTAAGACATGAGATATTATGGTATATTATCAATATGTGTACTGCATGCCCCTGGTAGGGTGGTGTCAGCGAGTGGCTAAAGCTACAATTTTCATCACAGGGAATGAAATTTTCACATAAACCACAGGGCCAATAAAAGTGTACCATTCACCCGTGTCTGTAGTCATTACATATTTAGTAATTTCTATGACCAGCAATAAGGATAAATGTGGCTCTCATCGTACTCTTACGTGTCCGCCCCTCCCCTCTATGTTATTTTATTCAAACTATGTTACTACATTAAATGGACAAAAAAAAATTAACCTCTTCATTGCAACCTGTATGCCTCAATTGGGCTAGCTGCAGATACTTCGTGTGTCGCTGTACAACACTAAGTTCAACTTTTTGTTTAGCCCAACGGTAATGAATGGCGTTTACGTCATTGTGTCCAGTCCACAGCAGGTCAATGATTTTGTTATTCAGACAAAATGTATCGCACTGTTCGAAACTTAAATATGTTACTTTCATTTTTATTTTGATTACAGAATATCAGATATAGGTTTTCACTCTCTTGCCTACTTCTAGTCTTTGCTTGATCTCTATAATTATATCATTTTGTTTTATCAATGACGGTTGAACCCATGTATTTCAAATACCCTACTCTTTGAAGGAACGGATGGCCGAGTGTTGTAGATGCACAACTGTCGACCTAAGAGTCATGGGTTCGATACTCGGTGAGAACCGAGGGAATTTTTTTCAGGTCCAAGTAAAAGCTGGTTAAAGTCTCTCAAGTTCACACAGCTTTCGATGGATACCTGGTTTTGGAAGTAAAGGCTGTTAGGCGTTTTGCTGACCACAAATACCTTTTTATCTCGAGGCTATAGATTTCTACACTTCATCTGCCCCGAGGGCCCTGTGTGAACTTTAAGGGAACTTTACTTACTTACTTACTTCTCTTTCAGATGTTCTATTTCTGATATTGAAAGATTTTTTCTTTTTTTATTCATTTTTATGCCATTGCATTCATGTATTGTTTCTTAGATCCATTGACTGTTAAACTTTGTTTCTGTGCTACATATTACACTTTGAATCTCATAATTGCCTCAGTTTGCAAGAACATTCCAAAAATTGTGATACAATTAAAACAAGCAATTAAGCCTGTTCCATTCTGGACACAGGACGTGTTAGCGCATTTTCATGTTATGTATCAGTACGTTTGTTAGCTTTCAGTAAATATTTGTAAATTTTGGAAATGTTTATAAATTCAATTGTGTAATGCATATATCTGTAAAAAAATATTATAAAGACGTTTCTTTATATTTGAAAAAAAAAATATTTTCTCTTAAATCTTATTACAAGTGGTTTGTGGTTACTGAAATAGGACTCATAATTGAAAACATTCGAAATTGTAGTCATTTAATCGTCCGAAACTCCGTCAATTGTTGCATAGCTCTGATACTTTCAATTAAACTCAGAACACAAGCTTACTATTTCATTTGATGAGTTTCTTAATAAATCTTGGTGAAACTACGTGCTGCAGTATTTCGCACCAAATAAATGGGTTATTGAACGTACAAGGTGTATATATAATATATAAGCCCCTTAGGAGCCCTGAAGCCCGGCCCTCAGAGGTTCTATCGCAAAATGGACTTTTGATGTACACTTGGCAGGCCAAGACCTACACAATGATATATACATCATGGGTCTAGGACTTATGGTTGCTGAGATATAGGGCGGTCCATTATTAATATAGCTTAGATAGTAAAAAACGGTACTTTATAAGGCCCCTTTTACGGCCCTGAGAGGTCAGATCGCGAAATGTAAAAAAAGTCATTTCTTGGCAGGCCAAGACCTACAAAATGATATATACATCATGGGTCTAGGACTTATGGTTGTTGAGATCTAGGGTGATGACGGACGAACAGACAGACAGACAGACAGACAGACAGACAGACAAAACGGGGACAATAGAGCATTTTTTTTCGAAAATGCTTAAAATGCTAGTTTCTAAAAAGGTTTTTACATAAATATGACTAGAAAGAACTAAAACAATAGTATAGTGTTTTTTTTTTTAATTTATTGTCAATTTTGATAGTTTGTGTTATTTGGTTTGTAAACTGACTATTGATTCTATAAAAGCATATTTAAAGTATTTTAGATTTCTTAATGCTTTACCACTTTAGATTTAATGAATTTAAATCAAATCTAAATGACTAAAGCTGTAGTTTCGGCAGTGCAAGAAAATGTTTACTGTAAAATATGTCTAAAATGGTTTAACGAGTCATTTATATCACACTAAATGTCCTTGGTTCCTGCATGATTATTGTATAGTGTTAAGCTGTGAGCGTACAGACTCAGCCATGATTATTGTATAGTGTTATGCTATGAGCGTACAGACTAAGCCATGATTATTGTATAGTGTTATTCTTTGAGCGTACAGACTCAGCCATGATTATTGTATAGTGTTATGCTGTGAGCGTACAGACTCAGCCATGATTATTGTATAGTGTTATGCTATGAGCGTACAGACTAAGCCATGATTATTGTATAGTGTTATTCTGTGAGCGTACAGACTCAGCCATGATTATTGTATAGTGTTATGCTGTGAGCGTACAGACTCAGCCATTACATGTGGTCTATATCATCATTATAAACATAATTTATGCACTATCACGTCATTCTAAACGTTAACTGTGCACTATAACATCATTCTAAACGTTAACTGTGCATATAACATCATTCTAAACGTTAACTGTGCACTATAACATCATTCTAAACATTAACTGTGCAATTTCACGTCATTCTAAACATTAACTGTGCACTATCACGTCATTCTAAACATTAACTGTGCACTATCACGTCATTCTAAACATTAACTGTGCACTATCACGTCATTCTAAATGTTAACTGTGCATGAACATAATCTCTCATTTAATTTGTGAGAACCTTAAAATATTTCTAAATTTGAAATGTGTTCCATGTCTTAATCCATCCATGCTGAACCAATTTTTCCCCATCTTATCTGTTTGGTCGGTCTATGCATAACATATTTCTTCGTCTGTTTGTCCTTATACGATAACATAATCTCTACTGATAAATCATGAATGGTATCAGTTTAAATCCATCAGTTAATTCATACAAGTTATTTATACATTTTGTTGAAACCTGCGAACCAGATATCAACTGTAATTATGGCCAGAAGGTGGGAAGGAAAATATTTTCACTCCTCTCTGCCACTCTTCTATCCATCCAGTGATTAAAACCATCCCAAAAACAGCTCAGGTAGCGTCCCTTGGTTCAGAAGAACTAACTCGTTTATGTCGTTTAAGTGTTTGGGAGGGGAGGGAATACGGGGGAAGGGGGGGTTATGTTCAAGAGAACATGAATTTTAGCACCTGCACCCTTGTTCACCTGTCAGGTGGAGGATGGATGTACAGGAGACTCAACTGTTCTATCTTTATGTCCCTTCTTCATTTCTGAAGGTCCCATCCTGTAATATAACTTATATAATTAACACATTAAAACATATATATATATATATATATATATATATATATATATATATATATATATATATTGTTATAATCAGTTTAGGCTGGAGAATTTACAGTTGGCACAGAGATGGTTGGAATTATCTGGCCACTTAGCTTAGCGGAAGTGAAATTATTAGTTTTAGGCAGACGATAGATTTGGTAGAGACAAGTAGACGGACTTGATTATTCATCTCACATCATTTTATACCATGTATGTACTTCCATAGATTGAATAAATAAATATATATATGTTTAATACATAGAAGTCTACTCAGTAATTTATATATGTGATTCGTCTCATACATGTGGATACTTAATTATATTATATAATAATATACACCAAGTCAAGTTAGTTGAATCATCCGAAGAGACTGAAATATATTTACACCTACCAAGAAACAGAAGTACCACGAAAATAATATATATATTATACATACAACTGATCTACTGATCTACACACAAAAATATACCCATGACATATATATATACATATATATATATATATATATATATATATATATATATATATATATATATATATATATGGGTTACAAATGGGTAATATTAAAACAACTTAGAATTAAGAGTGAAGCTGTAACAACAAGATTTCAATTTCTCTTTCTAACAAATGACACAATGAGCTTAATTTTTTTTTACTCTAAGTTTTTATGGTTGCTACAGTTAACCTGCGTGTAGACCAAATAACGTTACACAAATTTGTAAACAAACATGTCAGTTACGTTCACATTAAAACAATAAAGAAAAAAAATGCAACCAATAATCTCAAATCCAAACGCCAGAAAACGGAATGTTTAGCACGTAATTTAGGTACCAGGTGTACCATGAATAGTTCGATTAAAAATAGGTGTATTCCTGCTCGCTTAAAAATGGGGAGATCTTCTGTAATTAAAAAAAAAAGAGAAAACGCGCTTGTAACATTGTGATTGACGATTGGTTTATGGAATGTAATAATGTCATTCATTTAAATGAATGAAGTTAACTTAAGACATCGTTTATTATTGTGTGAACCTGTCTGGATAGGTATATACAAACCACAACGGGATTCTTATGGCATCCGGTCAAGGCGTGCGGTCAATTTCAACAGAGGCCACGAAGAACGACAAGTCACAAAGTCCAATAAAGTATTGTATTTGTGGAAACTGCAAGGTACATTTAGTCAAATATTTTGATCAAATATACACACACATATTATGTTTTTTATTTTAGTCTGTGTATACAATCACATACCAGACAAAAAATAAAACAGACACAACTAGCTGCGTACAAACAAACACACTAACAGACAGACACACCTCTGACCCATCCATTGCGCCTGGTTTATAGATTTTCTTATTGGGCGAGGTAAGCCTGCCGTCTGGCATTAAGTTAATTTGATTGTTTTACCTGCTAACGCACTCGACGTGATGTGCACCAGCAGGTAAGAGATGTTTCACAGATGACTTTGAAGGGGGGGGGGGCGAACTAAACTTTCCACAGGTGTATATATTAGACAGCGAGTGTGTACTTTCTCATTAGTACAGCAGTACCTATTGGGTACGACCTTCTGTTCTTTTATTTAAATAAATAAATAAATTTAATAAGTTCAGGAGAGAGAGAGAGAGAGGGAGAGAGAGTGTGTGTGAGATATATATATATATATATATATATATATATATATATATATATATATATGTGGAGAGAGAGAGAGAGAGAGTGAGAAAGAGAGAGAAAGAGAGAGAGATAGAGAGAATGAAGGAGGTTATAAATGGAATATCATTCAATAAAGATAGATGGATGGATGGAGGGATCGATCGATAAATAGATTAAAAGAGAGAGAGAGAGAGAGAGAGAAAGAGAGAGAGAGAAAACAAAAAGAGAGAAACATATAGAGAAGGAAAAAGATTTTAAATGGAATATCATTCGAGAAAGATGGATGGATGGATAAAAAGAGAGAAAGAAAGAGAGAGAGAGAGAGAAAGAGAGAGAGAGAGAGAGAGAGAGAGAGAGAGGGGGGGGGGAGAGAGAGAGAGAATAATATAAATAAATAACTAAAACAATTAAATATCTTTTCTAAAGAATTTCAATTTACTAACAGTGTTATCGATCAAGCCCAGCTAGAATAATGCTAATATATTTGATATTATTTATAAATACAATCCATAAAACACATCAGGACGATGGGGTTGATGGGGGGAGGGGGGTAGCTCAAGGTCAAAACAACCGACAAAGCTCTTCATACCAATTTCTGCAGCTCTTCTAAACATTTCTGCGCCCATCCCACAGCCTATTCCACTACTCATTCCACTGCCTACTCCACTACTCATTCCTCTGCCCATTCCACTGTCCTTTCCACTGCCCATTCCACTATCCATTCTATTACCTATTCCACTGCCCATTCCACTGCCCATTTAATTTCCCATTCCACTACCAATTCCACTGCCCATTTAATTTCCCATTTCACTACCGATTCCACTGCCCATTCCACTGCCCATTTAATTTCCCATTCCAATACCAATTCCACTGGCCATTTCACTGTCCATACCTTCTTTATTTGTAGCCATCTTAAATTTTGACGTTCATTTTCTGCGTACACCTTTTTATAATAATTTTATTGCGAAAATAGTTTTGGAGATATTTTGAAACGAAATAATTTCACGAATTCTAAAAGAGTAACTCAAGTTTGGTACCAATGGTAGATACAAAAAACCTTCTATTTTGACTGTTAGAATAGTAAGAGCGATTCCTAATTTATTCAATTCAATCCAATTGTCGGTTAGTTTCTCCATTTTTTAAAAAAAACGAAATCAACAATCACAGTTGCTATTTGCTCTGTTATCCACCTATGGCCGCCTGGGGAATTGGTGCTAGAGATCGGCTGATGATTTAATCAATCCCCGCCCATCACACTATTATCGTCTTCCGTTTATTGTCTGACCACTAGCTGTCTCCGTGTAATTATACCTCGCTTTATCTCCCCTTAAAAAAAACCCCCAAACATGAAACCATGTTATAATAGTAGGTCTGACGTCAGATGTAAAACATTAAATCATGTTATAATTGTATCTATCTATCTATCTATCTATCTATCTATCTATCTATCTATCTATCTATCTATCTATCTATCTATCTATCTATCTATCTATCTATCTATCTATCTATCTATCTATCTATCTATCTATCTATCTTTCTATCTATCTATCTATCTATCTATCTATCTATCTATCTATCTATCTATCTATCTATCTATCTATCTATCTATCTATCTATCTATCTATCGTTCTATCTATCGTTCTATCGTTCTATCTGTTAAAGAAATATAAAGGTAGACGCATTTTAGGTAATTGCTGGAGTGGATAATCTAATTCAGTAGTTCTAAAATTTACACTCTTCTTTACCCTCTGACAGTAATTTTCATTTGGCGACAGAACATGCTTTTAAATGTCAAATATATCTTGATGGTTAAACGAGACATACTTTGAAATCATTTATCGAGCCACATCCTAGGATTATTGGCTCAATAAAACTCAGGGGCCTGGAGAACTGATATCAATAGGGATCAAATATGGCTCTCATAGTCGCTTGCGGCTCTTAAGTTGAGTCTAGTCTGTATTAATATCTTCCTTTATTATTTCATTAGTAAATATTGCCCCAATAGGCTCTGCTGTTGCTCTTCAAAGTATTCTTTTTTGACGATATATAAAATACATAATCACAGATTGACCTCATGATGATCAATCTTGATTTAAATCATTCAACTTGTTCCAATTTGTTTTATTGCCGCCGTCCACAGAACCTATAGTCGATTGTCACAGCTTTTAATTTTTTTCTTCTGTTTCCTATCTCACTTTCGATCAATCTATCTCTCGTCCTATTGATGGAATATTGTATCTCAGAGATTCACAGGGCCCTAATTGTCAAAGGGGTCTTTTGCATTACAATGTGTTGTTATCAGGGCTCCGACATTTCTTTTGCCCAGGGCCCCTAAATATATCTGAAAGTTTTTGCCATGAAACCATAAAGAATTGCTGTGCACAAATTGGACTATTTCTAAAGATGATGTCTGTAACAGATGGTTGACATGAAACAGAAAATACCGAACGCACACAGCATCGTTTGTTTAAATTTATCATGAACTCCTCACCCTCCAATGTAAACAGTAACAACCTTGGCTGAAAGTATTTCAATATCAGATTCTAATGTATGCAAATTAGCTTGGCTAGACGAGTTGAGGAGAAGAGCGGAAGTGAAACCGTTGAGTGGACAAAGACAGAGCGACCAGTCGTTTCGTATAGTTTAACAGTGGGTTTAGTTTCTTTTTGACACTTGACACTCTATGACATTGCCTACATATCTTACGTGCATTCCTGAATTACGTTTTTTGCTTACATTTTCGACATACATTACTGATTTAATTACATTCATGACAGGAAAAAGTATATCTGACCTTACTAACAATTATAAAGTAATTTGCAACTAAAATACGTTTCTGACCAGGAAAGAATAAAATAATTTGTAAGTATGAATATTGACAGTACAACAACGGTAATTGAAAATTTTCCAGTTTAAAATACAATCATGAAAAAATCGGATCTGCCCGAAACCAAAAAGATAACTTTGCCTACCGATCAAACCTAAGGGGCTATAACTCTATGCAAAGGTTTTGCAGGGTACAGCTAGTTTACTATAATGTTGATATGGTTCTCACATTTATGAAAAAAATACCTTTAGGAAATGTGTTGTTGTTTTTAAGAGATGAAAGTGGATCAGACATCCATCTGACCACAAATCATCTTTAATTAACTCATTTTTTTTGTTCCTTCTGGAAACTTGTGCTTGTCATAAATTGTTTTAGATTTGTGTACAAAACAAGAAGCGTTTCGAATAACTCTAATGAGCATTGAGTCAGAAAACAAGTTTCATATTTTTTAAATTCTGTTTTTAAACTTTTACCCTTTTTAAAAATTGTTCGCTATAGGGTCGTCCTCACTTTGAGAATCACTGATGTGGTGACGTGGACCAATGGTTCACTTAAAAAAAAAAAATCAACAACACCTTGTTTTTTGTTGTTGGTGACACAAATGGAGTACATGGTTACTGCTTACATACAACATGCGCTCTCTCTCTCTCTCTCTCTCTCTCTCTCTCTCTCTCCTTTCTCTCTCTCTCTCCTTTCTCTCTCGCTCTCTCTCTCTCTCACACACACAGACACATCTCAAACATATAACATGCTCTCTCTCTCTCTCTCTCACACACACACACACATACAACTCAAACATACAACATGCTCTCTCTCTCACACACACATACACAACTCAAACATACAACATGTGCGCTCTCTCTCTCTCTCTCACACACACACACACAACTCAAACATACAACATGCGCTCTCTCTCTCTCACACACACAACTCAAACATACAACATGCTCTCTCTCTCTCTCTCACACACACACACACATCTCAAACATACAACATGTTCTCTCTCTCTCTAACACACACACACAACTCAAACATACATGCTCTCTCTCTCTCTCTCTCTCACACACACACAACTCAAACATACAACATGCTCTCTCTCTCTCTCTCTCACACACACACACACAACTCAAACATACAACGTGCTCTCTCTCTCTCTCTTTCTCTCTCTCTCACACACACACACACAACTCAAACATACAAAGCTACACGCTTCATCAAGACTCATCCTTACCTCACAACAAGCTCACACAAATACACACACTCTCTCACACACACAGACACACACTATACAGAGATGTCATGAGAGATAAACCAGTGCTAGAACATTTGTCAATGTGAAATATGCACAGCCCTTAACCAGAGATCGACTCGCTGTAAATAAGAGAAAGTACAAACCACTAACAACCAGAACATCTCAACCTAAACAATGTGTCGTAACCTGCTAGAAATAAAATCACTCTTTCATTCTTGAAACTTGTTTTTTTTTGCTCAATTCACGTCCGCCTCTGTCTCTCATTTCTTATCCACTCTTCACACTTTTGAAACAATTAAGTGTACTTTCAAAGATGGCCGCTAGCCAAATTGAAAGTCTGCAAAAAAATCCTTTGAAATTTCTAGCAAATCTTGACTTATTAAATGAAAAAACAAACGTAATAAATATTTTATATCTTTTTTTTTAAAGTTTTATCCAGTTTAAAATTATCACACCTCAAATGCTTATTTTTTAATTACCCCTTGCAGACGACAACGCAAGCGGAACAAAGTCAAAATGACCTGAAAGAGGTCAGCTCTATCATACAAAAACTGGAACAGGAGATGGTTAGAGGCTACAACACTTCACTGGTAAGTCACGGCGTGTATTGGCCGACATAAACAACAACATAACATAAGCCATTTTCATTTGATTAATTTGGCCCTTAACCACTTTTGCCACCCCTGATTCACATCCAGGCAATTCAGATCTAGGATGCCCCCTTCGTCACCCCACCCCACTTCCAGGGTTTCCCTACATCCTATTGCTTCGGGGATAACTGTCGCCACAGATCACTTAAAAAAAATGAATGAATCTATCTCATAAATGCTTATGTCATATTCTTTCGATAATAATCTAAAAAAATAATAGTTATTTGGGTTCTGCGTAAAATCGAAAGTAAAGAATTAATACAACAGTATTCTATTTTAAAATACAATCATGAAAAAATCGGATATACCCGAAACCAAAAAAATAACCTAGCCTACCGATCAAGCATAAGGGAATATAACTCTATGCAAAGGTTTTTGCAGGGTACAGCTTGTCTCTTCATAGAATATCACGAAATTTGTCTACGAAGTAACTTATTAAGGGATAATGATTGTGCAGGAATAAAACATATAGTAATCGGGTGCATATATTAAAAAAAAATTCATTAAATCTGTGAAACATTACAAGATATATCTACATTGAGGTTTAACTATTTGAGAAATAAAATTATCTTGAAAATATTTTGAAGTATTCATGGTGGTATGAAACGTAATTGACCCATTGCTCTATATCAAGCCACCTCCCTTCCCCCCGCCTCCCACAATGCTCGTAAAATAGTTCATCGATTAGTCAAGTATCGAAGAAAATTATTTTGGTTGTAAATCAATGGCTCCTAATTGGGCTCCATGCCTATGTAGGTCGTCTCTGCCTGTGATCAAGACGGAAACTGTCCACATGATTGTCATAATATGAAAAAAAAAGCAAAAATAAAATGAAAAAATAAATCAAACTTTTATACGTCCAATGTTTCAAGGTCAATCATATTCACAGGAAATGTCCACATAAAAGTGCTAATGCTCGCTTTAATTTGAATTAATGTTCTCCAAACTCCACTGGTCAATTTATGTTTGCATAGGCCAGTGACAAGTCGCTCAGTCAAGTGTTGTTCGAGGGCGACATTCGACTGACCGCCCAGGAGGCGGAGATGATTCTGACCTCGTCCAGGAGCAGGAAGAAAAGGAAGATGACGGTAGAGGAGGACAAGAGATGGACACTGCCCATCCCTTATAGATTCAACGACAGTCACAAATATTTTCTCAGTATGTTGCCCTGCATGTTTTTAATCTAAATGTTAATGTGAGTGGAAGTTTGTGAAGAGACCAACACGCTGGATGTTTCCATTGTGGTTGTCTAAGAAGGGAAGTTGCTCATTATTTAAATCTTTTCTTTTCCGTTTTGTTGATCTTCTTTCTGATGCTTATTTGTAGAGTGTCAATCATAGAGAACCAGTGGTCACAATCGGAAAAAGCAGCCCTCTCCCTTCACCCCTGCCAACCCTCAGGAACGTAACATGTGAGTCAGGGGGATTTGTTCCACATGCACGTCCCCCCCATAATTGTTTCATATCTGGCTATTGCAGAATTGTAGAGAGAGAATTATTAGAATTATTCATAATGGACACGGTGTACATATGTGTGTGTCGTCTCTACAATGGACATATTGTACAATTGTGTGTGTGTGTGTGTATGTGTGTGTATGTGTCCACTCAAGTGTATGAGTCCCTCGTATTATCACACATGAGTTTGAAACTTACAGAGAAACATTAAGAAAACGATAGACATAAATGAAGAGATAAAACGTGTAGATTGGCCCAGTGGGCTTATCGCTAAGGGGGCCCCAGGAACAATAAAGACATCGAAGCTGAGATTATTATTGTCTAGGAGGTTCCCAACTTAAAAATGTTGCGGGGGGCTCCTGATTTTCCCCCATCCCTCACCAGGGGGGGGGGCTGGAGACGCCACTGAATAGAATACAGATGTCTGAAAGCGAGAAAAGAGAGAGAGAGAGAGAGAGAAATAAATAGGCAGTGAAAGAGAGATAAATCTATAGAGACATTTAGGTAAGAGAGAGAGAGAGAGAGAGAGAGAGAGAGAGAGAAATAAATAGGCAGTGAAAGAGAGATAAATCTATAGAGACATTTAGGTAAGAGAGAGAGAGAGAGAGAGAGAGAGAGAGAGAGAGAGAGAGAAAGAGAGAGAGAATGGGGGAGAGATAGAAATAGATATAGAGAGAGTGAGAGAGAGCAAGAGGCAGAGCTGGATATTAACTAGATGAAAAGAGAGAATGAGACATAAAAAAAAGATACAGGGTAACCACGTGATCATTCACTTCTCACACAGTCCCCCATTGAAGTTAAAGTGAAACAACTTCAAATCAAAATGTAAATATTGTTCAACCTTTTTTTTTTCCTATGCCTGTGGTAACACGGGGGATATTCAGATCTCAAAGCTAAAGATTTCTTTTTCTATCTTCCTCCCTCCCCCATTCCTCTGAATGTCTGTGTGTGTGTGTGTGTGTGTGTGACTCAGACGCCACAGAGAAGGCCGTCATCCTGTCGGCCATGAAGGAGCTGAGTACACTGACCTGTATCACGTTTCAAGAGGTCAGTCTGGACTACCCCAACAAGCCGATATTGGACTTCAGAAAAGATGAAGGGTAAGTAAGTCGATGTTAAATGACCACTTCCTCCCTCCCTTTACCCGGCTAGGAAATGACCCATTACTACCCCCCCCCCCCGAACACTCGAACACAGTGTAAAAGTATTTGCATATAATCCGTTCAAAGACAAGATATTCCGACCATTCGGAAAGAAAAATTAAAAAAAAAAAAAACACTACAAAAGTGTGTCTTGTCTAAAATTGGGACACATTTTTCTCAATGAAATTAGCATTCGAAAAATTTATTTTCACTAAATTAGCTGCATGAAAATACGCGAAGAAATACAAACATAACTACTTTCTAGTAATGTTAATAATGGGGAAAGAATTCGCCTTGAGATTATCATGTGGAAATTAATACTATGCATCGCACCCATGGGCGTATTCATGGGGGGTGGGGGCAAGGGGGCATTTCGAAAAAATGTCATATAATAGGGGGCATTTGCTCCCCACCCCCTTTACATTTAAAAAAAAATGTCATAAAGTTGTTATTTGTCCCCCCCCTGGAAAAATTCCTAGCGACGCCCATGATCGCACCGGTGCAGCAGAGTGCGAAATAGTGACGCTTTTATTTCTAGTCTTATACATACTTACCAAAAACTAGACGGGAGTGTGCAAGTTCAAAACTAAAAAACATAAAATAATAATAAAAAAAACAAACAGTGAAAAAATACAAATTTAAAATATGTAAAATAAAATACAATATATCATACACACGTATAAACTATCATAATGAAAATTAAAAACCATAGGCGATCACAATATACAGAACTAAATATGTCTGTACATACGATCATCTATTTATATCTAGATGGGACACACACGCTTATATTTTAGTATTTATAATTTATACAAATATTTGATTGATAGTATTAGTTTTTGTTGTTGTTGTTTTTATTATTTAACTTTTTAGTATATTTGACTGAAAGCTTATTTTAAAAGTATATAGATTAATACAGCGCTAGTTTTCTAAATAAAAAGTTACCGGAACGCCGTCGTGTCATGAAGAAAAACAAATATGAAAATAGTGCACCAAACAAAAAGTCTACGGAAGGTGCCGGAACGCTGTTCCGGTGCTTTCCGCCAGAAAAAAAAAAGTACTGGATTAATTAAGTATAACGTGTCATGTTTCACCATACGGACATATTTTCAGTAGTGGCGATATATATATATATATATATATATATATATATATATATATATATATATATATATATTGGTTACTTGCAGGGCCGGCTTTACAAATTGCGAGGCCCATCTACTAATTTTTTTTTACAACAACTATTACTATTAATGCTAAATGTAAATTGCGAGGCGCCTGCCAGGCGCGTGGCCTAATGCGCAGAAAATCGGTCAAATGGGCCTAAGGCCAGTCCTGGTTATTTTTGAGTGACTGATTCATTATGAGATTTTTTTAAACATTTTCTCCAGCATTTATAAAATGAATTTACCCTCTTCGTTACATCAACACATTTTTTCCCCCCCAGATGTTGGTCATATGTTGGTCGCGAAAAAGCTTTTCAGCTGCAGGAGATATCAACAGCCAAAGGTTGCTTTGAGGTAATTGTTCATCATATACGTACACAAGAAATTATTATACAAACACATTTTCATATCTATCTTTTAAATATTTACATTGAGATTTTTTTGAAAAAAAGATCCAATTTTATATGTTTCGAACTGTAGACAATATATTCCAAGAGAAAAGCTGAGTCACTGGCCTGTGGAACTATTTGTCAGGAAAGCGGTTATGACTGTATTGATGGGTGGCTCTTTGTAGTGAACCGGATCTGCAGTCTGTGGGTAGCGGGTTCAACTCTTGTAGTGTCCTATCACCCTTAGCTGACAATTGTTCAATTTACTCTTTCTTTACATCGTAATTTATTAATGGCAATATAAAAGGCTGTGGGAGTGTCCGAGGCGGCCCCATAGTTTGCCTATCGCTGTGAACTGTCCTGCTGATTGTTATAGACAGACCCAATTCACCTGGTCATTATTGTGAATCCTCCAATAGAAAGGCATCTTGCTGCACGAACTGGGTCACGCCATTGGTTTCTGGCACGAACAGTCCAGGCCTGACAGAGATGACTTCGTGACTTACATGGAGGACAACGTGAAACGTGGGGAGGAGTTCAATTTTAAACGGGTGAGAGTTAAGTAGATGTAAGAGTTAAGTAGCTGTAAGTGTTATGTAGCTGTAAGAGTTCAGAAGCTGTAGGAGTTAAGCAGTTGCAAGAGTTAAGTAGCTGCAGAACATATGCAATAGTACACCATTATATCCAATAATACACAATCATATCCAATAATACAACATCCAATACAATTATGATGATATTTTCCGTGTTTTGGTATAATTATATACGTTTTGAATATAAGTTAAGTCTAGATACTTTAAGTAATGTAATTTATTGCTTGATGTGATGTAGGTGTATCTTTGATGTTATTTATTCCATATATTCATCTGTATCAATCATTCACTCCACCAATCAAAAAGTCAATCACTCATCTAATCAATTATTAATTCAATTTTTTCGGTCTTGTTTGAATCAACAATCAAATTAACGATCAAATAAACCAACATATCTATTACATTGAATTAACTTTCGTGTTATTTATAATTAATGTAACTCTTCTGTCTTGAACGTAAATATCTACAGGAAAACTGGGGAGACATTGACAACTTTGGAGTTCCCTATGACGTAGGTTCCATCATGCACTACGGCTCAACAGTGAGTTTGGGTTAAAACGTGTCAGGATTTGTGTCACTCAAAAACAGAGCACACACTTACCTATAAAACGAAACAGTGCAACACTTTACATATAAAACAAAAAGTGCAACACTTACATATAAAACAAAACAGTGCAACACTTACATATAAAGCAAAATAGTGCACAGACTTACCTATAAAATAAAACAGAGCACACACTTACCTATAAAATAAATTAGTGCACACACTTACCTATAAAACAATACAGAGCACAAAATCACTTTAAAAAATAGTTTTCTAATAAATATAAAATACATTAAAGTAATTTTAATCTTTTTCAATTAAATAAAACATACGAAAATTAAATTTTGGATTTTACGTTTTTCACCACCATATTCCCCGTTTTTTTTTTTACTTTTATTTTTTGTAGCATTATTATAAAAATACTGAATGGGGTTTTATTTTGATTACTTAATCAAATGTTAACTTAATTTTTTAAAATTCAAACCGTTATAAGAGAAGGTAAATCAATATGTCTAATTCGTGCGCATTTCTGTTCACAGTTTTATTAATGAATGAGCTAAAAATTCGACTTACATAAATCGATTTGTTAGATTATTAAATACCATTTTTACTATTCCCGGTGTATATAAATATTTATTTTTTCTTTCACTATACCTCTGCTAATGTTTAAAATTTTCTTGTATTATACTTCACCAGTTTTTTTCTCGTAACGGACGACCAACATTAGAAACTCGTGACCAGTTACTTCAGAGAGATTTGGGCCAGAGAGAGGCCATGTCATTTTTCGACGTCAAACTGGCCAATATGGCGTACTGTAAAGGTATATAAAACAATAGAGCATACATTGGTCCTAAATCATTCTGGTTTTTAAAAAAAAACAGTTGTTTTTTTGTATGATGTTTACACGTGTGTGAGAGACATTGTATTTATGTATGCGTATTCAGCCCTGTAGCGTGAACATTCTATTATACAATAGCGGGGGGGGGCAGGTAATACATTTTACTAAGTAGAACAAATAAGCAGATGGGGCCAGAAAAAACGCAGGGGGGGGGTTGGCCGCCCTGACCCCCCGCACGCAACGGGCCTGTGTGTATTATGTATTTAAGTATGAGTGTATGCATTATGTGTTTGTGTGTACTTATTTATGCGTGTGTTTATGTGTATTTTTGAATGAGTATATTATGCATGTACTAACTTACTTCTCACCACTCTGCAAGCATTACCATTTTGTTGCCCCCACCTCAAGTTCCGCCCTTGTTACATTTCCAGACTCCTGCCCTAGTGCCGCGTTCTCTTGCCTCCACGACGGTTATCCGGACCCGAAAGACTGTAGCCGCTGCCGTTGTCCAGATGGTCTAAGTGGGTCAGTGTGCCAGTATGCAGCGCCATCTGTAGGTGAGATTTACCCAGCACGTGCAATTCTAGACCAATATTTTTCTTACATTTTCAGTTGAAACAAAATTTAAAAAAACAACAATAACCACAAACATAGTAGTACCGCGGATCTCAAACTGATTTTGCGACTTTATCCCAAAGGATGTGAAAGTCTGCGTCCATCGTTACTCAGCATAAGTAATTTCTTCCAGCTATTGGTTGCTTCAAATGAAAATTATATCGCTGCTTACCCCTGTATAACCTTTTTTCCGTACCCCTTGGGTACACTCACCACCGGTTGAGAACAGCGGATGTAGAGTATTACCGAAACCACCGAACTAGCTATCACACTAGCCACATATTAAACACAAGCAAGGAATATCACGGTTCAGTCACTTCAGTGGCGCAACAGGGGGGGGGGTGGCATTGGAGTGGGGCATTTGCCCCCTCCGAAATAAAAAAAAATTAAAAGATTAGACCACAATTTGTTTAAAATAAAATACAAATATATAAATATTGTGATTTTTTAATACAAGTGATATTTTTTGCCCCCCCCCCCTCTGAGTCACTTTATTGGAAGTAACACGAAGCGATGCACTGCTCCGATGAGTGAGCGACAACTTGATACGACTAATAAAGTTATCGGTATACACTTAACAAACGCTAACCTCATACTGGTAATACTTACGTACTTTTGATTTTTTTTTTTTTAGAGCTATTAAAATTAGTGATGCTTTTTGAAATTTGATCTTTGTGTTCAGGTTCCAACTGTGGAGGGCCATTGTTTATAGACAGTGGCGCCAGATATACTGTCAGGTCACCGGGCTACCCGTGGGCGTACGTGGGCAACACTCAGTGCAACTGGCTGTTTCAGGTAGTCTGATTAGTAGATCATATACATAGTGTAACTGGCTGTTTCAGGTAGATTGATTAGTACATCATTTATATAGTGTAACTGGCTGTTTCAGGTAGTCTGATTAGTAGATCATATATATAAAGTGTAACTGGCTGTTTCAGGTAGATTGATTAGTACATCATTTATATAGTGTAACTGGCTGTTTCAGGAAGTCTGATTAGTAGATCATATATATAAAGTGTAACTGGCTATTTCAGGTAGATTGATTAGTACATCATTTATATAGTGTAACTGGCTGTTCTATCTATCTATCTATCTATCTATCTATCTATCTATCTATCTATCTATCTATCTATCTATCTATCTATCTATCTATCTATCTATCTATCTATCTATCTATCTATCTATCTATCTATCTATCTATCTATCTATCTATCTATCTATCTATCTATCTATCTATCTATCTATCTATCTATCTATCTATCTATCTATCTATCTAACTGCCTGTCTGTCTACCTATCTATCTAACTGCCTGTCTGTCTATCTATCTATCTATCTATCTATCTATCTATCTATCTATCTATCTATCTATCTATCTATCTATCTATCTATCTATCTATCTATCTATCTATCTATCTATCTATCTATCTATCTATCTATCCACCTGTGAATTTTAGACAAGACCAGGGATGAGACTACACTTAGAGGTCAAGTCGGACAACTTTATGAGGCACCTGGATTGTCCGATGTCGAATTTTTCCGTTTGTCAAGATTACCTGGAGGTGAAGTACAATCTCAGTTTTGGATACACCGGTGCCAGGTAGGCGAAGTATTTCAGAAAATAACAAAAAACTTACTTCAAGTCATTTTTTTTTCAACTCATTGTTTGATCTATTATAAGGAAATCATTTAACCTGACTTGTATATGAGAAACATGCAGGTTATTGTTTACTACGTTACGGCTATTAGATATTTAGTAAACATTTTTTTTGTTTACAATCAGAAATATTCTTGTTTGTTCTTAAAGCAGTTTATTTTATTTGATTTATTTTCTCTTTAGAAACCAATAATTGGAATGTAAACAAAACTATTCTGTTAACGTAAATATTGACGTCAGACCCAAACACAGATGAATTAATAAACACATTCACATCATCAAATTATTGCGACCTTTGACCGACTCACAACTCGGCAGTTATTAAATTAACAAGAATGTAGTGTATTTCAAAAATAATTTTTTTTTTAAATTTTCGCCTGTAAAGGAACATTTGAAAGTCCAATGATAATAAACATAAACATTTAGAGAACATTTCCGGGTCTGAAAGGGAGAAAAATTTTGTGGCCGCTTGCGAAATCCCGAGTCCAGTGCCAGGTAAAGTTTCCTCGATGCCCTAACCACCAGCTAATTTCGGTGCCCCCAAACCCCCCCCCCCGCACCAACGCGCCATGACTGTTTCTTAAACCTAAATGCCTATAGTTCAATATCAGAAGAATAATTTAATGAAGTTATCAATTTTTTCTTTTTACTAGTATTAAAAAATCGACAGTGAAGTAAATGAAATAAAATGGCAATTTCTAGTCCTAACTGGGGGCCCCCCTTAGCTGGTCGGGGCCCTAGACAGCCACGTTGTTCGACAATTTTTAAGACCGTCTCTGGTCCAAGGTTCTAAAGATTCCCCGCAAACTCAGCAAATTTAAATTTGGAATTTTATTTTCCCTGTTTCTGTCTTTATAATGGGGGTGGGGGGGGGTGAATGGAGGGGGCAATATTTTCTTGTGACCAGGGCACCTTTTGACCCTAATTCGCTTTTGACCTAAGATGTATACACATACACACACACACACACACACACATATATATATAATATATAATATATATATATATATATATATATATATATATATTACTGAAGTTCTTACTTATAAATTTCTGTTCCCAACAGGTTCTGTTGTGGTCTCCCACCTCCAACAAATATAGTCAGCAGTGGGAACTCCATGCTGGTCATATTCAAGACAGTTAGAAATGGAATCGGTGGCTTCACTGCTGAAATTTATGCAGGTCAGTGTAATCAGCCCCAACAATTATCTGGTGTGTAATGGTTCAAATGTTCTATTATTATCAATGGCAGTATTCACCGAACCTCTGACATTCAGGTTGGCAGCATTTCAATCTACAATAAGTTCGTTATAACTATAAGTAATGCCATCTCCCATAAGTTGGGTATAAGTTATAACTATAAGTAATGCCATCTCCCATAAGTTGGTTATAAGTTATAACTATAAGTAATGTCATCTCCCTTAAGTTAGTTATAAGTTATAACTGTACGTAATGTCATCTCCCTTAAGTTAGTTATAATTTATAACTATAAGTAATGCCATCTCCCATAAGTTAGTTATAAGTTATAACTAAAATTCTGTCATCTCCCATAAGTTGGTTATAAGTTATAACTATAAGTAATGCCATCTCCCATAAGTTGGTTATAAGTTATAACTATAAGTAATGACATCTCCCTGAAGTTAGTTATAAGTTATAACAATAAGTAATGTCATCTCCCATAAGTTAGTAATAAGTTATAACAATAAATAATGCCATCTCCCATAAGTTCGTTATTATTACTTGTTTTTACTAAAGTAAATTAGTTATAACAGAGACAGAAATGTGACCAATGGTTGTTATTTATTTACTCCCCACAGAATCTTGTGGCGGCTGCTCCGAGTCTCCCTACCCACAGAAACCCTGCCACGTCGCACAGGCAACAGCCTGCAGGCAGGAGTGGTTTAAGATGGAGTTCATACCCTGCCCAGTGTACAGTCCCCTCACATATGTATGTAATAAATACTTGTAAGTAAACATACAGTATCTGTCTTCTTTGCCGACATCTGATTATGTGCCTAATATATATATATATATATATATATATATATATATATATATATACTAGCTGTACCCTGCAAAACCTTTGCATAGAGTTATATATCCCCTTAGGCTAGGTTATTTTTGGTTTCGGGCAGATCCGATTTTTTCATGATTGTATTTTAAACTGGAATACTGTTGTATTCATTCTTTACTTTCGATTTAACGCAGAGCTCAAATAGCTATTATATATATAAGATTTGATAGGAATCAGTACTGAAGTACGGCAGTCGATTAGTTTGCTTACCTGTAGAGCGGCCCTTCATGCATGTCATCATAAAGGAAGTTACTAAATATGCGCCTGACAGGTGAAATAGTAAATGCACACTAATGTGTACTAATGTAAATGTTACATAGAATAATTGAACCATGTTTTATTTATTGTGGTCTTTTAAGTGCCCTTCATATCATCCTATATTACTACTACTCGTCAGTGATTTTTATGTGCCAACACCTCCTTAAATTCCACCTGTATTGGCCAGTTATTTATAAGCACTCTAGAATATGAATGGACAAGCATTTGGCCAATGATAGCCACATTCCGTTGTTTTTGTTTTCTTCTATAATCAAAATAATATTTAAAAAGATTAACCTCAGTTCTGCGTTAACAGAAAAGAAACGGATCAAATGGGAGTTGACTAAGCTGCAACTGATCAACATAGTTAATTGCTATAGTAAATAATGATACAGCTATTTCCGTTTGAATTGATCTGACAACACTGTTTATGTTTTATGTTTTTACATTTCATCACAGACCAAGGAAACATTCTCGCTCCAGTACATGTGAAGTTGAGATACAAAGATGTTGTAAAGGTTTCTCTGTCAAAGGTGGACTTTGTATTGGTAGGCAGTTTGTTTGTTCTGTCTGTGACAGACTTTGCATTGGTAGACAGTTTGTTTGTTCTGTCTGTGACAGGTTTGTATAGATTGGCAGTTTGTTTGTTCTGTCTGTGACAGACTTTGTATTAGTAGACAGTTTGTTTGTTCTGTCTGTGACAGACTTTGTATTAGTAGACAGTTTGTTCTGTCTGTGACAGACTTTGTGTTAGTAGACAGTTTGTTTGTTCTGTCTGTGACAGACTTTGTGTTAGTAGGCAGTTTGTTTGTTCTGTCTGTGACAGACTTTGTGTTAGTAGTCTGTTTGTTTGTTCTGTCTGTGACAGACTTTGTGTTAGTAGACAGTTTGTTTGTTCTGTCTGTGACAGACTTTGTGTTAGTAGACAGTTTGTTTGTTCTGTGTGTGACAGACTTTGTATTGACAGTTTGTTCTGTATGTGACATAAGTTTAAACAAATATTTAGCTAACAAAATAAATCTCCATATGACAGAAATGTGCGATAGAAAATTGCGTTAATATTCTAATTATAACTAAATCAGTATAAACATCTTCTTTTATCTTAGTTCAAATACTATTTTAATAAGCTTAGTATTTATTTTTAATGAACTTTTTACATTGATATTTTAAATGTGGAATATTTCATTGTGGAATATGTCATTGTGGAATATGTACCTGTGGAATATATCATTGCAGAATATGTCATTGTAAAATATTATACTGTAGAAAAATTCATGAGATTAATTGTACCAAATGTATTAGTGGCTGAACTATATTACACATCAAATACTTTAAATTTAATGCCATAATGTATTTCAATAAACTATTCTCACAATATATCGGCATGACCAACAGCTGATGACAACTCGGACACAACTATAGTGCTAGACAAAACTGATATAGAGACCACAGTCATGGCTACCACGAGTGGGGTAAAGAATTTCATCTTATAATTTGTTTGTATAGTTGACTTTAGATACCCCTATATCTACTGAGAGAAGATCAAGGAATGAATGTGATTCCCTTATTAAACCTACATACATGCATGTCTATAGATAGCTTTGTACAATATTTGTCAAACATAAATATTTGAATGGCCTTTACTCATTTTTTGCCGGGAAATTTAAGAAGGGATGTCATCCATTCACATAAAAGCTCTCTCGAATTTGTAGTTAGTTCTTTCCCTTTGATTGGATAAAGCATAAAGCGCTACATAGCCACACACTAATCTTCCTCTCATGCATTAAGTTTACATGTGGCGCCTATTACTAAGTTTTATGAAACATATGACGAGCTGTTCTAGTGCAGTGCTTCTCAAAGTGGTGGGCCGCGGCCCCCTAGGGGGCCGTGGACTGTCCGGAGGGGGGGGGCGTGGAATTTCGAAAAATGTGACACATAAAATATTATTAACCTAATGTATTGTATGTAAATAGTATTAATATATGTTTAAAATAAAATCTAGTTTATTTTATATGCTGCATCCTTTCACTCTTTCATTGTTAACATTATACAAATCATGTATTGACTAGTAAAAGTTTGCATATAGAAGTTAAAAATTATAAATTTAAGCAATCTAAACCAAAAAAAAAAAAAAAATAGGGGGGCCGCGACATATTGATTGGCGTTCTAAGGGGGGGGGCGTGACTTCAAAAAGTTTGAGAAGCACTGGTCTAGTGGATAGAGCTTTCACTCCTAAGTGTTCCCTATAGGTTTTTTTTTAAATTGCTGTTAATGTAATCAAAAATACATTGATACATTGAATTTGTTGTTTTTTTTTTTTTTTTGAAATAATGATGCCGGTATGAAAATTGCCCGGGAAATACCGAGATAAAAAATAATTTTTGTTGTTTTTGACTCACTAAAAATAAGTTAAAAAATAAGATGTAATAATAGTTCATTCATTTCCAGTATCTCATTAAATTCTATACAATCTCTGTCATGGGGCGTAAAAAAAAGTGGCTTATTTTATAGGGAGCATTTTTTTCAGATTTACCAACCAGAACTATTTTGTAAAACGTCTGCTAAATCAAAGCTTGCATTATACAATATATACTAAAGTACGGCCAGTATTTTAAGTGTTACGAAATGACGTCACGCAGCATCCCATCCAATGGGATTGTTTGTTTATTTATTTATCTTATTATAGTTAAGGAATTCTCCTCCCCCCCCCCCCAAACCCCTCGTGCTGTGTACATCTTGACCATCTTTTCTTTATACGTCACATCCTGTCAGTTCACAGAAGAGCCGACCTCCGGATGGACAGTCTGGACACAGTGGACACCATGCACAGCCACGTGCGGCGGGTGCGGCAGACGAAGTAGATCCAGAACGTGCGAGGTCCAAGCGCATTGTGGGTAAGTGGTGGGGCAGATGAAGTAGATCCAGAACGTGCGAGGTCCAAGCGCAGTGTGGGTAAGTGGTGGGGCAGACGAAGTAGATCCAGAACGTGCGAGGTCCAAGCGCAGTGTGGGTAAGTGGTGGGGCAGACGAAGTAGATCCAGAACGTGCGAGGTCCAAGCGCAGTGTGGGTAAGTGGTGGGGCAGGGGGGTGGGTGGAGATAGACAGAAGAAATGAACGAAAGGATGGAAAGATGCTTCGATGGGTTTTATAGTTTTTTTTTTGTTTAAACTATCAACAAAGACAGCCTGAGTATGAAATATAATTTCTCTCTAGTGCAGTAGACTAGTCCAGTGGTCCCCAAACCCCCGGGACGCGGACCGGTACCTGTCCGTGGATCAAATAGTTCTGGGCCGCCTAAAAAACATTAAATAATTTCCATTTTATTTCACTCTTTTTGTATTTCTCTTGGAATTGTGAGACTTTCCATGGACGACAGATTAACCGGGAGCTAAGCGGGCCGCGGTGAATATATAAAACGTCGACCGGTTCGCGGCAAAAAAAAGGTTGGGAACCACTGGACTAGACTATGTGTCGATCTCTTATATTGTAAAGACTATTTGATGGGTTGATAAAAACTTAGTATACAGAAAAAAAAACGAAACAAACGTCATCAACAATCATATACTGTGTTAGAGTCTATTTGTACATGAGTTCAACTAATACATTGTTGTGTACAGGATCTTGTTGGGCCTCCAATTCATCTCCTTCGTTAATACTTCATAATATGTCCGCATTCTTTAGGATCAACATCCCAACTGCCTCTTGAACAGCACGCACCAAATGACACTTGCGGAAAACACTCGCTAATACATAACAGCGAACACTTCAAATATCCAATCTGTAATAGGAACAATGTATTCATAAATATGAAATAATAAAGTTTTATCCATCAAATCTATAACAAAAAGAATGATGACAAAATAACAATAAAGTCCAGACAAATAGTATAGTCACCAACGGCCCAACTTTTACACTCGCCAACTAGCAACTGTCCCATACGATGAACTCTTTACTCTCCGCTTAAGGGGGAATACCGAAGACTTTTTTCGATTTTATTTTTCCCCCAACAGTTTTTGCTTTTTAGTGTTTTCTTAATGTTTAACCATTTTCATACAAATCTCTTAAGTTTTATGGCTGACTAGAGAGTGCAAAATACTTTATTTTGATGCTAAATTATGCATACAACAAGTATTTTTAGTCGTTTTATTTCACGTATAACTTTTCTCAAACTCTACATCACGTAGTAACGTTACGCAAACCCACATAATATACACATCTACGTCATCAGGAGAAGCTAAGCTACACATCTGCGTAGTGAACTCTTTCTTTGTTCTAAAAATAGCCTATCCATCGCCTTGTTTATGACGTCGTAAAGTCGCATGAAACCTTCTATTTATTACTACAACTACAAGTGTGTAAGTTCATTCATAAAAAAGGTCATAGTAAAAGAATATTGACCAATGGAATAGAAGTAAGTCAGCATTAACAAATTTCCATTGGTCGAATGCATTTACTGCGGCCTAACAAGTATGGCTTCCATCTGTAAACAAACTAGCGTCTTGTTCATTTACGTTCTATCGCCTCGTGTGTAATAAAGCGTTATTTTCTATCTATATCTTGGAAAAGACACATTTTAAGTTTAAAACTTCATTCTAAAATGCCTCGTCCTAAGAATGCATGCAGAAAAGCCCAAAGTAAGCTAGCAGCAGCGGCTAAAAAGAGAAAATGTGATGAAAACCACGTTACAGCAGATAACTGTCAAACAACTCAAAGTGATACTGCAAAAAAAGATTGCTATGTTGGGTGCAGCTGACAGAATAAAAGATGTAGAAGAACAAACTTGGATTCTACTACATTTAAAGCAAATAAATATTTTGCTGCACGAGTTGCTGTGTCCGATATGTATAAAACCTCGTGTTACAATAAGCCTAGCTGCTGACGAACATGCTGGCTTTTCATCCATGATGAAACTAACATGTGGTGAATGTGGTTATGAAATAAAAACAATGTCATCACCTAGAATGTCTTACACAGACAAGAACAATTTGCCATATGAAATTAATCGACGAATGGATTTATTTAGTCATGAGTGTGGTGGAGGACTCAACATTCTCAACACATTTAGTGTAGTGATGGGTATTCCTGGCATGGCACTGTCAACTTTTCAGGAACATGATAAGATAGTTACAGGTAAGGCTAATGTTTTATTTTAAATATAGTTATATTATAATTATGTTCTTTATTGAATTTTTATTAAACAATAACTTGTTATATTAATATTATTAGTATTTAACAACAAATGGCATACCATAAAAGGGGTCAGATTAGTTTGATATTGAAGGTATCAACATATAACAAAAAAATTATACCAAGAGAAATGCATTATAGGCCTATCATTTTAAAAAATCCATAAGCTTTTTTTCTCAAAATCACAATTATTTTTATGCTAACAAACTAATCTAATATTAAATTTTTTTTAATTTTAGATGCAGAAATTGAAACTGGAAATGTCATGCTTCAACGCACTGCAGATATTGTTCGAAAAGCATATGCAGAGAATGACTTGAAGATTTGAAATCTGCAATTGATGCCGGAGAAACCCCATCATCAACATAAGTGTATCTTATGATGGGACATGGCAGAAGCGAGGCTTCACATCTCTTTATGGTGTAGGTGCATGTATTGATATACTGACTGGTTTGGTAGTCGATTATCATGTTCTAAGTAAATACTGCCATGCATGCAAGCTTGCAGATAATCAAAATAAATCAAATGAAGAGATGATAACTTGGAAAAAGAACATGCTCCTGACTGTTGCAAAAATCATGAGGCATCTAGTAAATCCATGGAGGCTGCTGCGGCAGTTATATTGTGGAGTCGATCAGTGGATAAATTCGGATTCAGATATTTGGAAATGCTATCTGACGGTGACTCTTCAACATTCAAAGCTGTGTGTGATGCTAAACCTTATGCAGACTTCACAGTGGAAAAGCTTGATTGTGTGAACCATGCGCACAAAAGAATGGGTACAGCTTTGCGCAAGCTGGCTAAAAATGAACGACTTGGAGGCAGAGGCGTTGGAGACTCACAGACGCTAAATGTGACAGCTTGCAAAATTTTTATCGAGGAGCTGTTCTTAGTGTAACATTCCAGATATAACAAAAATGAAAAATGCCATTTGGGGCTCTTTATGGCATTCAATGTCCACAGATAAAGAACCTCGACATCAACAGTGCCCTACAGGTCCTAACAGCTGGTGCTTTTACCAGAAAGCTATAGCTAATGGTGTCTCGGCTCCCAGTCATGCTGAACATCGCCAATCTACATTTCTTTCTCAAACTGTGGCACATAGCGCCATTCCTGTATACAGGAGAATGTCAGAAGATAATCTCTTGAAGAGATTGATTCATGGTGGCACTCAAAACAGAAATGAAAGCCTTAACAATATGATTTGGCTGCGTTGCCCCAAAACATCATTTATGGGACTTTCTAGGGTTCGAGCTGCTGTGGGACGTGCTGTTTCTTCGTTCAATGAGGGATCATGTGAGCTATTCTCTGTGTTAGAAACTCTGCATCTTAAACCATCTGCTGTTGCATTTAGAATGTTGACAGATAAAGATGAAGCTAGAATAAAAAAAGCTAATGCATCATCAGAGATTGCTTCAAAATTGAAAAGAAAGTACAGTGCCATTCAGCGTAGGCAGAATCAAAGGAATGAAGACACTATAGATGGTAATACCTATGAGTCTGGTGCACACTGAGACACAGAAATACTTGGATTTAATCAGGAACAATCAAGTAACTTTATTATTTAAATAATATGTATTTTATTTATTCTAATACCAATTGCTCATTTTAATAAAAAATGAGCATTTTTTAAAACATTCAAATGATGTTTTTCATTTCTTTATTATAAATTCTCCATGTAACTTATATCAATTATTTGTGTTCATAATGAAGCAAGGGTGGATAGGTATTAAAAAATTAAGTTAAAGCTGATAATTATATTACAGGTTATCAATAGTAAAGCATTTTATTAGTTTTTTCCTTTTTCTCAAAATTGCATTTTTTTGCGATTTTCAAAACTTAAATCTCTAAGGCTCTGTTCATTGCATAGATACAAAGCTGAAAATTGGCAGGTACATTTGTATGTACATTAGCTATAAAGTTACGTTTTTACATTAAAATATATTAACAACTTTTAAAAATATTACATAAAGTATTTTTTTTTTTATATTTAATTTTTTTAATTTTTTTTTTAAATTCATAATTTTTTAACTAATGATAATATAATAATAAATAAACGTAACTTTCTAGATATTTTAATTGCCAATTCAGATCAAAAAACAAGAATTAAGTTTTATTCAGCAGAAAAAAAGTTATAGCGTTTTTAGTATATAGTGTTTTTTAGCCTATTTTCCTGTTTCCATGGCAACCACAAAAAAACGGCATAATATTATAACTTTTTTTTTAGATTTTAAATGTTCAGATCATTTCCAACAAAATGATATATAACAAGCTATGTATTTACTTCTGGAACTAAA